>CM031619.1:44712905-44737595 GCA_018398815.1 Conus ventricosus
ACTAACATTCCCCAAGGGTTCCTGTTTGGCTAGATACTTACCATGTCAGACAATGCATTCACGGCAGTTGTCTGCTCTGCCAGCCGAGTTTTGTGTGCTAGCAGTGTAAGCAGTCAGTGGTGCCACCACTTCCGCCGTCGGAAGAAGCCAGTGTCAGTCTCCCATACCTCATTCATCGAGGCCTGCGCGCAGGAAACCCCAGAACCTTGGCGCTAGTGGGGAAGGCAGGGCGGGCATTAGAGTCTGACATGGTAAGTATACTAGCCAAACAGGGAGTATAATACAAACTCCCCATTTTGGCGTCATATACTGTACCATGTCAGACAATAGCAGAATTCATAGTAAAAGGAGGAGGGCGAGTGCCCTAGTGGTTCCTGGGGTTACCCGATATGGATGCATTAGCCGCCACAAAGGATATCCCATTAGAACCATCAGCCCTGGTCATGCGGATGTCCCTCAAATAAAAATTTATGAAGGGATTCTCCGAACGCCAGAAGGCTGCCTCCAGGAGGTGGCGCATGGGAACAGAGTGCTGGAATGCTGCCGAAGTGGTCAGCGCTCTGACCTCATGGGCCCGGGGGGACAAGACGGGGAGGTCCTCGGATGCCTGGGAATAGGCAGTTCTGACCGTCTTGGAGAGCCACCTAGAGACAGTGCCAGCTGAGATGTCTTTGGGTGTTACTGGGGTTGATGGAAATAAGAAGACGTCTTTGTGAAACGCGCCTGGGGCGCGAGCGTTCCCAGTAGTGTGTTAGACATTGAGAGGGCAAAGGGCTATGTCCGAAGAGGTGTCGCCCCCTAGTGTATCCGCCAGCGGGCGGATGACGAGGTAAGGGGAGGGACTGCCGGGTTCCTGGTTCTTAGCTAGGAACTCGGGAAGGAACTTAAGAGCGACGGAGCCGTCTCTGTGGAAGGCAATGTCTCTGGGGTCCCCGCTAAGGGCATTGTCACGAGTTTGTCACGAGGCCTACGACGTTCGACCCACCTAGGGTGGCGGAATTACTTATTTGTTTATTGTCGTTGCTGTTGTCGTGTACCCGTCCCTTAGTGTGGCTTGTGGTGCGGTTTTCACCTTGGGTATAGTTCAGCTCAACTTCGGTTTGCTTTCTCTCTCTCTCTCTCTCTAATTCCACCGCCCGTGCTATTCATCTGCAAGTTCACGGGTGGCCGGTACCTTTCTCTCGAACTTTCTGTCTATCGGCCTCTCGCCTGTCTTTTTACCTGTCGCCACGTGCTTCTTTTCTTTTGGGTTTGAAGTATGCTCCTCTGTGCGCGCAGGGCATGGGGGCCGCCATTGCTGAGGGAGGTTACTCTTCACTCGAGCGGAAGATTGTCTCGGGGGAGCGCCTGCCCCCCTCTCGGTTTCTTTACCGTATCATCGGGGAAGTCCAGTCAGTACTTTAAAAATTCCCTTTGCAGTGGGCCCCTGAAGGAGAGGGACATCTTTTTTTCTTTTTCCCGCATCTTGCCTCTGTCCCCCTCGACGGGACAAGGGTAGGGGAAGTCTTTTGGACCCGCCTTTTCCCGGGGCACCCCCCGGGTACGGGTAACATCATTTCGTGGTCTGTTTTTTTTGGGGTTTGTTGTTTTTTACCCGGGTTTTTGTCTTCTCTTTTTGCAATTTTCTTTTGTTTTCGAAATTGTAAGAGAAATATTGTGGGGAGCCCTTTTTTCTCTGGTTTAAATTTCCCAACCCTTTAACCTGGCCTTTTCTAAATTATTTCCAAAAATTCTTTCCCCTTTTTTTGCATCGGGTGTGCGGTATTTCGGGGGGGAAGGGAGAAACCCGGGGTGATTCGGGGTTGGGAAAATTGCTTGGCCTCGCTCGTCCCCCCCTGTCACTTCGCCGGATTTTTAAATCCTTCGGCCCCCGTCTGTTTGTGTGTGCAAGGAGAACGATTTTTAATGTTCACGAGCGTGCGTACGCAGGTTTTTGGGGTTTTGGGTTCGGGGGGTGTTGGAGTTTTGGGTTTTTATTTTAAAAGGGGTTTTAAAAAAAAATGTGACAGTTGGGGCCATTAAATTTTAAAAAATTTCCCCAAATGGGGGTGGCATTTTATTAACGATGGTGCTGGTTAAATTTATTTCCAAGGGGAAAAAGTTAAGGTGGTGAGGGGGGAAGGGTAAAGTTTAATTCATTTTTTGTTTTTTTAACCTTTGATTATGAGTTTTTTAAACCTGCATCGTGTGAGAAACTTGATTCAAGGGGTTTTTACTGTGGGCGTTTTTTTACATTTCCCCTTTTCCCGCCCATCATGCAGGGGGCTTTTAAAACTTGACGCAAAGGTCGGGGACTGTACTGACGGCGGGGTTCCCAGTACCCTTTTCCTTCCCCTTCCTTTTTTTTTTCCTCCTCCCCGGGACTCTCCTCCCAGTTTACGTCCCCCCCCCCCCCGGGGGGCTTCACCTGGAGCACAAAATGGATGGTCCCACTGCTGGTCAAAGGGCCACGTTCTGGCTAAAGACCAGGGAGGGAGGGTTGCCAGCCTGGTCGAGGCCACCCGGGTGGGGGACGGGATGCTAGAATCCCCGCCGTTTTTGACGGGGCCGGCGGCCCCCCCCGTCCAGGACCTCCAAAACAGCTAGGGCCCCCCCCCCCCCCCCCCCCCCCCCCCCCCCCCCCCCCCCCCCCGGGAAAAGCTCTTCACTGCCCCCTTGGGAGATCAGGGTGTGGGTTTTGGGGCGACTCCCTGCGAGAACCACCCGGCTGGGAGCCCCAGGCGAAGGGTGCTCCCTGCGGCCCTTGAAAAGGGGAAAGGGAAAGGGGCCGAAACCCTTTGGTGGAAAAAGGGATTGATACTGGAATTTCCCTTTTTATAATTTTTTTATGTGTCATGTGCGCGGAATGCTGTTTTTTGTGATCGTTTTACTCGTTTGGCGAAAAAATTTATTTTAAAACGTGATGTTGGGGGTTGTGGGGGGTGCTTGATCGTGATTGTGCATGTTGTGTGCGTTGGGTGCTTGTCGTAAATTGGGTCCCTGTTGGGGTGCTTTGGGAGTGCTTGATCGTATTGTGCATGTTGTGTTGTTGGGTGCTTGTTTCGTGATCGTGATGGTGGTGTTTTGGGAAGGGTTTATTTTGCGGGGTATGAAAAAAAGGGGGGTTTTTTGTATAAAATCTTTATTGTGTGGTCTCTTGCGGACGTGTGGGGTCAGTCACCCCCTTCCCATCCCCCCAGACCGATCCTGTGGGGGCAGCCCTCCAGGGGCCCGGTCTGACAATTGTGGGGCTCGCCCGGGGTTTTTGAACCCGGGGGCCCCTCTCGCGGGTAGGGGGCCGAAATTTCTTGCCTTTTTTTTTCCGGGGCTCAGTCTTCCTTTCCTGTTTTTTTTTTAAACCCCAGTTTTTGGTTTTTTTTTTTTTTCCCCGGGTTTTTTGGGTGGGGGGTTGTATCGGACGCTAGTTTTTTTTTTTTTTTTTTTTTTTTCCCTCCTCCGGTTTCCCGGGTCTGCTAGGTTTTTGTTTTTTTTTTTTTTTCCGGCCCCACCCCCACCGCACTTTTCCCTCGGGGCGTAGAGCGGGGTGTTGCCAGAAGTGGGGGCGGGCCGGACAAATTTTTTTTTTTTTTTTTTTTTTTTTTTCGGTGCCCCCCAAACCGCACTGTTGCTCGTGCTGTAGAGCGCGGTGTTGCCAGAGGGGGGAGCACCCAAAACTTGTCCGCACACACGCACACACACAAAATACACAAAATTACACACCCCCCTTTAAAAATTTTTGGTTTTTTTTTGCTATTTTGGAAAATTTTTTTCCTTTCCCCTGTATTTAAAAACTTTTAAGATATTGTTGTCATGGCGAGGCCGGCGCGGGTGGTGTGGCGCCCTTGCTCAAAGAAGAGGGTATTAAAAATGTTACTGTGGGCCCCTTTACATTAGTCCCCTTACTTCGCTACGGTAAACTTCCTCCCAAAATTCCATGCGGGTACGGGTTACCCAGGGGAGTATTTTTTACCCCCTCTTCGGGGGGGTTTCCCCCCTTTTTTTGGGGGCCCCCGACTGGCACTCCGCCCGGAACCCGGCCCCAGAGTATGCGAACCCAACGGTGGGCTTTTTTGAGTCGAAGGACCGAAACCCTCCTCTCCAGGCTTCCCCTCGAAAGGGGAAAATGCCCCAGAAGCCCCCTTTCCCCCCCTTAGGGGAAAGTGGAGACCCAAGGAGGGGTTCCCAAGGGATATCCCCCCGTGCCCGGGAGTGGTGAACCCCGCCCGGGAAAATTCATTTCCGTTGATGTTTCAGAGGACAGCGACGGGGGGATGACCCCAAAACAAAGGGAAAAAGGGGTTCCCAAGGCGGGAACCCCCTACGTGGGAAAGGGTTTTGTGGGAGGAAGCTCTGCGTGGGGAAAGGGCGTAAGGGGGCCCGCTAGACAAAAAAGGCTTTTGCGCCGGGGAAGGAGACTGACAGACAAAAAATTTAATGCATAGGGAAAGGTTTCTGCGCGGAAAGAGGCTGCCCGACAGGGGGCCCCTTTCCCGAAAGGGAAAAAGCTGCTCAGCGTAGGGAGGGGGTTTGTTTGACAGGGGGGCTCAGCTTTGGGAAAGGGGCTGCCAACAGGGGTTCGGCGTAGGGAAAGGCTGACGGGCGGAAAACCCCCTCCGTGGGGAAAACTTGAAGGATGGGGGCTCGGCGGGGGAGGGTTTGGAACAACTTTTTCGCGGCCCCCCGCTTTTTAAAACCCGGGGGGTTTTAAATCACCGGGCCGGTAAATGGGGTTTAGAGGCCAAATTTAAAAGTTTTCCAGAGTTCAGACCTATTTGAGGAATTGATATTTTCCCTTAGGCTTTTCCCGACAAGGTTGGGCTTGTTTAAATACCAATTGCCCTGAGGAAAAAAAGGCAAATGAAAAACCTTTTTTCTGGTTTAAATCGGTTTGCGAAAGGGGGGTGCTCAACTCAAAAATAAAGGGGTGCGTCTTATGCGGGAAAATGCAGTTGGCTTTTCGTAAGCGTTTAACCTTACCCCAAAAAGAATACAGGGGGGAAGTTTAGGCCCCAATGAAGAAAATTTAATGATGAGCCCTTTTGGCGTTTTTTAAAAAAAGGCTGGCAAAAAGCTAGGGTACTGGCGTCAGTTAGTTTAATTTGGAGTGGGGTTTCTGATCCTCATTGCACGCTCACCAACACTGGCCCCCAGGGGGGGGAACCCGGAAAAAGGGCAAAAGGGAAAAGCACCTCGGATTTCGCGGCGCGTTTCCCAACACAGCTAAAGGTGTTTGTAAAGCTCCGGGGGTTATGGGCATCCCCCAAAAGGGAGGGGAACCCTTCCAACAGGTTTTTGTAGAATAAGGTGCCGACGACGCTAGTGGGGCAAACAAGGCGGGCGGGTTCATCGGGGATTTCAGCCCCCCGACTGTGTTTTTTTGTGGTGTCCTGGCCAAAAAGGAAAAGATTGTTTAAAGCCGCTGGTATTCGGGGGGGGCGGCCCTTTTCCCAATTTCCTCGTCCCTGGGCTAGGGGGTTCCATCCCAGCTTCGGGTGATTCGAGTTGGCCCGTGTTTTCTTTGTTGTTGGTTCCTCCTTGGTTAAACCCACGGGGATCGGGAGAAATCAACGATTTTTGTGGATAAAAAATTTGGGTTTCCCCCCTGGGGCCCCCCGGCGGGGGGGGCCTATTTTTTGATGTGTGGGGTTGGAGGTTTGGTTTTTTACCTCCACCCTCCTTTTTGAACTTATTCCTATCTCCACCCCCTACTTCTGGGGCAAAGGTTTGGGCCCATTGGGGTTTGGGGGCGCCCTTTGTTTTCCCTTCTCTTTAGGGTTTACTGTAAACCTTTGCTGACGGACGCAGTCGTCCGGTTAGGACCCTCCCCCTTTACGGGGTTTTGGGGGGTCCCCAAACACCGCCAAAGCAAAGAAGCAGGAAAAAGGAATTGCGTCCCGTCCTTCAGCCAAATCTCTGAAAAGGTTTGGCCGGGGGCCGTTCCTGCCCCAAAGGCCCCGTCTTTAAGGCCAGGGACTTGGTTTCCCCAACCCCTGCGACAACTGGTAGGTCGCCTGCCCCAGTCGGGCCGACCCCGCCAAGGTGGGGTTCAAGCTCCAAAAGGGGGGACCCCTTTTTAAGGGTTTCCACTCAGGCAGATCGTTGGGGCCCCAAACAGCTTGTTTTTCCCCCAAAGCTTAGAGAGTTTTTTCCCCCCCCGGCGGGCCCCCCACGTTTTTCCCCCAGGGCCCAGGTCTATGGGTCCAAGGGGGAACTCCGAGCGAGTAAGACAAGCCCTTTTTTTTGGGCCCAGGGATAAAACTCACAGGTTGGCCCAGTACGCCGCATTGCAAATCCCTCCAAAGGGACAACGCCAAGGGGGCCCTTGAAGCGTTTTCCCCCTAGGGCAGTGCCACTTTTTGGGGGAACCCATTCCCCAAGGGGTTGGGGTCGCTGGGGGGCCCCAAATTAAATTTCCTCCATCCAAATCGCGGTCCCCGCTACATTTTGGTAGTGGTAGAATCTGGAGTCGACACCCAGAGGTTTGCCCCCGCTTAGGACAAATCGATGCCCCTACTGTTGCTGAATCTCTCAGGCAGATTTTGGAAAGCGCACTGGCGTGGGCCCCCGAAGAATTTCGGCCGGGGGTTTGGGACCGGGAAAGCGATTTATCATCCTCTCCAAATGCTTTGGGCCCATCCGGCCCGTCAGGTCGACTTTATGAGTTGGCATTTGGGGCTGCAGGGGTCAGGTTTACTTTCCCTCATATCAAAGGGGTTTTTTGAATACGGAGCGATATTTAGCCCAGCCCGTATTTTGCTTTGTAAAAATTTCCCGTCGGGGACCCCCTCCCCCAACCAGGGTTTACCCTTTTTTGGGCTCGGGATCAGGTGGAGTGACAGTTTTCACTTCAGTGAGGTTTAACGGTTTGGGGAAACACCAAAGGTTTTGGATTGTTTTCTTTTAAGGTTGGAAAAGGTTTTTTCTTTAAATTTTTTGATAAAAAGTAGTATTTTGTATTTCCCCGTGTGTTCCCTTTTGTGGAATGTTTTTTTTGGATTCATCGTACTTGTGAACACAGAGGTTGGGTTCGGGGCCCATTGTTGTGAAGTTGCCTTTCGACAAGGGTTTAAAGGGGGGGGACCGAAACTCAGAGAAAAAAGATGCTTTTAAAAAGGGGGGTTTGTCACGAGTTTTTTCACGGGCCTACGACGTTTTGCCCCCCCTAGGGTGGGGAATTACTTTTTTTGTTTATTGTCGTTTCTGTTGTGTTTACCCGTCCCCCTTTTTTTTGGGGTTTGTGGTTCGGGTTTCCCCCTTGGGATAGTTTTGCTCAACTTGGTTTGCTTTTTCTCTCTCTCTCCTCTAATTCCACCGCCCGTGCAAAAATTTCCCGCAAGTTCACGGGGGGGCCGGTTTCCTTTCTCTCGAAAAATTTTTGTCTATCGGCCTCTCGTGTTTTTTTTACCTGTTTGCACTTTTCGTTTTTTTAATTTTTAAGTATGCTCACTCTTTTGAAGGGACATGGCATGTTGGCCGCCCTTGCTGGGGGGGGTTAGCTCTTCACTCGGCGGAAGATTTCTCTGGGGGCGCCTTTCTCCAAGGGCCCCGGGTTTTTTAAACCCTAAACATGAGGTAAAAGTCCCGTTACTTTCAATTCCTGCGTCGGCCTTTAGGGGGGGACATCGCTTCTTTTTGTTTCCGCAACTTCGCCTCTGTCCTCTCGACTTGGGGCAGAGGGTTTTAAAAGAGAGTCTTTTTTACAGCCTCCCTTTGGGGGCACCCACGGGTAGCTGGGGAAGCACAGTTTCGGTTTGGGCGGGTTTTTTTTTTGGTTTGTTGTTTTTAGCCGGGTTTTTTCTTCTCTTTTGGGCCCTTTTTTTTTTGGGTTTTTGAAATTGTAAGAGAAATATTGGTGAGACCTTTTTTGGAATTTAAATTTAATTTTTTTAACCCCCGGGCCCTTTTAAATTTTTTCCCAAAAAATTTTTTTTTCTCCCGTTTATGCATCGGTGATGCGGGTTTTGTCGGTGGGGGAAGGGGGAGAAACCTGGTGTTTTAGGGGTTGGAAATTGCTTGGGGCTCGTCGTTCCACCCCTGTCACATTCGCCGGACTTTTTTTTTCCTTCGGCCCCCGTTTTTTGTGTTGCAAGGGGGAAAGAGTTTTTTTGTTCACGAGCGGGTACGCATGATTTGTCGTTCGGAAAGTGGGGTTTTTAGTTTTTTGGGTTTTTTTGAAATGTGTTTAAAAATGTGAATTTTTTTGCCAATTTAATTTCTATTTGCAAATGTGGGTGGCATTATTAAGCGATGGTCGCTGTGTTTATTTATTTTCCCAAGGAAGGAAAACTTAAAACGTGAGTGAGGGGAAGGGGGAAGAAAAATTTATTAAAATTTTTTTTTAACCTGTTAATTTTAAAGCAGTCTTTTACCCGAATTTTGTGTGAGGGAAAACCTTTATTCAATGGGGTTTTCTGTGGGGGCCCTTTAATAACTTCCCCTCGCCCATCAAGCGAGTGGCTGTTAAGACTTGACAGCAATGGTCAGACTGTACTGACGGCAGGGTTCCAGTACCCTTCTTCCTTCCTCCTTCCTTCTTCTTTTCCTCCTCTCCGACTCTCCTCCCAGCTACGTCCTCCCCCCTCCCGGGGGCTTCACCTGGAGCACGAACTGGATGGTGCCACGTGCTGGTCGAGGCCACGTTCTGGCTGAGACCACGGACGGGATGGTGCCACGCGCTGGTCGAGGCCACGCCTTGGTCGGGAGCGTGGACTGCTAGAAGAGCCCGCCGTCTTGACTGGCCGGCCTGGACCCCCGTCCAGGACCTCCAGTAACAGCTACGTTCCCCCCCCCCCCCCCCCCCGGGACACGCTCTTCACTGTCCGCTTGGGAGTCGAGGGTGTCGGCTTTGGGCGACTCCCTGCGAGAACCAGCCCGGCTCGGAGCACCTAGTGCGACAGGGTGCTCCCTGCGGACTTGACAGGGGCAGGGATGTGGACGCACTCCATGGTGTGAGAAAGGATTGATACTGGGAATATTCCTTTATAATTGTGTATGTGTCATATGCGCTGGAATGCTGTAATTGTGATCGTGTACGTCGTATGGCGAAATATTTATTTATAATCGTGCATGTTGTGGGTGTGGGAGTGCTTGATCGTGATTGTGCATGTTGTGTGCGTTGGAGTGCTTGATCGTGATTGTGCATGTTGTGTGCGTTGGAGTGCTTGATCGTGATTGTGCATGTTGTGTGTGTTGGAGTGCTTGATCGTGATCGTGCATGGTGCGTGTGTGGGAATGTTTATTTTGCTGGTATGAATAAATGGGGTGTTGTATCGTAATCTTTATTGTGTGGTCTCTTGCGGAGCGTGTGAGGTCAGTCACTCCCTTCACTCCCACCTAGACCGATCCTGTCAGGGCAGACCTCCAGGGGTCGGTCGTGACAGCATGGATCTCGCCTCGCCGTCTGGCGGAAGCGAGGGCGAGGAGGAAGGTAGTCTTCATAGACAGAAGGTCGAAAGGAATGGAGGACAAAGGCTCAAAGGGGGGTTTATTGAGGACATCAAGAACAGTGAAGAGGTCCCAAAGGGGAACACGTCTAGGGGATTGGGCCTCACGAAGAGAAGCCCCTCTGGAGATCTCTCTGAGAAGGAAATCATTCTCAAAGGAAGGTCCGCCCATTTGGCGGATGGTCGTGCAGATGGCCGACCTGTAGCCCCGGATGGAGCTAGCAGAGAGGTTAAGGTGGGACAGGAAATTTCCTATTTGGATGTTGGTGGGGCGATTGTGAGGGACAGAATTGTCTTTGCACCATGAGACCCATTTCCTCCATCTGCAATCGTAAAGGGACTCTGTGCTAGCTCTGCGAGAGGACATGGCTAGGTCTCGGAGTTCCTGAGAGGCCCCGGCGATGGAGAGGGTATTGAGGACGGAACGGGACCTGTCCGTTCGAGAGGAGGATTTGGATGTTCGCAGCCGGGCTGACACAGAAGCCAGGCGTGGAGGTGAAGAATCTGGGGATTGGCGTGAGGGAGGCCCGAACGGGGTTGCCTGAGCATGTCCCACCTGGTGTTCAACTGGAGAGGGGGTTCGTGAGTGAGGGACTTGAGGTCCGGGAACCAGGACTGAGTGGGCCACCATGGGGCTATGAGAATGAGCCTGGGTCTCTCGAGTCTCGCCTTCCTGATCACCTTGTGGAGGATCGGGAAGGGAGGGAAGGTGTAAGCTATGAGGCCGGACCAGGGAAGGGACAGGGCGTCGATGGCGTAAGCCTAGGGGTCCGGGACCGGGGACACATACACTGGCAGACGATGGTTGAACCGTGTGGCAAACAGGTCGATCATTGGTCTGAACCAATGTTCCCACACGGTTGAAAGGGTAAGCCGGCTGAGGGTCCATTCCGTGTGGAGGACAGACTTGGATCGGCTGAGAGAGTCTGCCAGGATGTTGTGAGTCCCTGCTATGTGTCTCGCGCGAAGGGTGACCCCTGCGTGTGACACCAGCGGAGGAGGGCCTCTGTACAGAGGGAGAGGCCGATGGAGTGTGCCCCCCCCCCCCCCCCCCCCCCCCCCCCTTTGTTGATGTAACAAGCTACCGAAGTGTTGTCCGTGAAAAGGAGAACAAATCAGTGGGCGACTATGGACTGGAATTGGAGG
Organism: Conus ventricosus; assembly: GCA_018398815.1. NCBI lineage: Eukaryota > Metazoa > Mollusca > Gastropoda > Neogastropoda > Conidae > Conus > Conus ventricosus. The sequence continues at coordinate 44,723,474 of CM031619.1, forward strand.
AGGGCGAGCCTGACCGCCTCCAGTTCCAAGATGTTGATGTGAAGACGAGCAGTCAGAGGATCCCAAACCCCCGAGGCGTGACTGCTCTCCAGATGCCCCCCCCCCCCCCCCCCCCCAGCCCGAGTTGGAGGCGTCTGTGTAAAGTTCCAGGGCCTGGGATGGGAGGGAGATGGAAACTCCGGGGGCCAGGGTGGATGGGCTGAGCCACTCCTCCGTGGCCCAAACGAACCAAGGCCCTAGGGGGATGGTCTGGTTCCAGCTGTCGTTGGTCTGGGACCAACGATGGCGGAACTCCCTCTGAAGCTGTCGCTTTGGAACTCTGCCTAGGGGAATGAGAGGAGACAGGGACTCCATCATCCCCAGAGAGGAGGAAAGTGTCCTTGCCGAAGTGAGGGGAGAGAGGCGAAGGTGGGAAATGAGATCCACTAGGCGAGCGGACCTCTCCGGGGTCGGGAGAACTACCATGGAGGTGGTGTCGAAGCTCATGCCCAGGAAGGTGAATTGCTGACTGGGCGAGAGCTCGCATTTTGAGGGGTTGGTGACGAACCCCAGAGAGGAGCAAAGATGAAGTAGCTTGGAGGTGTGGGATTGGGCTAGGGCCTGAGAGGGAGCCAAGACGAGCCAGTGGTCGAGGTAGACAAGGAGGCGAATGTCCTCCTGTCTGGCAAGGGCGGCCATCTCCTTGACTACCTTCGTGAAGAGGAAGGGAGCCAGGGAGAGTCCGAATGGGAGGGCCTTGAATTGAAACACCCGGCCCCGCCAGACGAAAACGAAGGTATCGTCTGTGGGACGGGTGGATGAGGATCTGAAAGTAAGCATCTTTCAGATCTATAGAGGTGGCCCAGTCCAGATGGTGGATGGAGTCCCTGATCTGGGCCGGGGTCTCCATCTTGAATCTGGTTGGCCTGAGGAATCTGTTGAGAGGAGAGAACAGTAAAATGCTCATTCTGGCTCAGTCGGTCTCAACCAGTTTCGACCGACTGACTCCAGAATGAGCATTTTACTGTTCTCTGACAAGTAAGACTTCTATAACCCCAAAAAATAACGATTATCTACAAACAAACATACTGTGTAGGATTATCCGTTTTCAATACTAATTTACTAAACTTTTCAGATTTTAGTTTTTGCTTAATCCTGCGTTTTTTCCTGATCATTTTCACACATATAGTCATCAAATGCGTCTCTGTAAACGACAACAAATATAAAGTGGAAAAACCTACCTAAATCTGGAAATCATGTAAGACTTGTCGAGACACTGCTAATTACAGGGTTCGCGGATTGTGGCAGGGCGTATCAGGCGGTGTACGTGTGGCTCCTGTGATACCTGTAATTAGCTGACTGTAACCACCATAAGGCGGGACTCGCGCTGCACCAGATCTCATTATGCTAAAACAGTTTCAGACATGTTTACTGCGCGCAGCCTCTTATCGAATCAAGTGCTGAGCTTAAATCACGTGACACTTGTGTTATAGCAACCTAGGCCAGAGCTAACCGCCATTTTACATTTGACAGACGTGCTGTGTGGTCGTATGCTGGTGTGGCGAGTATTCTTTAGAATCGGCGAGAGAACTTGTGTTTGTTAAAACATGGCGAGTCAGGGAAGTGATGTTTCAATGCTTTCTGCTAGTGCTGGAAGTGAAGCTACTATTTCTGAAGAAATGTGTGAACTGTTGTTATCTTCGCAAGAAAAACTTTCTGATCAACAGACCAATCTCGTGAAAAAACACATTGTTTATCATGAGGCCATGACAAAGTTTTTGAGAAAGAAATTGAGTGGCGAGCCTTGTTCTCCTCCCTCAAAGCCAAAAGGAAGCATTTTGTTTTTGTCTCCTCAGCAAAAAACGGAAACTATCAGTTGAAGATCTTGACAAATATTTGAAAACACAGCTTTGTGAGCTGCCTTCTGAACCATTTGATAAAACTAAAACCTTTGAAAGTGTTTAAGAAATAACTCCTTTCTTACACAGTGCTTATTACTCAGGTGATCTAACTCGTGCAAGAAGACTAATAATTAGCCTTGCTGACTGCTACTATAAATAGCCGTTCATGTGTGAACGCCTTATTTTAGCAGCAAGAGGGCTGTGGTAAAATCCGCCTTGTTATAAATAGCCGTTCATGTGTGAACGTCCTATTTTAGCAGCAAGAGGACTGTGGTAAAATCGCCCTTGTTATAAATAGCCGTTCATGTGTGAACGTCCTAATTTAGCAGCAATAGGGCTGCGGTAAATTAGCCTTGCTGACTGCTACTATAAATAGCCGTTCATGTGTGAACGTCCTATTTTAGCAGCAAGAGGGCTGTTACTATAACTGACCTTTTTTAGCAGCATGAGTCTAACAGGATGTAGTGGTGCTCGTAACTTAGGACAGACGTGCCACACCCCCACCCCACGCACGCAAGCCCCACCCCCACCCCACGCATGCACACACCCACCCCCACGCATGCACACACCCACCCCACCGCACCCCACCCACCCCCACCCCACGCATGCACACACTCAAGTCACTTTTAAGTTCTTAACTTAAGTCACCCCAAGTCACTTCTAAGTTCTTACTCAAGTTCTTACTCAAGTCGTCCTTAAGTTTTTACTCAAGTCACTTCTAAGTTCTTACTCAAGTTATCCTTAAGTTATCATCAAGTCAATTCTAAGTTCTTACTCAAGTTATCCTCAAGTCACTTCTAAGTTCTTACTCAAGTCATCCCCCAAATCACCTCAAGTTCTTACTCAAGTCACCTCAAGATTGTAATTAAGTCATCCTCTAAGTACAACCAAGTTCTTATTCAAGTTATCTTATAATTATCAGAAAAAAAACAATACAATCTATGTTTTTGTCTTAAATAGTAGATGTCTAATATAGTACACACACGCCTCAAAACGCGTCATTGTCGAGGATGTCTTGCTCAGCGCCCTTGGCGTGAGATCGGTCAGCATAGATCTTAATGAAGTTCTTACATCGTAAGCAACCGCATTGATTACAATTCTGGTCTATGGAAATGTCTTTTATAGACTCCATGTCTTTATTTATTGACTCCATCATTTTAAACAAATAATAATCCGCCATGATCTATTTTATTAAAAAAAACAAAAAAATTTAAAATTAAGTTCTTGAAATATTATTGCATTTGAAATGGATCAAAATGATCTTTTGTTGTTGGCGGTTTTGGCATGCTTTTGTGTTCGGCGTCTGTATTTAGTGGTGGAGATTGTTTGGACTTCTTTGGTTTTTGTCGCCATTGTTTATATATTTTATAACAGTAATAACCGCCCCCAGCAGCAGCAAGGGCGCCAAAAATAACAACTGTTTTAAGTTCAATATTCCATGAAGACTTTGGCGTTGTAGGCCTTGAATCAGCTTGTTCTTGTTCTGGTGTTTTTAAGCTGGCGTTGAAACAACTAGCTGCGGCTCTAGCACTTTTTCATTATGGGCTATAGTCTGTGATTGTAACATTAATTTTCTTTGTTTGTTCCACTCTGCTACTCTTTTTCCTGCTGCAACACGCCCAGGATGCTTTTTACTGGCCACTTTCTCCACGGATTCTGCTGATTTTCTGGCTCGGTCATTTTTAAGAGAAACAAAATCTATATGATTAAAGTAATTAATCCTATGATTAGCGGCAATAATCTGGGATTGAAACTGTAATTTATTTTGTTTGTTCCACTCTGCTAATTTTTTTCCTGCTGCAACGCCCCCAGGCTTTTTACTGGTCACTTTCTCCACCTGATTCAATGTTTTCTGATTCTGCTGATTTTCTGGCTCGGTCATTTTGAAGGGTAACAAAATCTATATGATTAAAAGTAATTAATCCTGCGATCACTGGCGACAATAATGTTCCAAATCTGTAATACAGATCACACCCTAGAGACTCTAATGACTGTTTAAAACTGGATCCTGCGTTAAATCATACATAAAGTCTTGTTCAGAATCAATGGGCGCAAATCTACTGACTAGTTTAGTGTACAAACTAAGAACCGTTTGCCCGACGCTTTTTACCATTCTTGAGCCCAGTTGCGCTTCATACCTGTTGTGATACTTTACAATGTCTTGTGGCGACATTTGTTGAATCTGTTCTATGCTGAATTCATTTCCGAGGTACTGTTTTGTTTTTCCACATGCTGCCAAAGAATACAGCCTTTCCTTTTTGGACATAATAGCTTGGTCGTAAACTTGGTCATTCATAAGTTCAGGAAGGTTTAGGCTACCCTGTAGCTGTAGTAGATCATCGCTGTTCATGTTTTTTATTAATTATAATTATTTTATTTTCTAAAAATGAGCACCGAAAAAACTGTTACCAACCTTGTATACCATTCTGCTGTTATTGGGGGCCTAAGTGTAGGATACACAATGCTTGGTAAAAGCCTGTTAAAAATAAAACCGGCAGATCTTGGCAAACTAGACTTTGAAGACTCAGCAAAGCTGATTGCTGTTATTACAGCTTCATTTGCTACGAAAGATTTTCTAGTTAAGCAAGGAATAATTCCAGACAGTATAAATATGTAAAAAAAATACATTTATAAAAAATGGCTTCACTCGTAATGATGATAGGCGGCGCAGTGGTGAATGCACTTGCTTTTAGCGGAAGTAATTACACATTTAGTAAACTGCGGGATGATGGCGAGAGAAAAAGACATAACAAAGCTGTGGAGCAACTAGCTGCAGCACAAGATTACTATGAAAAGCAGAGAATCGAGCAGTTAGATTTTATTAACGACAAACTGAAAAAACAGGGACATGCAGCTTACACATTTAAAGACGTTGATCAAGCAATAAAAGAATATTATCTTGTAACAGGCAACCCAATCGAAACATTGCCCCCACCAAAATTCAGTGACTTTTATCATCCATCAGAAAACAAAAGATGCAAGAAATCGTGTTTATTGTCTTTGGTATGACCGTTGTGTATTTTGTTGCACATAATATTGGCTGAATAAAAAATGAACAAAATCTATTATTCGCCCAAAGGATATTGGAAGGGAATTACGGCAATAAAAAAGCTAAGCCAAGCAGCAGGAGTCAGTGAACAAACAGCAAAAGAATGGTTATCTAAACAAGCGATTTGGCAAATTTATTTACCTGCGCCTAAACGAATACAGAGACCACACTTTGTCAACACAACGCCAAACGACACCCATCAAATGGATCTTCTATATTTACCCATGACGTTTAACGAAAAAGATTTAAGTACGCACTCACAGTAACTGACGTAGCTTCAAGATACAAAGATGCGGAACCATTAACACAAAAGAGTGCTTCTGCTGTTGCTGTTGCTATACAAAACTAATATATCAACGAGGCCCGTTAACTTATCCTTGCATGATTCAAGTCGATGATGGAAAAGAATTTAAAGGCCGAGTGAATCATTTAAATTTTTAAAAACATAGAGTTACCATTAAAAGAGGCATTCCGGGAGTTCACAGATCACAGGCCTTTAGTTGAAAACTTTAACAAACAGTTATCTGAAAGGCTTTTTTCCCTACCAGTATAACAGAGAGCTGATTGACAATTCTCGCAACACAGAAGGGGTTTAGAAGACTGCCCTCAGTTTTGCGCGCAATGAATAATGAAGAATTTAAATTAACAGGTCTAAAACCAGTACAAGCAATCAAAAACAAACAATAAATGCTGTTGAAGGAGAGTCTTCATCAGCAAATATACCATTTGGTTTGAAAGTAAGGTCCCTTTATTTACCGGGGGAAGCAAAAGGGGACACTCGCATCAGGGCAACAGATCCAGTTTGGGTGTTGACCCCATATGAAATAAAAAGAATTGTAAAGATGAACCCGCCGTGTATTATTTACGAGAAACTGACGCAACAAAAAAAACCAGCTCCACAAAGATCTTTTGTAAAGGAAGAACTGCAGATAATCCCACCAGATACAGTTCCGCTTTAACGATTTACGTAAATATATTTGAGTTAAAATGGAAGCTCAAAAGGAAGCGCAGGATGATACAAGAATGATAAATGAAAAGATCTTAGAATTGATGCGGGAATCATATGTTTATGAATTTTGCTGTTAAAGAAAAATTTACAAGGATTCATCGGCACATGGCAATGCATCCAGATCCCCTACAACCCAAAATCCCAAATTTTGATTTTCGGGAAATAAAGAATATCTTGAAATGATAAAAAAAATTCAAGCGCATCAAGAAAAAATGAGGAAAAATTTTGTCTAAATTTGGATATTGATATGATTGAGCTTCTAGATAAAGTTGAGGAAAACTATTATGATTGAGGAAAAATGTGAAAGAAGATATTATTTATGCTGTTCTCCAATGCCCGATTGCATATGAAAACTCTGGATTAACAAACACACGTTTTGTGTTTGTTCTATCTAATGACTTCTTTGTTACAACAGTTGTGTTGATCTCATGTAGATTAGTTTCGTAGTTTTACGTTGTCATGATGAAAAGTATGTTTATTAAACAATGCTTCTTTGTAGTTGTCATGCGATATTTTTTGACGCACAACACTGCGAGATATTCCCTTTGTTTTTTGATAGTTTTCCCCTGGCTTGAAATACTGTACATTTTCGACCTTAACCCAACAAACTCCTTGATCCCCTTTTCCAGATAATTCATCCTTCATCTTTCCTAAACCTTTTTGTTAACGGTGAATGCAAAGGCGAATCTTGGATAATCAGATGTGTCGTACCATCCCGCATGCCTTTAGCTACTTCATTTCCATGTTTTTATAGATATCTTCAGTAGGGACATCTATAACAAAACTATCTGTATCTGTGTAAAGTACTCTGGACTCAGGATACAAGGGCTTAAAGTAGTCATAAAGAAATTCTAACATCAAAAGCTTTGATAATTCTAAAACAGTAAACCCAATAAAACAGGTTTGCCCAAATTTGGGGACTTTCTTTTTTTCTCATTATACCAAAAAGCTGATCATGAAATCTCTGAAGCCTGATAATTAGGTTTAGAAGTCAGCTTAATTGCATCGTTCCTTTGGTGACCAATCTAACATCTTTGCGCTTGTGTGGATTCTCCATAGTCTTTCCGAAACAGCTGTTGTTCATCAGCTTGAAAAAGTCTTTTCTGAAGCATCTGTGGATTTAGTTTCTAAGATCAGTGTTCTTCATTATGTATGGTTTCTTTAAAATGTATCTTGATCAAAAGCAATTATACGATGACAGCTGTCAACTTCAAAACCATGTCTTAAATAAAATTGTAGAAGTCGTAATGACAGACATATTTTTTTTTGCCTCGAAGATTAGGCACAAGTTTAGGCGGTTCTGTTTTTGCCATCTTTAACATTCTGCTGCTAATGGATAGTCATTATGCAGGTCATGGAGTTCCTGAGGAAAATTCTAAGTCAACTTCTAGAATGTATCCACGCGGGTTGACCCGGCGTCAAAACTGATCAACCACTTTAATGCTCTTTGAATATTATTTGTACCGCCACCTGTGTACTTTTTAAAGTTGCGTAATGGAAGCGATTGCGCCATTCCCCAAACCATACAGATTGTTTGCATCTAAATACATGAGATAGTTAGACCTTTTATTTGGGATCATAGTCGCCCAAGTATTTGTTGTTTGCTTTACAGTAATGATGCGACGCCATACTAAATTCCCCACGCAATCCGTTTTCAATCATCTGAATCATTGGTAAAATCAGACAATAAATCAAAAATGTACTCCAGTAAATTTTAAGAAGCATCCCACTCACCCCGGGCGCAGAAATATAATGCGCAGGATCCAAACTGTAATGTTTCCATGCGGTCTCCTATAATTTTCAAAAACGTCCGCCAACAACATACATCAGCCATCAAGTACGAATCATGATAGTCTCCCTTTTGTTTTACACTCTAACTTCTGCCATCCCTTCTTGAGCATGCGGGTAATCAGAATCACTGATGTCCTTTCCTCTAAGACTAGAAAAGAACGCGCCTTTGGGTTTGGAAGTGAAATCTTCGTCAAACCTTTGCCAACTGTTCATGTACTCATAAGGGTAAACGCCCTTTCTAACAAGAGTTGGGTCAAAATATTCTTCCGTTATTGGGCAGGATTTTAAGGAACATAGCTATGACTCTAATGACCCCATCATGTGCTGCATAATCATAAAAAAAAAATGTTATTTAAAGTGAAACACATGTACTTTTCTGATGGACTGTGCAATGCATGACCCCAAAAGGCGTTGTTACTGCTTGCATTATAAGGTGAGGTCGTAACCCGCAAGTTGTGAAAGAATATAGGCAGCTTCCATGTCTTTGGTTCAACTTTAGTTGAAGATTGCATTTACTATGTGCTGCTCCTCTAAAACTTTCCACTAATTTTGATCATGGTCTCTTTCTTTCGAATTCGCTGCGTCTAGGAGAGGTCTAAACCGGCGGCAACAAAGGCCGCCCCACAAATCCAACAATGTGTGGCTGATTTATACTTTTCTTGGTCTTCGGGCGTCATTATGATTTCAGATAATTTTTAGATTATTAGAACAATTCATTGCGCACTTTCTGCATGCTTTTCTAAGAAGTATTCTGCAGCATTTGGCCCTCTATACAATTCTGGCTTTGAATGGGCACCATCCGACCTAAACAATGATGAAAGCAAATAAAACAAATCTGATGATTACTCATTAAGACTGTTTTTCGAAGTTTTTGTGGGGTTGGCCTTCATAAGGAACAATAAGCGACTCGAAGTCTGCGTAAACAACATTGGAGAATTTTGCATCCGTTTCCAGTTCTTAAAACTAACTTTAGATCCAGGGGGGGGCGTAATTAGTTCTGTATTACATAAACCCTGGGCCGATACAATGTTTCTTATGTTCACTCGCTGCTTTAACAGATGGAATTCTTGTTAAACATTTTTTTACAGAATTCTTGTTTGCGTCTTTGTTTTGAAGTATGCTGCATTAGTCTACTCATTGTTCGTATCAATATTAATTTTGGTAGCCCCGCTGTGAAAACATCAGTAGTAAGTCCACATGATTTTTGCCTGGTCACCTATTGTTGGACTGTTCTTGGACACTTTAATAGGCTTAGATTTGTTTCCTCATCCCATGTGTAGATATTAACAGTTATTGGTTTGTTTTGTTCTTCAAAAGATCAATTTTGTCCACGCTAACAGGAAAGGATTTCCACTAAAGTTAGATCATTGATGTAAGGGTGATAGTTAGACACTCTATCTGCGTTTTTGCTGACGCGATGCAGCCTAGCAAGAACACACCACATAAAACATTTGTTGTCTGTATTTTTTTATGTTTAGAACTGCTTTTTTTGCAACTAATGCGGGGGCAGCGGAATGTAAGCCCTGCCTACAATCGGGGCTACTTAGCCTGTTTTAATCTGATCTCTATGACTTCGCCCTCTGACCAACCAGAGCCTCTCATTTTGGCTTCTTCAGTGGCCACATCAAACTGTGTAAGCAGTTCGTCTGCCCCCAAAGGGTGTTAAGTCTTAGAAAAGAATAGTCTGTTGTTTAGTTAGACCCAGACTTCTAGATTTTCTTCATTTATTGTTACATAGTCGATTAAAACAGCTAACATTACTTAACTGGTGGGTCTATTGTTAGTTTACCTGGAACTTTAGAAATTGCATGAACAACGCTTGCCTGTACGTTTGCAGGATCAATGACTTTCTAAATCAATATCATTTAGTGCTCTTGACAAACGCTCTTCCTTAAGCATTCCTTCAAACAATTCGTCTGGTCCTTCATATCTTATCCTGATGTTTTCTTTTCTAACTCAAAATATGTATTTAAATTAAAAAAAAATACGACTCCCAAAGTCGTTTAATCCAAATCAATATCAACGGGCTTTTTGTGCTTGGACTCATAAACTAAAGTATAAACACCCTTTGGCGTTGTTAATGAGAGCTGTTTTTGAACAGAGTTTAATTTCGTTTACTTTTTAAACATTCCTTTTTTTTTTCTGCTCGGTGGGCTGGCTGTTGGGGAAAAACTTGTCCTTGCCTTTCTTTGAAGATCAAACTTTTGTCTTTTGTAGTCATTAAAAAACAGCCTGTAAACGACTAAATTTTTCATCCGTGATGTTTGAGTCAGCTAGTGCTTTTTTTATTATCAGATTGAAGGAACTAAGTTTAGTGTTATTAGTTGAACCATAGCTGTGTGCTTTTGGGGGTTTAGTTTTTTTAAATTTTTTGCTGCAGCACCTACAGCTAATGAACACAGGCCAAGAGCTAAAGACAAACCACCTAGAGGTAAAGCTGCGGGTGCGCCATGCCGTTGCTAAAAGACCAAAACTCGTTCTGTGAAAAGAGCATTATAGTTGATGTTCCAGTATTAAAATTTAACGCATTAAAGGCGGGAGAATACTTCGGGTTTGGTTTTGCTGTATTTTGAAAGGTCCGCTTAGTTTTTGTTGCAGTGTGTAATGCTGGTTAATCTGAAGGTTTTTATGTCAGGGGTTTCTATAGCAGCAGAATTGCCTACATCTCTTCTTTAGGTACTCTCGGATAATGCTGAACAGACTGCTTTTTTAAAATAAAAAATAATTTTTGTATTGTATATTTTTTAATCTGTTATCTTGAATATTCAGTCGGCATCATATATTAAAAACAAATACACATTAAGTGGTTTATCGGCCTCTTTTTCTTTATCAATTTGAATGTTTATTTTGTCTAAACAGTTCTCCCGCTTCCATGTAACTGTTAAACCTCCTTGACCTTAGGTCAATCCATAAACCGTAATTTCGTTGTTAAATAATGATCAAGTCTAACACTGTGAAGATGTAGATCTTTAGACACAAGGTCAACTGTTGGATTTCTACACCTCCCGCCTCCAAACAGTTTTCTTATTTCATCAAAATGCTGATAAGGTTTTAAGCCCGCTAGCGTAGATTTGGTTAGGACTACCCTCAATTGTACATTGCACTTTATTATTTTGGGATTAATCAAAATTTTCAGTTTGTCTTTTGAATGGTTCTTCATTTTCACACAGCATAAAATACCTTTAAGCGATCTTGCTGCGGCACTAAAACTAAAATTTTCCCTATAGTGTCGCCCTGCTTTTAGGATATTTAGAATGATGAATCACTCTTTCGTAAATATTGCTAATTTTGACTGATATTGTTGCTCGATCAGCCTCGCTAAGTTAGGGTTGCAACGATGTCAAACTCTAACGAGATGTCAGAAATGCTGTACTTTGCTTCGGTGTCTGTAGATATAATAAATATTTGTAGTCATTAAAAGTTAGTTCATATGTCAATCTGTCTTTTAATGCTCCTTGAAAGTATGGGGGATGCGCTTTTAACAACTCAAAATCTAGGGGTATGAAAAGTGATTTCCATACGCATAATTACGGCTACAAACCTTTTGCCATCTTTAGCATCTGCGCGCCTATTCTGTGTTTAGTGCTTCTTCCATTTTCAATTCTTGAAAACAAGTCAGCCTTTCATTCCCGGTAGCCATAGATCAGAATAGGTTAAAAATATGTCTGCATTGTGTAAAGAAAATATTTCCTGCCCTCAAATTTTATAGAAATTTTTTAACGATTTCCCGCCCCAGATTCTGCACAACTTCCTGTTTGGGTCTGTTTTTTGATGCGAGTTTTATTTTGAAAGTAAGACGCGCAGAGCCTGGCACAATCACTTCATCCGCTCCTAAAGGGCTGGAAATTTAACAGTAAGAAATTTGATCTGAATCAATGTAGAACGGATTATTTGGAACAGTAAAATTCCGCTTATTTCCCTTCACGCCAAAGGGTTCTTTCAGTCTTCTATGCGGGTCAAGAATCGAGCCATATGCTTGTGACATTTTTATAAAACAAAAAAAAAAAGTTAATTATTTAAAAACATGGCAGGCATTGAAGATTATGATGTTCCTGATCCTGGAGACGACATGAGTGAAACGGCTCCTTTTAAAACAGCATCGCTCAACGCCCTCATTGCATCGTGAATTAACAGAAAGTAAGGTTAGATCATTGTACCAAAATTTAGGCCTTGAACCTCCCGAATTTATAGCCTGATGATTTTGTAAAAGATGATGATGGCCATTTTTATTTTAAAGACAATCAAGGAAAACGTTTTTTAGCTTTCAGATAACGAGACTCATCAAAGTTTGTAGGCATGAATACAATTAGACAAAGACTTAGGGTGAAGAAACGAAATCGCCTTGGCATTACTAAACCAAAATTAGATAAGGAGGCAGTCGCTAAACTTCAAAACACACTACAAGAACTCCAACAGATAAACCAAATACAAAACATAGAACTTCAAGATTTAAGTCAAACAGCGGGGGAAATAATAAATGCAATAGAAAGCAGAAACCAGTTCTTCAGAAGAAACAGCATTAAAAACTATATACGACCCCCGATACCCACACGAGAATTAGAGGCCCCTTTAAACGTGCTTTAAGAACCATTAGAGGTGAATTAAAACAATTTAGCAAAAATAAGTAAACTAGATGAGGATATAGAAAGAGAAAAAGAAAACTCACTGAGGCTGACGACGCCAACTTAGGACCCGAGTTTAAAGAAGAAATAACACAAAGACTAAATAAATTTAAAGAAGAAAGATTATTAAGAACAGAAGCGGCGTCTACTAACCAAGAAAAAATTACGAACTCAAGTAGCAGAATAAAGAAACTTTCAAAGAATTTTATATGAAGACACAACGCTAGCGGAACGAATACGAACACTGTTTAGAGAGCAAGGTGTCACATTAGCGAGCGTTATAACGGCATTAGGATTTGCAATAAGTACACTGGTGTTGGCTATTACAGGCGGCGGTGGAGGTCAAAGCCTAGCGCCCCATCGCTATCCCCTCCACTGATAATCATGGGTTAAAAAAACACTTGATCATCTTGCGGGCTTATTAAAAAAATTAGCTAGTAAAGCTATAGACGCTTTCAGGTTATATTAGGGGGTATTGTTAGCTGGCTTTTGTCTACTGCAGCAAAGTAGTTGGCTTTTGGCTGAGCACTATTTGGGCATTAGTTCTCTTAATAGTCGGGTTAATATTTAGTAAGATATAAGACCAGTAATCCTAGGCTAGTTAATACAACAACTAGTGCTGTCTTTTCATATTCATGGTCATTATTTTTTTGGACTTCGTGTGTACTTCGTGGTCTTCAACGGCCTTCGGCCTTTGGGCCTTGGGGATTGAATGACTTATTCTTGGGGGGTCATCTTGTTTTTTTATTGTTTGTAATATTACAGGCTCAGAATTTATGTCGTTTTTCCGACTTCTGTTCATTCCTGCCACAAGGATTTCATTATTGTAGTTTATTATTGTACCTATCTGGAGTCTGAGGTCAGAAGGTAGCATGTATAACCAGTGCCAACAGCAAAGTCAACTTTGATCTTGCAAATTGCAAAACATGTTGGTACCTTTTATACTTGAAGGCAAATCAACTGTAGAATTAATAGCGTCCTCTAAATTTGCCATGTACTGTTTTTGTGCATCAAAGCCAGTAGAAGGATCAGTTATGCTCGATCTTGCCTGTGCTTGTGAACCTAGCAAACACCAAAGTAAGTACGAATAGAGTCGTTTATTCGTTCTATTCCTGCTTTAGTTAGACCTTAGAAGTGTCTAAGATAAATGTTGTCCATGCTGATTTATGCTCTTGCTCTATGGACCCGAGGTGAACGCCTGTGCCTGAAGAGAAAGATGTGTAAGGAGGATTCAGTCATAGTTATACTTTCTGTGCACGCCCCAAAAATAAGGGGTGCCTAAGCCATGATTAAGTCCAACTTTTGTCTAAAGTCTTCCTTAACATTAATATTAAATTCGTTACAGATCCTTTCAAAAGCCTTCATGTCTATTCTGTTGCTGAATGGATTAAACGGTTTGTCATTTGGATGGTGCTTGCAGTTCAGTCAAATAGTCTGAAGGTGTATAGAAATGAAATCTGTATACTGAACTCACCAAAGGATCAGGATGATTTAAATGATCGGCATACGACACTCCCACCGGTTGATGCACAAAACACAGCAAAGTTTAACTGGTTCTGAAAAACTGCATTGGATGACTGAACCACACTTTCGCAATGCGGTCGTTTTTAATAGGGGGGTTAAGATATCTGCTTAATGGGAGTACTCACTTTACTCGAAAGGTGTCAGTCTGGGTCACAGAAATGACGGTATCAGTTGTTATATTTTAGTTGTAGTGGCCCAAAGTTTTCTATTGTGCACCATTTTTATTGTTTATTTTGAATCACTCGAA
>CM031619.1:44744043-44761148 GCA_018398815.1 Conus ventricosus
ATTTGTTGATTTCAGAAATGCATTTGAAACATAACTTGAACCACCAAGAAAAAAATCAACAAGAATGGGGTAGGGGGACTGGGTTTGAGGATGGGGTGGTGTGTGGTGGGAGATTGCAGTGGAGGAGGGAGGGGGAGAGAGAAATGAGTGGTGGGGCACTGATGGGGTTTTAGGTATAACTATGATTCTGATGTCACAAGATCTGGTGTCAACTTTGTTGTGAGGGCAGCAGTTAGCATTTTGTCTGCTCAGCTAAACTGAAAATAATGTGCTCTTACATCTTGAAATGGCAATACTCTGCAAAAGTGAAAGAGATCAACAAAAAGCTGTGCAGACAAAATGGTCGTGGTTGTGGGGCAATATCAGTGCTGTTGCCATGTTAAAAAATTGATTCCACATTTGCAGAATGCATGCGCGTGCATACACACACACGCACGCACGCACGCACGCACACACGCACGTGCGCGCAGATTGTAAAAGATATCCTGCTCTGTAGATTATGTCTGTGTGGTTACTGGATAATGAACCAGTAATCAGGGACGAAAGTTGATTGTGTGCATTGTTTGTACATACTGTTGTCATAACAATAACGGTGATGATATAAATGATAAAAGATCATAATGTGTATTTCTTGCACTTGATCATGTACAAGCCGTTTGTTTACCCGTGCAGTGCACACGTACATACCACCCACCCAATCATCCCTCTTCTCACCCACCTCTCCCCCCATACATACACATCAGGCTTAAAATCTCCTCGGATCCGAGAAATTCTCGGGAAGCCAAAAAATTCCTCGGGAAAAAAAATCGATTTCCTCGGGGCAAAGAAACCCGATCTAAAACGCCCCAAACGCGTCCGCATTCGCATATGGTTCTGATTCGTATTCGGTTCAAAGTCGCAAACAGCCATTTCGCACCGGTAGCTTTAGGCGCCTAATCTATCAAGATGGCGACTGTGAGAATCATCGAACGTGGAGAGAAGTTTGACGAAAGCGGGATCAAAAACAAATGGAGGTGGAGTGGACTTAAAGTCCGTGAAAGTGAGGTCAGATCCCGATGAATTCGAGCGGATCGTCAACATATTCGAAAGGTTGACGTGCCAGGCAGTGCAAGATGTGTACTGTGCACCACAGACATCGTCTACACTTTCCGCGGGATCGTCGCACTGAAAGAGCATCTTGTCACAAAGAGACAACCGCGATCGCTGTGCTGCTGTGCAAGGCACTTCTGACTTCCAGTAAGATTTGCAATCTTGTATATAATTTGGAAATCATGGAAAAGATCATAACGAAATTCAAGGGACATAACATTAACAAACGGAATAAAGAGCATACTATCGGAATTAGATTCTTTCCTTTTTCCCGGATCTCCCTTGAATTTTGTATGATGTTCTCCGTGATTACACTTGTATTTTACTTTGATTTGTCAAGATTTTTGTTTGTTTGTTTGTTGGAAAGGGAAGGGGGGGGGGGGGGGTCACCTGATACTGCTACTGTACTGTACAGGTTATCTGTGAATTGAAGATTGTTGATGATTGCCCATGATTTACTTAGTTTAGTGGCTCAATAGATCTATTACTTTAGTCATTGAACCATTCAGTGTTTATCAGTTATCAGGCCAAACTAATACTTGCAATTTTCAACACAGATACTGTTGGGACTATTCCAAGCTATTGTGATTACAGTGAAGTGATTCTGTGTGATCAACCCCCCCCCCCCCCCCCCCCTCTCTCTCTCTCTCTCTCTCTCTCTCAATCCCTCCCTGTCTTTAGATCCACTGTCTTTCTCTTCTTAATCCTCACACACACACACACACACACACACACACACACACACACACACACTTCAGGTATTCATGCAGATAGCCCTCCCCTGCTGAAAGAGGGATACTCATACTGAGTTGACAAGTCAAAGTCCACATCCATTCTGGACCAGGTCAAACAGGGTGAAGGAGCCTAGTTTTGATTACATCATTGCCTTGCATCAGACCTGGAGGCAGAATGTATAAATCGCTTATAACATACCATTCTTTCTCCAAGGCTTGTACTCTTTCTCTGTTTATGTAATTTTAGCCTCCTGCCACCCCCTCCCTCCTCCCCACAACACCTCTTGCCAGTTCTGACCTACCTATCTGCCAGTCTGTCTGTCTTCTTCCTTCCCTCCCTCCCTCCTTAACACACACAGGACATGTATACATGTGCTCAGGCAGACAGACAACACAGAGGGTGGTGGGTGAATGGAGAGAGATCTATAATCTCACAACACTCTGGGTCTTACCACTCTCAACCACCTCCAGAAAAGAGAGGAGGGTGAAGGGGGTGGGGGGAACCCCATCCCTGCTGGTTATAGTCTTCCACTGACATTCTTTAGTGTCTCTATCTTTGTATATCAGTCTCCCTGTCCCCTTCCCCCATTCTAGACACTATTATGCAATCCTTGCATACACTGTAGCATTGGAAGTAGGTCAAGGTCAAAACTGGTCAATGGGTGAGTGGCTTTGGTTCAGTCACAGTGCCAATGATAGTGAACAGTAAACAGTCAGTGCCATGATAGTAATCCATGGATTGCAGCTCTTGTTAGCTCCAGAATACTGGAAAACACTTTATTATTGTTTTTCTTTGTTATTCTTCTCCATATCCATAACGCCTGGAAGCTGAAGATTGTTTGTCCCAAGAGTACAAGTTCATTCATAATCACTATCAAAACGGGTCCAAAGGTGCAGTTAGTACTAGGTCACAAAAGTACACTTTTTTGTCTTGGAATACTATAATTTGCAATATTGAATACTATTTTTTTATATTCTGAGGTAGACAGGTCTGCAATTATATTTTGCAGGACAATCTCTTTCCGAAGAAGCTGCATACGGAGCCCATCCGATGTTTGCCAAAGAGCCAGTGGATCCCTCGCTTACTCGAACAATCCCGCTTGTGCCTCTTGAAGACAGGGCACAGAATGCCGAAGCCATGGTGAGTAGTAACTATAAAGCTTGGCTTTCAATATTAATTGAAGTATGTTTTGATCGCACAACACTTCTGTGTTTAGTCTTCCTCTTGGTATGTTTGAATGACTGAAAGGGCCTGTTTCTTTGAAATGTGATGCTACAAAACAGTGATCCCAACAATTTATGTTGCATGTAATTTTGCTGTATATATCTAGAACAAATCCATTTTTAGGGTGTTTTGTTTGTTTTTTACTTTAAGTTAACCCTTAAAGCTGTCAAAGTCAAGTGGTTTTATGTCAGAAATATTTTGAAGGTATAATTATATGTTCAAATCCAAACACTGCAATCACGTACACATTTTAAAACACACTGTTTGTTATTCTGTTCACAGCTCATCAGTTTCGTGGCAGAAAATAACCTCGCCCTAGCTGCTGTGCCAAAGCTGGTGGATCTGACTAAAGCCCTGGCGCATGATGTGAAAGCTCTCGACAACATGGCAGCCTCCAATACAACAGCATCATATAAACTTAAGTTTGGAGTTGCTTCTTTTTCCAAGAAGAGCTCCTTGCAGAATTAAGATCATCTTATTTTTCTCTGAACATGGACGAAGCAATGAATTCGAACTATGAGAAAGTTGTGACAGTGCTTGTTAGCCATTATTCTGAGAGCCAAGAGAAAGTCGTCATTAATCATCTGACCTCCTTTTCTTTAACCTTCATTGTCCTGTGTTTCGTATGACAGAATTCGCCCAGACTACTAAGTTTATATTGGAATTTTGCTGCCCGAATTGGGGTACTGACTTTAAAAAATTGTAAAAAATAAACTAATGGATAAAAAGACTTCAAATTTTCAGCAAAAATCTATGGAAAGCTGAACTTTGGTTGCACTTGTTATTTTAGGGGATGTGAAAATATTTCATGGCTCAACACTCACACACCTGATTTTACCTGGAAAACACACCTACGTCAGTGAAATAGGTGACAGACAGGCAATACAACACCCATCAACTTTATAACACCTACCTTTTTGGTGGCAAGTGGTCAGGTTCACCATCTGAAAAGAACTGATGGGTGTTGTGAGGTGTTAGTATTACACAGGTAGCTAGGAATATACGCGAAATTTTTGTGACGCTTTTAAGTCACATAGCAGTACATAGCAGGAAAAAAAATAAAATAAAAAAATAAGAAGTCAAAATCATACCATATTTACTGAAAATGTATTGGAGTGCATGCTTGTTGATCTGCATGAGTTAGTTTGTGTTTGTGAGAAAAATAATTCCTATGGCTGATAATATTTCTAACTATATACAGTGTTAGTAGGAAGGAAGAGAGGCAGGCACACAACACAAAAACAACACTCAAATATTTTTGTTGTACTCACCATATGGTTCCAGATGTAATGAATTATATAATCCAAATGTGATCACACACAAACAACACAGTCACTGGAAATGTTCTTGCTTTTGATCACTTTTGTCACACACAGATCACCGACATGAAATTTTCTTTCCGTTGTGCACTTTTCTTACATGCACAAATTCCAGTACTTTTGTATGTGGCACTTTCAATATTTAGTCAACCCAAAAACAGTCTGTACAAAACAAAAATGACAAAGTCCAGTCCTTGATTTAGTCAAGTATCAGTGTACTGCTAGGAATGAGTGTGTAGGAACCTACTCACTGCTGGTGAAAAGAAAAAAGCAGCCACGATCCTTGCACAAAGCCACCTTACACATCACACACTCATGTGTTGACTGGATGGCATTGCCTGCTGGGGTTTTCCTGCCTTCCTTCTTGCAACAGACACAGTCCTTCTTGCCTCTGGCAGACTGGATTTTGGAAGGAGTGTGTTTGTGCTTGTCTGGATTGTCATGAACGACGGACGGCCGATCCGTTTTCGACCCTTGAAACCATTCACCATGCCCATGACAATCTCAGTGTGAAAATCCACATGCAGTTTCAGTGGGGCATCTGCAGAGTTTTTGTAGATTACAAAGGCATTTACTGCAGCAGTGTCCAGGCAGAAGAAGAACACATATTTCCACACACTTCATGAATTTCTGCTTGAACAATAATATGATCGCAATTGATCATGCTTGTCAACACCGTTGTAGTTCTTGGTGTAATCAGCAACAGCCAGGGGCCTAGAATACCTGGCTTTTTCAACACCCCCTGCACCTTTTCTGACAAGCTCTCCATCGGTTCCATCATGGACAGAAGTAAGAAGGGTGACCTTACGACGGTCAAACCAAGCAACAGCCTGAAGCTTGCCTTCAAATCACCATAGCCAATCTCACGAAACCAGCGCTTTGTGTCCCCAGACTTTTTGACACATTTTTGCTGGCTTCATATCCTGTGGCAGACCCTTCCTGTTATTTCGCACAGTCCCACATGCCAAGGTTTTCTTCTGAAACAGATACTGAATGAGGGGACTGACGTGAAATAATTATCAAAGTAGATGGTGTGCCACTTGAAATAATGGGTTCTGACAAGTGTTTGACAACACGATCCCCTAGGGCATCACCTGTCCCAGCAGGCACATCATTGGTCTTCCCAGTATATACTGAATAATTCAGCATATAAAAAGAATCGGCATCACACAAGCCCACACCTTGAGGCCCCACTCGTTGGTTTTGCAGGCAAGTACTGCAGAAAACCACAACGACCCTTGAACTTGATCATTGCCTCATCTACTGTGATGTTTTGCCCAGTAGAAACTGCATAGCAAAACATTCTTGTGTCATGGAAATGAGAGGTCTGACTTTGAACAGGGGGTCATACCCAGCCTGACCTCTGGAACAAACTGAGTGGTATCAGCGAGGTGAAAATACTGGTTCAGCTGTTCAAACCTGTTCTTCGACATGACACTTGACACCCAAGGATTGAAGAAAGGAGAAGAATCTTTCCAATAAAAATCACGATGAGGAACAGGGGCCATGTTCATAAACATGAGAAGACCAACAAAAGCTCTGATTTCATCCACAGTGGTTGGCTCAAACTTATCCTCAGGAAGACCAGCAGCCACGAGTGTTTGTCTTGCATACAGGTTGGTTTCCCTGGCCATGAATGGAATGCGTCCAAAGGAAAAACAATGAAAAATAATCAAAAGGTGTTCGAAGATTCACTTGTGGACGTGGGGGGCCCCAGTATGCATCAAACACACGAACTTCAGTCCGAAAGTCGTCGTTTGACCACTGCGATGACTGTGCACATCCACCGACATCAGTAGCACCGCGTCACCTGCGTCGCCTATGTCCGAGTCCGAGTCACTGTCACTACTCGCATTCACTCCTTCTGCAACTTCATAGTCACTGTCGCTGTCTGCAGAGTCGAGATCAATGTCCGATTCATTCCATCGTTATTATCGTCGGCAACACATTCATATTGAACATTTGGTCCACAGTCAAGCTCATGTCACTATCACTGTCAGAGTGCGACATTTTGCTCGTAGTCGGAAGTCGATGGGATGACCAAAATAATCGATAAAAAATCAAAACAGCCACAACCGCTCTTGCAAATGGCGCCGAGAAAGGTGTGAAAGGCCCGGATAAACGACCGGTTTGTCTTATACTGTAGTCAACCCAAATACGGAAGGCACACCGAGACAATCACCCTACTGACGAACGGGCGGTATAGGGCGGATCAGGAGCCTGAGGGGTCGGGCGGAATAGGGCGGAACGGGGTAGAAAGGTTAAAAAAGGTCACAAGTAAGAAACTCTTTGAAAAGTTGGAGGAAGTCTTTACTGAGAAGGATTTGCCATGGTCCAATTTGCTTTCTGTCATGATGGATTCCTGCGCAGTGATGAGAGGAAAAAGGGCAGGGTTGGAGACTCTGATCCGGTCAAGTAAAGCCCCCCCATCTCTTAGATGTAGATGGGGACACAGTGCCATCATGCACACATTGCTGCAAAGGCCTTTTGCTCTCCCTTCGAAAGTACATTGAACAACTGATGACAGATCTGCACACTGACAGCAGATGGTCTCCATATCCCCGCAGCCTTCTTGCAGATATTTGTTTGGCTCTTGGATCACACCTACCTCGCCGAAGGGCTATGTTCCACACCGCTGGCTGTCGCTTACTGAAGTAGTGGCAGACACGTTGAGGCTGTATGATGCTCCTGCTGGTATTTACTTCTCCTTTCTTGATGAAAGTGATGAAAAGCTGTACAAAGTTTACATTGAGCAAGTGTTCGCGAGAAGAAATGTAAGTGAGAAAACGAAAGCTGCTATCAAGAAAATTCAGAAGGAGGCCAAAGTCGCCTTAAATCTGCCACCAATGATGGCCGAAAGAGAAAGAGACGGATAACAGAGAAACTGTTCATTCATCGGGACAATACATTGCTCCAGCTGAATCTGTACATCAATGTACTCTCTACTCTTTTCAAATACATCAAAGTGTTTCAAAGACAGGAACCCATGATGCACGAACTGCACTCAAAACAGAGGAGCTGCTGAAAGAGTTCTTGGGGTACTTTGTGCGGCCAGAGCTTCTTGCAGGGGGGCCAGTGAAGTTGAAGAAACTTGACCTGGATGACAAGAAAGCCATCTTACCCAAGTCTCAATTTTTCCTTGGGACATATGTTCTCAAAGATTTGGCCCGCAGAACAGCTGATGACAGCATCAAGAAAAATCTCCTGATGCTTGCTAGGGAAGGGTTTGTTTCTTGTGGCAAAGTGCTGATTGAGAAAATGCCTCTGAACAACAAAGTGTTGCGGTGCTTTGCATGTTCGACCCACAAACAAGGGGAACAACCACAGGCCAAAAAGAACTTGGAAAACTGTCTACTCTTCTCCCACTGGGTCTCACAGATCAGAAGAAGATGATTTACAGCGGGAAGTAAGAAGCTTCCAAAGTGATCGTTCAATTCCAGTGATAGGAAAGGATGAAAGAGTGGATAAATGGTGGACAGGATTGGACAATGAAAAGTACCCTGTGCTGAAACGAGCTGTCAAAGGAGCATTAAGTTGCTTTCACGCCCGATTGTGGAATCATCATTCAGTGTCATGGGAGAGGTCATCGATACATCATCAACAAAACATGGACATCGAAACATATTCAGTCCATCCAGACATTGAAAATGAGCCTTAAAGCAAGTGGGAAATCAGCTGTGCAATACTTCAAGAAACAGGATTTCTTGAAGGAACCTGTGCCTCGGCGCTTGTCCAGAATATGATGACTGCTGCAAGGAAGGACAAAGAGAGGAGGGAGCGAAACCAACAGCTCAAAGGTCAAAAGGCAACGTCCCTTGGTGCTCAGCTAAAAAACTGACAACAAAAGGAAGGCATTGATGATATCATCAACAGCACAGGACCCAAGAAAGCTACAAGCTCTCCAAACTAGGATGCTGCATGCGTGGAGTCAAACACTGAAAATAACAGTGTCTCATCAAAAAAGCAGACAGGACAAAAGGCCAGAAGCACTGTCACTACCACTGATACAGCCTCAAATCAAAGAAAGCTTCAGAACCCCCAACCATAGATGTCATGCAGAAAAAGAATCCACGTTCGCAGTCAAGCAGTGCCTTGAACAAAAGACTCGCCATGAAAAGAAAGGCCATTGATCCCACCCGTAGTTCAAGTGCAGGACCTACAGACTGGATCGATTTTTAACACTTGAAGCTGAACATAGGGAGAATCGGTCTTCAAGCAATGTGCCTCTGCAGTCAGCATCCGTACTACAGAAGTAATTAGAAATTGAAATGCCTTCATCACCAAGAAAAGAAGCAGAGCACCCTGTCAAGCTTCTTCCGACCCCATCCTAAAGATTAAATGGGCACTTTCCCCTGCAGACAAGGGAAGGGAAAGAATATTTCTGCAGCTTGGCTGTGCTGTCGTAAGAGGCGACAGAACCAGCCCCTCTCAATTGCTTAGTTCCACATTCCAAACGTGAGTTTTGAATTTGATAACTGTGTCTCCACCAATAACCATTTTGTTTTGTCTTGATAAACCTGTTGGTCTTTTTTATGCTCTTTTCACATGAAATGTGTTTGATATAAATATCATTTTAGATTTAGATGTTTAAGACCTTTGTCTTGTCTTTGACAGTGGATTGAATATCTGTATGGATGTACCTTTTCTGCATTAAATCTTGCACTTTTTCTGTGCAATTTTTTTCCCAAAAATAGGCTCAGAATGAGCCAGAGTGCACAGATTTTGTTCTAGATTTTCAAAATTTTCTGGGGGGCATGCCCCCAGACCCCCCCTAGCAGGGCGTGCCTGCTTCGCAGGCACGCATTCGTGGCTTCGCCACTTCAAAATTTTCCTCTGATTTTTGGATAGACCATTTTAAGCCCTGACACATACAAAGGCAACAAAATAAATGCACATAGACAGCCACACCAACACATTGTTGCACACACCCACACACTTTCACAACCACTCCCCCCCCCCCCCCCCCACACACACACACACACACACACACACACACCACGCACACACACACACACACACACACCACACCAAAAAGATGGTACAGGGAGCGAGCAACGATGAAAAAGTAATCAGCATCAGCAATTTTTTTTTTTATGGTGAAAATGTTGGAAGCAGGAAAAGAGCAGTTGAAGCGGATGATGGTTGACAGCGCTGGTTGATGTGCTGAATACCACAGGTCTGGAACTGGAAGGGAAGATGATCATCGACCTCAAAGACCCTAACCGACCTCGCTTCACTCTCCACGAACTGCGGCAGGTGCTGATGGAACGCAATGAACTCAAGACGCGCCTGATCGAGGTGGAGGAGGAGCTCAGCTTGTATCGCCCAAAGTGAGTCCCGTTCTGTAGTCAGGATCAGCGTTTGTGTCCCGGGGCATGAAGGTGCTTGGCTGGTTGTCCTGTACAAAGGGATTTTAGGTTTAGAAGTCAGTCATGTTGACGAGAGAGCCTGACTCAGTTCTCTTTCGAGCCGTGCAAGTTGCGATTTTTTTTTGGCCTTGGCTTGTGCATGACAAATTATGCAGACCAGGTCAAAACTTTTGGATGCTACTGAAAAATTTGACAAATGAAACGATGTAAAAATTAGACTCACAATCACAAAAGATTTTCCTTAACTTTGGGTTGACCATTGTACAATGTAAAAAAAAAAAAAAAAAAAGACATATGCAGAAAAAGGTTGAGACAACTCCCTCTGCCTTCCCAGCATTAGTGAAAGAATGAAATAGAAATGAAAAAGATAATGCTGTTTTTGCTTGGTACAATTTTCTTCTAAGGAAGACACACAAAAAAGAAGAAAAGAAGGAAAGCAAACAAATCAAAATAGACACTGAATTGGATGACAAGAGCAGAACAGCAAGAGGCTATATCGTAGCTATGAGCAATACATTTTGCGATGGTTTTCATTTACTTGTCTCTTGCGACCGAGGTATTATTTTCACTCACCAAGTGTTTTCTTTTCTACTTGCTGCGTGAATAGTTTGATTGCTAGTCGCAGGCTGCTTCCTCTTTTTTAAAATTTATTTTTTATTTCAATTTTTTTTTTATTAGGCACCTTGAACTGCTGTCTTCAACAGTTTAAGAAGACTACTCTTGTCTTCTAGGTTGATGTTGACTAGAGAAGTAGACTAAGAAGAACTAGTTTTTATTTCAGCCCTCTTAGAAATGTTAAAGTTTACTTTTGGGTGCATTAGACATTGGTTGCTGGAATTTTTTGTTGGTAAATGGAGGAGCTTAACTGTGAACAGGTGCTTAAAGGGGAGAGGGTAGGGTGGGAAGATGGAAGAGAAAAAGTATGATAATTTTTGGGAAAAAATGCGTTCTCATCGGGGTCAGAGTTGAAGTGTGATGTTCATCTTTAGAACATTTTGGTGCAGAAAATCTGTTGGGAATTAGTGAAAATGAGGTGTGAATAGGTCATTGATTGTGTTGGAATTATTCCCTCCCATCCTGTTTACCCATCATGTTTGTTTGGTTTTGTTTTGTTTGTCTTTCAGGTAGTGAATTTGTCTTTACATACCAGATTTAGATCTGTTTTAATGTGCTTGCTCTTTCCCTGCAGTTATGGAATATCAAATTAAGGTTTTTTCATATGTTCTTTTCTGTGTTCA
The DNA here is from genome assembly GCA_018398815.1 of Conus ventricosus. Taxonomy (NCBI): domain Eukaryota; kingdom Metazoa; phylum Mollusca; class Gastropoda; order Neogastropoda; family Conidae; genus Conus; species Conus ventricosus. Next base: position 44,755,018 of record CM031619.1, read on the forward strand.
TTTCCTCATGTTTTACTGAATCAAAGTAACATCTGTTCCACAGTTTTCTTTTTCTTCATGTCTCACCTGGTTGAATTAAGATGGTTCCAGGTCCCCCCCACCCCCCCTTCCTCTTTCAGTGGTTATTTCTTCTCTTCTGAAACACACTATTTAAGATCTATCCCACATGTTTGTTGTTTTATAATGGTGTTTGTTTCTGTATGTTTTACATGACAAAATTTTGTTTTGATATTTGTTCTTTTTTTTTTGGTGCGTTTATGGGTACAATTTTATTTCTTTCACTTACTAACAAGTGTCATAGTTACACTAACAAATGGCTTTGACAATGCAAGAGGCAAATGATTAACCAGATGCAGAGTGTTTTTTTTTTTTCCTTTTCCCTCTAATCTTCCCTGTCTGTTTCCATTTGTAATGATTTTCCAACTATGTCCTTTTGCTTCTGCTTTGTTGAAGAGAATCGAGGAGGACAGAGAGAGCGAGCATGCTGAGTAAGTGGTGTTCAGGCTGTACCCTGTGGTGTTTGTGCTTTGTTCTTTGTTCTCTTTTTTTTTCACACACACATTAAATTAAAATGTACTTGTAATGTCATGTGTTGAGTGTTAAAATTGTCCAGGTGTTCCATTTCTGATCATTGGGGCAACTGTCAGGGTATAGTTTTGGTTAACCTGTTGAGTGCCTATAAGCCATTACTAAAAGTGCTTCCCCGGTGCCTGTCCACTGATGGCTCACGATTTTTTAGTTTGTTCATTCATCCGTGTTTGGGTCAGTAGGCACAGAGAGATATTCAGCAGTAAGCTTGATGTGCCTGCTGTGTAAAAATACCATGTAAATAAGCATACGTCACGCAGAAGAGCCCTTTGTTCTCTCGATAATGATTCGGTATCTGACCACAAGAAAAAGGGTTTGCGTCTTGTGCCAAAAAATGGTGGTGCAGTAGTCTCCAGCCAGAGACAGTGGTCCTGATCTCAGTCTGCGAACTTACATAACTTTGCAATGCATGGCGATGATGATGGAGATGATCTTTTGTCCATTGGTTCCTTGAAACAAGGTGATGACAACAGTGATGAGCCAGTGACATTCAACGCTTGTTGAAGCAAGCTGGTCAGCCTGTTGTAGCAGACTGCAGATTCAGTCGAGCGCATTGATTCTGTACCACTTCAGACTTCATACTCAGCGGCAGTGATAGTGATAGTGAGAAGGGCTCAGCGAATACATGTCCTGCAGACGAAGAAGGAAGAGATACAGGAAGGGTGCTGGCAAGAAGTTGGAGTTAAGTTAAGAGTGCATGGAAGGGTGCGTAGCCGTGGAGATACATGTTATCATCTGTGTTTTGACTGATATCATACACTGTTTTTTCGTGTGTGTGAATAGTTCTGTTTTCATTTACAGACACAAACCGAGAACAAACAAACATTTTTAGCCGTTTCTTAGTTTGTTGTTGTTTGATGTTGATCTATAGAGGTGAAAATAGATTTTTTTGTGTAGTAAAAAAAGAAATTTCTACTTTGAACTGTTTCAGTGGTTTTTTGCTTTAAAAATGATTTAAAAAAAAACAAGCCCGGATTCAAAATCTTCATTCAGTTTCCTTACAAAAACGTATAATTTCTTGTGTATTTTACCTGTTTGCATGCTAGAATTTTTTCTTATATATTAACCTAGATTCCTCAAAATTCCCTGGCACTGGGGAGCACATATATACAATGTTCTCTGGCAGCAAAAGGGTGAATGAGTAGTGATTAATGCATAATTCTTCTTCTTGTTATTGTGTGTGTGTTTTTAAGTATGTGTGTTTTTAAGTATGTGTGTGTATGTGTGCACATGTATCAGGGCTTAAAATCCTCCTCGGATCCGAGAAATTCCTCGGGAAGCCAAAAAATTCCTCGGGAAAAAAAATCGATTTCCTCGGGGAAAGAGACCCGATCTAAAACGCCACTAACGCGTCCGCATTCGCATATGGTTCTGATTCGTATTCGGTTCAAAGTCGCAAACAGCCATTTCGCACCGGTAGCTTTAGGCGCCTAATCTATCAAGATGCGACTGTGAGAATCATCGAACGTGGAGAGAAGTTTGACGAAAGCGGGATCAAAAACAAATGGAGGTGGGAGTGACTTTAAAGTCCGTGAAAGTTAGGTCAGATCCCGATGAATTCGAGCGGATCGGTCAACATATCGAAAGGTTGACGTGCCAGGCAGTGCAAGATGTGTACTGTGCACCACAGACATCGTCTACCTGTCATGCTTCTTCCAACCCCATCCTAAAGGTTAAATGGGCAGCTTTCCCCTCCAGACAAGGGGAAGGGAAAGAATATTTCTGCAGCTTGGCTGTGCTTGTCGTAAGAGGCGACAGAACCAGCCCCTCTCAGATTGCTTAGTTCCACATTCCAAATGTGAGTTTTTGATAAAGTCCTGTGTCTCCACCAATAACCATTTTGTTTTGTCTTGATAACCTGTTGTCTTTTTTATGCTCTTTTCACATGAAATGTGTTTGATATAAATATCATTTTAGATTTAGATGTTTAAGACCTTTGTCTTGTCTTTGACAGTGGATTGAATATCTGTATGGATGTACCTTTTCTGCATTAAATCTTGCACTTTTTTCTGTGCAATTTTTTTTCCCAAAAATAGGGCTCAGAATGAGCCAGAGTGCACAGATTTTGTTCTAGATTTTCAAAAATTTTCTGGGGGGCATGCCCCCAGACCCCCCTAGCAGGGCGTGCCTGCTTCGCAGGCACGCATTCGTGGCTTCGCCACTTCAAAAATTTTCCTCTGATTTTTGGATAGACCATTTTAAGGCCCTGATGTATACATCTGTGTGATTGTGTGTGTGTTGCTTTGGTGGTGTTGCTGTTATACTTTTTATTGGGTGAAAAATGTAGCGACAGATTTGAGCACCTTCGTGTGTGTGTGGGTGTGTGTGTGGGTGTGTGTGTGTAGACAGAAAGAAAGTTCAGTATGAAACGTGATCCACCACTGTAAAAATTCTTGAACATATACAGTTTTCATTAGTATATATGAAAAAGAAGTGAGATGTTCATCATTAGAACATTTTAGTTCCAGAAAGTTGATAGAGAATTTGTTGAAGGAACATGTGAAATTGGTCATTGTGGTGAAGTCTCCTGCTCCCTTCAACTTACTAATGGTTCCTTTGTTTGCGTGTTGTCTTTTAGGTCATTATTATGAATGACATGATGAAATTTAGATCTGTTTGAGATGGTTGGCTTTAAAAAAATTTTTTTTTTAGCATTTTTCTCTTTAAATCTGTCATGAGCAAATTAAGGTTTGTTTCCTATGATTGTACTTTCCATGTGTTTATATCTTCGTGTCTGATGTGACAAAGTTTAAGATAGTTTCTCTTTTTATGCGAGTATTATACACATTTTTCTTATGTGGGTGCACTTCTAGGTTTTGTTTCATTTATTTACTAATCAGTTTTCCTGATTTTAATGATTATTTTGATGTCATAAAAGAGACAGTAGGGTACTGGATGAACCCGACGTAAAGCGTTTTGTCCCGTTACCTCTTGACCTTCCAAGTTTTCCAACTATTCCTTTTGCTTCTGCTTTGTTGAAGAGAATCAGAGGAAGACAAAGAGGTCGAGCGTGTAAGTAAGTGGTGTTTAGGCTATACACTGTTGTGTTGCGTTCTTCTTCATTTTTGAGTTGGAGAAAAACTGTTTGTAATGTGTTGAGTGTTACAATTGTTGAGATGCACCATGTCAAATCATTTTGGCGGCTGTTAGGTGCTGTTTTGGTTGATGAGCAGTGAGCAACACAAATCAGTTTCTTTGTTTTTCTTTTTGTTTGTTTGTTTGTTTTCGTAGTGTGAATGAGTACACATGTTGATATTATAGTGCATGTGTGTAAGAAGTAGTTGCGTAGTGACAGTTTTTTTTGGAGTATACACGTTTTAGCAGACTGCAGACTGTTTTGCAATGCATTTCTTGATTTTTTTTCCAAAAAATTTTACGTGTGTGTGTGTGTGTGTGTACACACACATATGAATGAGTGTGCATGTATGGTGGTGGTGGCTGAAGTGTTAAGATTTATTGATGATAGAGGTTTTAGCTGACTGTCTAGCAGTACATTTTTTTTTCTTCTATTTTTGCTCAGTTACGTGTGTGTGTGTGTGCATGTGTGTGTGTGTGTGTATAAATGTATGTGCATGTATGGTGGTGGTTGTAGAGTTACAGATTTATTGTGTGTACAGGTTTTTAGCTGACTGTCCAGCAATACATTTCTGTTTTTTTTCTTTCTATTCTTGTTCATGTACATGTGTGTGTGCGCGTGCGTGTGTGTGTGTGCGTGTGTGCATGCGCGTGTGTGCATGCGTGCGTGCGTTTTTGTGTAGTTGGTTATGCTAGAACAAACTCATGACTGTATACATAGCTGCCAGTACTAGTACTACGGTTGGTCTGCAGTTTACTGCTGTACTTCTGTATGCTTTTGAACTATATGTTGGTCAAAATGACCATGGAAATGTCATTTCTGAGTATTGTCACTGCACTGTATCTGACCATTGTATAGCCGCCTGCAGTGAGGAAATCCAAAACCTGTGTCGCTGACCCAGAGACGAGTACAAGTGGTGAAGTAAAAAAAAAAATGTCCAAAAGAAATTTATCTCTGAGAGAGGTTCCTTTTCTTAGAAGATTTTAAAACCCCCCAGCAGTTTCGAACTGAGTACTCGATGAAGTGTCACACCTGTGACCAAGTGACATTCACAGTGCGAAGTTTGCTGGATAATTTTCCTTGTGAAATGTGGCCGACTGAGCGATATACTACACTCGGTGTAGGCTCTTGCCTCTAAGGATGTGCAGAGAGACGACTGAAATTGTTCAGAAAGCTGCTGACATTAGCCGTGTCAGCCACTCATACTGCTTCATGGGGGTTTGCCAGCTCTGTATACATGTCCGATTTGCTGTTGTGTCACTAAACTCAAGTTATGTTGAGCTTTTTTTTTCTTTTTTTTTTTTTTCTTCTTTTTTTTTTTTCCTCACAATTCTGCACTCAATGTTTGTTTTTGATGAGTTACGTTCAGTAACGTTTTTGCTAATTGTTGTGCCTAGTCATGGCAGCACACACTTGCGTCCAAAGACTGTCACTGTGTTCTCTCTGTGCCATGTTTAATCCATCGCAAGTAGACATTGAAATGTCGAAACTCTTAAGAGAAGGTGAGAGAAGAAAGAGTGTTGAATACATGGGTTAAGAGAGAGAGAGACGGAGACAGAGGGAGAGGTTCTGAGAGAGAGAGACAGAGAGAGAGACTCAAAGAAAGAGGGATTTTATGTCTTCATTCCGTGTGCTTTAGAGAGAGAGGGGAATTAAGAGGCAAGTGTGCAGGTGGGCCCCAAATCCAGTGGGATAGTGACATGAAGTAATGACAGAGAAAGATTTGGAATCTGTGTGTTATCTCAATTCCTGTGTTAAGAGACAGAGAAATGGAAAGTCTGTTTATTGTCTCAGTTTCTGTATTAAGAGACAGAGAAATGGAAAGTCTGTTTATTGTCTCATTTTCTGTATTAAGAGACAGAGAAATGGAAAGTCTGTTTATTGTCTCAGTTTCTGTATTAAGAGACAGAGAAATGGAAAGTCTGTTTATTGTCTCAATTCCTGTATTAAGAGACAGAGAAATGGGAAGTCTGTTTATTGTCTCAATTCCTGTATTAAGAGACAGAGAAATGGGAAGTCTGTTTATTGTCTCAGTTCCTGTAACAAGGGAGAAGAGAGAGTCATAATTCATACATAACTTAATATTTCTGTTGAGGACAAAAGAGAGAACGAGAGAGAGAGAGAGAGACTGAGAGAGAGGGGGATGGGTGGATGAGTGGGGAGTTGGACAGTAGGGAGGGGAGAAGAAGGAGCAAGATAAAACTTCCTGTGTGTCTCGACTCTTGTCCAAGGCATGAATAAGAAATTATGTAAAATAGGAATACTTCATTTTTTTTCAGTAAAATGCTTGAATTAGGAGTCTTGTCAGCTGGAACGGAAGAACATTCATCACTCACTCTTTCCTGCCATTGTATCCATGTTTGTCAGTGTTTATGATATGACCATGTGCAGGCAGTTCCTTTGCGGCTCCTGGAAGACTCTTTTTGTACTGTGTAAACATATTCATCCCCTTTAGAGCACTTTGGGG
>CM031619.1:44766738-44879238 GCA_018398815.1 Conus ventricosus
TTTTTTGAGCCAGCCATAGCCCTTAAAATTTGTTAGTGCAGCGACTGTATTGGTTGAAAAAATACTTCTGCTTCAGTCCCAGCGACAAAAATTTCGGTGGTGCCCTTTCGCTTTTTTTTAACGGGAAAAACCCCTGGCGATTTCACTAACTTGTTGGTGTATGCGGGGGTTTTGGATCCCTCCGGGGGCCCATAAAGTCATACTTCATGTGTTTTAAAATATGTGGGGTAGGGGGGGGGGGTTTTTATGTAAAACCCCCCAAAAAACCCTTGGCAGGGGGGTGACTTATTTACACAGACGCTGGCATAAGGGGATTTAAATTATGGCTTGTTCAAAAAAATTTCCTGTCGTAGTTTCAGCATGCCTTTTTCCTTTTTCCAGTCGACAATTTTCGTTTCGTTAAAGCTTTTTTATGCATAGTTTTACGACTGTCCAACATGAGCCGTAAACAGCCCCTTAAAAGGGAAGAAAACCCTGTCAACTTTATTTTGACTACACCCATGCCTTGAAAAAAAAAGGGGGTTTGGTCTGTTGATTTGATTTCCTTTTCCCACAGTTTAAAAAGGGGAATCTGTCACTTATAGTGTTCCCCATGCCCTTGATTGGTCGGGGGGAGGGTTTGATTTCTTGCTTTTCACCATTTCTTAAAAAGGAAAGAGCCGAGTCTGCTACCAAAGTTTGAAAACCCCCCTCCCTTCAAAAGGAGGGCCAATGTTTGAAAAACGTTCCCCTATGTTGAAAGGTTGGGGGTAGCTGTCTTGACCCTGTTTTGCCATTCTCTACTGACCTTAAAAAGGGATGAGGTAAAACCTGTTGTTTCCTTTTAAACTTCCCCTGAGTTTGAAAAGGGAAAAAAAAAGGAATATCTTTTGACTTTTTTTGGGCAATTCACCTCTCATACAGTAAATTTGATGCCAGGCCCGTCGTTTTGACCCCGAAATTCAAAATTTCTCCTTAGTCAAAGCCTCGCCCCAAGGCGCTCCGTTTGAAATATTTTCTTCTACTGTCTCAATGTTTTCTCTCCTTTTTTTTACACCCGTGATCTATTAAGGAAGGGGAAGGGTGATCTAAACGGGTTTGTCCTCATTTTCAGTGTAGAAAAAAAAAAAAAACCCAGTTTTATTTTTTTCATCATAACATCCCAAAAACCAACAAAACATGGTTTTTTCTGGTTATCAACATGGTGGTGGTAAAAAAAAGTCCCAACCCCTCGAAAGATACAAACAACAAACCAATACCTATTTAGACAAAAGAAATTAAAAACTATTGCTACAAAAATCAAGAGCTGATAAAAAAGCCTGGGGTACACCCTTAGTAGTGCAGTGTGCAACAACTCTGGAAATTTTGTTCATTTACAACCAGATTGTGTGGACAAGTGTTGAACTTGATTTTTGCCTTTCAGGAAGATCCATATGAGAGAGAGAGAGAGGGGAGAGAGAGAGGAGAGAGAGAGAGAAAAGAGGAGAGAGAGAGGAGAGGAGGGGGGAGAGGAGAGAGAGAGAGAGAGGGAGGGAGGCAAAGAAAAGAAAAGAGAGAGATGATGCGTGTGTGTGTGAAGAGAGGAGGAGTGTGCATGTGTGTGTGTGTGTGTGTGTGTGTGGTGTGTGTGTGTGTGTGTGTGTGCGCGCGTGTCTGTCTGTTTGAGCGTGCGCTGCACTCCAAGTTACTATTCAACAAACACATGCAATCTCGCAGGGTCAATTACTGTGTGGACTTATTATTGCATGTAGCTTTTTGCCTGTTATAACTTTACAAACCAATGAACTGAAGTAAACCGTCATCGTAATGTAGTCTCTATATCAACATGCTGCACTGTTAATGCAAGAAACAATGTTTCCCTATTATTGTCTCCCTTTCCAGATGATCAGGGACTGTCAACATCACATTTCAACATTTCCTTAAAGTGCTTAAACTGGATTAAACAAAGGTTACTGTCTGTTCACATTTTGTACACCACAGACACTTCTGTGAGAGAAATGTTGGATCAGCGGGGATACTAAACATTCCATTCAAATCACTATGCAAACTAACTCTCTCAACTTCACCATACAACAGTTTTCTTCACAATCACTGCTCACATTCAACTTCAGAACTAAAACATAAGAAGAAAACCAATCAGGGAAGTTTAACCCCCACAAACAGATGGAGGGATCTAAACGACGACAGTTCAGAGTGTGTGAGGCTAGAGGATGACTGGTAAATCAGCAGAGACGGGATAAAGACCCCTACATGTGCAGCCCCTTAGACAACACGGGGGTAGAATCTGTCAACTGATTACCGACAGGTGACAAAAAATCAGCATGGACATGTGAAATACTCGAGTTCAACCTTCAGGTCTTTAACAGTCAGGGGAGACAAACTGACCACTCTGTCTGTGGCGCACCATCATGTATTGTCCTTCAGGAGAGACCAGTGCGAGTTATTAAAGAAAGCATGAACAGAGTAGTACCCAAAGACCTCACACTTAAAGGGGAAAAATTTTGTCTGGTGCTTAACTAGCATTATAGCGAAGTGCTGAGCGAATGTTATTTCAGGATGGACCGGATGTGGGCGGACAAAGTGCTGGTACTTGAGGTATTCATTTTTAATTACTGTGTGGGGATGCTTTGAGAAGCGGGGGAAATCTTCCTTTGTCCACCTGTGAGAGGATTGAAGTCGATCGTTGAGCTATACAGAAAACATGCATGAAAGGCGGCCTAGGGAAGGGAAACGTTACTGCTTTAGTGAGATTCATCACAGAGGTGAACATTGCCTTAGGCAGATTCTTTGCGGAGATGCCTGCATACACTGGACAGTGGGTACGAAAGACGCACGGCAACAGAGAGACAGGGGAGAGGCAGGACAAGAAAGGTTGGAGGGGAAAGAAACTTGTCGGGTGACTGAAGTGGGAGGGGAGCCTCCAACGCAGGCGTTGAAGGAGAGAGAGGGAGAGAGAGAGGGGGGGGAGAGAGGGGGGGGGAGGGGGGGGGAGAGAGAGGGGGAGGGGGGGGGAGGAGAGAGAGAGGGGGGGGGAGAGAGAGAGGAGAGAAAAGGAGAGAGAGAGGGGAGAGGAGGGAGAGAGGGGAGAGAGAGAGAGAGGAGACCAAGTCAAAAACCTGAAGGGGAAAGAAGATGAACAAAGCCCTCACTTCGGGTGGGAGTTCCAAGAAGAGGACTAGAGCAATCCCTGTCTAGAGCGGTGCCGGGAAGACCCAAGTGATCACCATCACTCTCCCTGTCCAGAGACATCCAGGTTCTCTACAGACCCATTCATGGAACACGGACAGAACTGGGGTTTACGGTGCGCAACTGTATGTGTTTGGATACCTGGCCAGGTGAAACAGGGATCTATACCTTCTGACTCGGATTGGTAGTACGGTTTTTGTGTTTCTACTGCCGTCATCTTTTGTGCTCTTGAATTTTTTCATGTGTGTATTATAAGCAGAGAAGAAACTATTTTTCTTATTTCAGTCCTGTCAGAAGAGAAGTAAATGCGTGCCTAAATTCCCTGGAGAGGGGAATGTTTGGTGGGTGCATGAGGCCCCATTATGCGTGTACGAGTGTGAGATAAACCCCTTTGGGATGTTGCGCCTGATTTTTACTCAGGAAAAATTCAGTTTAAGTAAAGATTATCCATTTTTTCCTACCAGAACACGAACACCTATCCCAATTCATTTAATACACACCATGAAACTCACAAACCTTCAAACTAAAAACCATATTCTTCACAAGCGATCACCTATTCTCAATTAGGAATAAACGAAGAAAACAATGGTCAGATTTTCAGTACAGAAGTGCACCATTGGTCTAGAAAAGCAGTTTAAAATAATCGGTTATAAATATAAAAAACCAAACCTCAGTTACCCAAAAAACCAGACAGCAGTCAGGAATGTGCAGGAAAAAAAAAAACAAATTTAGTTTCCTTGCGCTTTTTTGTTCATGGGAATGTGACCATGTATAAAACCCAAATTTCTAATAAAAAGTGAATGTAAAAAATGTTACCAGAGTTATTTTTTGTGCCCCCTCCGCACTGATTATCTTTCCCAATCTCAAACTAAACACAAACCTTTAATTAGAGAAAAATGAAGATGCAAGATAAGAATTAAAATATGTTGCTTATAGCCCAGCCGACCGCCCAAAAGGCCAATCAGGGCGTCAAAACGTTAAATCACTACCGTCAAAACAAAAAAAAAAAATAAAATAAAAAAATTTAAAAAAAAAAAAATTTATACATCTCATTAATGAATCGTCTACACCCAGAAACTTTGTTAAAATCTTTCTGCCGTAAATTAAATAGTGAAAATGTTAAACTCTTCAAAACTCAAGGATACTTTAGCGGGAACATCCTTGACAGGATTTCATGGACTCCGCGTAAAATGTTTGTGTCTACATCGTGCAATCCCAACACTCTAAAAGAATTGTTTCAATTTTGAGTGGCGCTGACATGGAATGCACCACGGAGCTTCTTCACTCTTTAAAAGGTAAGAATGGGGTAAAATACGAATGGCCGGTGTTGCAGCCGGCACAGAACCGTTTCCTCTTTACGACCACCCGTTTGTAGTTTGGGAGGAAGTCCTTAAGGTTTGGACGGATCTGAAAGAGTTTGTTATTCGTCTGTGTGTTCCAATCCTCCTGCCAGAGGTCTCTCACATAATCGTTTTAAATTTTGGGTTTCACATTGAGCAGGGGATTTTAAGTGTTGGACAGTTTCTCTCTTGTGGCGTTCTTGGCCTAACGATCAACCATTTCGTTCCCGCCGATGCCAACATGGCCAGGAACCCAAGCAAGAGTAATGTTGTAACCGTCCGCCTTCAACTTGCTAAAAAGTTCAAAAAAAAAGTAAAAGTTCTGGATGCTGAAGGTTGCGGCCAGCTATGGCCTCCAAAGCTGACAGCGAATCGACCAGAAACCCGAAAGTCCCTCCTCGAAGAATGGGAGATTATCTTCAAAGCCAGTACTAGAGCAGTAAGTTCAGCAGAATAGACAGAAGCATCTGAATGTATATGTTCCAACAATATCTGAGAAGGAGCCCAGGGCAGTAGGCTGCACAGGCCACTCCATCCTCAGACTTGGAACCGTCAGTGAAAACTTTTGATAGGATGGGAATTTGGAACAGAGCTCGGCATACAAAGCCTTGTACGCCAGAGAGCTGGTAGACTCCTTACGGAAAGCTGCGAGATCAAAAGAATCTCTGGTGTGAAAAAGGTCCATGGAGGTTGATCCGGAAACTTGGAAAAAATCGGAAACTACTCCAGGTCTATACCTGCATTCCGCACGTGAGGCTGCATACGAAGCCCAAACGGCGGAATACATTTCGGGTTTGTTTCAAACTTACTTTGGAACGGAGGGTCAAAAACACAGTCATAGGCAGGATTCTGCGGTTCTAAGAACAGTCGGATGTAATAATTCAAAGACAGTTTCAGCCTGCGATTGGACAGTGAAGGTTCACCTGCCTCTGCGTACAGGCTGTACACAGGGGTGGTGCGGAACGCTCCAAGACAGAGACGAAGCCCTTGATGGTGGATAGGGCCCAAGAGTTTGAGGTAAGATGATCTTGCGGAGCCGTACACAGCACAACCGTAGTCCAGTTTAGAACGGACCAGGGCTCTGTAGAGGTGCAACAAAGTTTTCTTATCAGCGCCCCAGTCGGTGTGGGGCTACGACCCGCAGAATATTATGAAGATGCAAATATGCTTTAAAAAATCAAAGAAGAAAAAAATGTAAACCTTTCGATCACACATCATTATGGTAGGTACAGATCTATCATGAATAAAAGTCAAAGATGCTTGGCAGGCATAAATCCATCACAACGAACATCAAGGACTACGTAACAGGTACACACCATCACGATGAAAGTTGACAACAACTTACAGGTTACACATCCACCATGATGAAGGTCATTCAGTAGATGGAGAGTAAACATCTGTCATAGTCAAGGACTTCATGGCGAGTACACGTCCATCATGATGAAGGTCAAGGACGACATGGAAGGTACACATTGATCATGTTGAAGGTCAAGGACTACATGAAGGGTACATTTCAATCATAATGAAGGTCAAGGACTCCATAGTGGATACATACCCATCATAATGAGAGTCAAGGGCTGCGTAATGAATGTACATCTATAATGATGATGGCCGAGGACGACATGAGGGGTAATCATCTGTTACGATGAAAGTCAATGACTACATGATGAATCCACATCTATCACAACAAAGGGCAAGAACTGAAGTGGTGGGTGCAGGTCCATAGGTCAGGAATGTCGTGGTTGTGCTTTTCTTTTACAAATATACAAATTCATTTACTTTCAACTCTGTATAATGTTTGCATTAATAACACAACAATTTCTTATTTCCTTTGAATTTTCCCTTCCAAATCAGCACGCCAAGCAACAGTGACTGTTGCTTGGCGTGCTGGAAGGGGTGTCAGTGTAATAACCAGGTGCTTCCAAACTGAATATGTACAGACCATGTTTGCTCTTCAAAGTTTGGTTCTATGGTGTTATGTGTTCTGCATTGTTCTCCAAGGCCCTGGTTTCTACAGCAGCCAAACTCGATGCACAGCTCAGATTGAGCCGAAAATGTAAGTCTACAGTTACGCACTGCTGTCGACTGCACAAATGTAAGAGATTGCACGCCATCTCAGGCCTGCAACAGCATTAAAAAGAATAATAATGAAGAGAAAAAGAATATCATTTGTGTTGCTTTGTATCAACGTTAACATGTCAAATGATGGCTCCGTCTATACTGTAAAACCTGGCTGTTTGCGAAAGATCATTGAAGAGATATTATGAGTATTTGAAATGCAGAAGTGGAACCAACTACTATCATCTTGTTTATGCTTTGCGAAGTAACAAAACTTGTTTTTTACCACACACCTACACCTACACACATATATATGTACATGTGGATGCGTGCACCCAGGCATACACCCATGCAAGGGAAATTCTGGCAGTAAAAACAGACAGTGGAGAAAAGCAAAGCATGTGATCTGTTCCACAAAATCAATCAGTCTCCCAGAGCTGACTTGAGTAATGTAGCAATAAAGATATAATAGGTCAAATTTTTCAAGCAAAATAAATAACAAAATTTCCACCTATGTAGAGCAACTCCTCCCTATTCTAACTAGTAACCAACCAACCAACAGCCTTCAACAACTTTCCTTTTACAGGTGATTCAAAAATAGGCCAGGTATCAGTCTCCTAATAAACCAGGTCTTTCCTTAAGCTGACATACCCGGACATGCAACCGATGGCATATCGGACATTTTTTTTCTTTTTCTGGCAGTATGTGATCTAGTGCAACTAGCAGAACTTTTCACCATTCAACATGAATAGACATTCTCTCCCTCCCTCTCCTTTTCCAATTTCTCTTCAGTTCCATTCTGCAATTTTAGTCAGCCCAAGACCACTTCCTACCAACATTGAAAACATCTGAGTCATTTTATGCATTTTTGCTTGCTGGGGTTTTGTGTGTGCGTGTGTTCGTTTTCTTTGTTTGTCCTGCCTAAGATTTAAAGGTCAAAGGTGTCATGCCCGTTTTGAAATTTGTTTATTCCAGTTGTTTGGCAGTCTAGTGGTTTACTTTTGCTCTCGTTCGTTCTGTTATAAACCTTCAAACATAGGAAATGCGGATATGTATCAGGACTTTTATCATTGAACTCTAGTAAATAAATGTACAGAAGAAAAATGTCAAGGCCATGTTAGTATGACCACAAAAAAAAATCAAAATTTCGATGTGAACCGAGTAGCTTAGAGATCAATCATCATGCTCTTAGCTGCCGGTGCTTCTGGGGTAAGCTGACTGACGCACCAGCTTGTCCGCGATGACTGGATTTACCTCCACCTGTCGTTAGTGTGATGATCTCTTCTCTTCCTTCATTTTTCTTACACTCGCTTTCTAATCGGTGCATGTGTGTGCTTGCAAGCTGACTTGTTCACACGCCTGTACATAAGTGTTCGGCAATCTGCCTTCTTGTTTGAGACCCCTCTCGATCAAAAGTCTTTTTTTCCCCATGACATTTCTAAGATCGCTGTAGAGAGGTTACTCTACATTATCAAAAGTCTTTTTTTCCCCATAACATTTCTAAGATTGTTGTAGAGAGGTTACTCTATATTATCAAAAGTCTTTTTTTCCCCATAACATTTCTAGATTGTTGTAGAGAGGTTCTTCTTCTTCTTCTTCCTAAAATACTGGTTCACTCAAAAAACGAGTAGGTCACCAGCACGCATATTAAAAAATAAAATAAAATAACATAAAACAGTGCGACTCTGACTGTTGGCCCCTGGAGCAAATTTGGCAACAAGGGGTCGCACTCGATTTAAAAGCAATGGCCAAATTCAGGCCAGGTGATAATAAAATATCTGGGGAAATAAAAATAGAAAATCATCAATATGCAGATCTCAAAACTGTCGAATCAATTTGTCCCTTGAATGAGATTGCACTTGTGGCGATCTTGATGGCACCGGCAGTGAGTTCCACAGCCGTACAGAACTGGGATAAAAAGAATGTAAGTGGTTGTCAATATTTGATGCAGGTATGGTATAACATTGACCGCCACTCCTGGTGCTACTTTTATTCAATACTAGTTGTTCCATTGGAATATCAATTACTTTAGCTCTGCCTTTGAAAAAGGTGTTAAGTTTAATAAAAGCTCTTCTCTCTTCTAAGGGTTTCCATTCTAATTTCCTCATGTTCTTCCTAGTATTCCCCTTTTCTCTGATGTGGTTCCCTGTTACGAACCGTGCTGCTCTCTTCTGAATCTTTTCGAGGTTATCAATGTCCTTTAGATGGTAAGGATCCCAAACTGAGCAACCATATTCCAGTACTGGTCTAACCAGTGTTTTGTAGCAGTCGTCTTTAACCTTTTGGGGGCAGTCATTGATGTTCCTGTATAAGAAAGCTAAGATGTTATTTGCTTTCTTACATACTAAATTGTAATGTTCTTTCCATTTGAGACGACTATCTATAATCACGCCTAAATATTTTGCAGCATTAGTTTCTTTAAGAATAGTATTATGGATAGAATAATCTGATCTAATTGGTGAGCGCTTGTTACATATACGCAACACTTGGCACTTTTGGGGATGAAATTCCATTTTCCAAGTTCTTTCCCACTCTTGTAAAGCGTTTAGATCTTCTTGTAGAATGCGAGTATCATTCTTGCTTCTGATTGTTCTATATACTAAACTGTCATCTGCAAAAAGCCTTATAGTAGTTCCAGGAGAGAGATTTCTACTTATGTCATTTATATAAATTAAGAAAAACAAGGGCCCCAGAACAGTTCCTGTGGTACACCTGACAAGACTGGTTTTACAATGGGATGACGACCCTTCCACAACAACTTTCTGCGTTCTCCCAACGAGGAATGATCTAGCCCATTTTAGCAAAGAACCGTCAATGCCAATGTGTTCTAATTTAAGCAGCAGGCCCTCATGGTCAACCTTATCAAAGGCTTTAGAAAAGTCTAATAAAATTGCATCTATTTGCTGTCTGTTATTTAAACAGTTACTAAAATCATTGAGAGTTGTTATAAGTTGAGTCTCACAACTCCTTCGCTGTCTAAAACCATGCTGGGAATTATTTAAGAAGTCATATTTGTCAAGATGGTCCATTATGCTACTATATATTATGTGTTCAAGTAGTTTAGCTGATATGGATGTAAGAGATACAGGTCTATAGTTCTCTGCTTTTGTTTTGTCACCTTTTTGAATAAGGGAACAATGCTCGCATCTCGCCACTCATCAGGTATTACTCCTGGTCCAGTGAAGCTTGGTAAAGTAATTGGTATACCTCACTCAATTCATTGGCACATAATTTTAAGAGCTTGCCAGGAATGCCATCGGGACCAGTAGCTTTGTTTTCATTGATATTGGTCAGTAACTTAAATACTCCTGCTTTGTTTACTTTGATGTTTTGCATTTCAGGGAGTTTATCATCATCCTTTAGTCTAACGTTAATTAAAGGTTTGGGATTTGAGAAAACTGAACAAAAACTGCTTGTTTAGTAAGTTTGCTTTCCCTTCAGGGTCCTGTATTAGGTTATTCTGGTTGTTTCTCAGGTCTGGAATCCCAATGTTGTCCTGTCTCTTACTCCTTATGTAAGACCATAATTTCTTGTTTTGATGATCACCTTCCGAAATCATCGAATTAACATAATTGGAGTGAGCAAGTCTACATTCTCTCTGACACCGTCTCTTAATATGTTTATACCTAACCAGTAATTTTTCTGAATTAGGATGTAGTTTCAATTTCTTAAAGAAACGATGTTTCCTTCTCAACAAACGTTTAGTTTTTGTAGTAATCCATGGCTGGTGGTTCTTGCTTGAAGTTATTTTAGTAGGTATGTTGTCATCCATAATAAATTCCAAGTTAGATTTTATACACTTCCAAAGGTCACTGACATTATCTTTAACACTATGGGACCTCTAAAAAGACGGCTGAAATCACGAGTATCCCTGCGCAATTTTGGTAAATCTGCTTGGTTCCAGAGTCTGATGGTACGTTTAGGGGGTTTTCTTCGAAAGGGTTGAAAGTTGCTCTCTAAGAGAACTATATCATGATCACCAGGCCTGCAATTAATTCCTGATTGCCTAAGGCGCCTGGACAATTGGTAAAAAATAAATCCAGGAATGCCTTACCACGAGTTGGTGATTCAAC
The DNA here is from genome assembly GCA_018398815.1 of Conus ventricosus. Classification (NCBI taxonomy): domain Eukaryota; kingdom Metazoa; phylum Mollusca; class Gastropoda; order Neogastropoda; family Conidae; genus Conus; species Conus ventricosus. The sequence continues at coordinate 44,777,375 of CM031619.1, forward strand.
TGACTGTACTAATCCAAGGTCTTTGGTGGCATCAAAAAACTGAGTATTAATATTTTTACTGTATTGATTACCAAGTATGGCATCTTCACTCCAATCAATATCTGGTAAGTTAAAGTCTCCACCAATCCATAATATTGCCTTCCTATTGGCCAAAACAATATTAGAAATGTCTCTGCAGATAGACGAACATACATTTTCATCTGAGTCTGGAGGTCTGTAAACTGATCCAACAATGACAGGTCTCTTATTCTTAAAATTAATCCTACAAAATAAACTTTCACTATTTTTGCCTTGATATAAAAACTCACTGGCTAAGTTCTTCTAATGGCAATCAAGACTCCCCACCTCTTTTTCCAAGTCTGTCCTTTCTATAAATATCAAAGTCCCCCATTAGAAGTTCGTGCTGGATGTTCCAGTTTCTAGCCAAGTTTCTGTTCCAATTACAACATCAATGTTTTTTTTTGGTGACTAAATTACTGAGTTCTTCCTTTTTCTTTATAAGAGATTGAAAATTTACAACTATGCATTTAAGTTTATCTTTTTCTCTTAATGATTTGGGGTTCCGTTGCACTTTATGATTTGGGATTTTATCAGTTTTAGAATCAGGGGTGGATGCAAACTTAGGACAAAATTTCAAGTTTTCTTTTGGGGATCGGTCTGGTGAGATAGGGTCACAACGGTTGCTTTCTGAGCTGCAGTCTTCAATAGAATCTTCAAAAGTCTCGAGCTAAAGTTTGGAAGCCCGCAGGTAAAACAAGTCCAAGATATATCACTATTGCATAATGCTTCATAAACTGCTGAATTCATTAACATACATTTAGTGTGATACCATGAATTGCAGACGTCACAGGCAACTGCTTTATGTTTCCATGTGACTCTTAAATTGCAAACTCCGCATGGATATTTTACTTTGGTGGACGGACCCGGATTGAGTTCAATGTCTCCCGATAGGATAAGGCTTAAAAGCCATGATTTAACTCCTCTATGTCTAACTCTTTTAATCAAACAATTCCTTATCACTGTACTATTTCTGATGTTAATTGAAATCAGGGGTTCAAATCTGGGCCTAGTAATAGACGTGAGAACAGTACTCGGCACAGGTGCACACAGGAGACTAACATGGTTCAGGTTGCACAAAGTTTTGAAACCTGCAAAAATAGAACTAAAGGCGTCTACATCTACATCTAAAATTTCAAAATTAAACTGAGTGCTAGGAATATTGTTGTTCCTGTCACATGTGGAAAGAGCAAGGAAAAATAGAAAACTTTTAACGAAGCCGAGGAACAACACGCCGGTAGCCATCTTGAAAAGCCAAATAAGAAAAACTCACTTGAAAGGGTTTAAAACACAATTTCGTTAAAATAAAATAAAATTTAGCATTAAACCAACAGTGCTGATCATTAAAATTGACAGTTACTGTATGAGTAAAAGATGTAAAGATGTAAAGACGTAAAAGATGTAAAAATGAATTAAAAACGGGAGCTCCAAAAGCCAGGCAGCCTCCTCGCTGGACATGCGCAACCTATGTTACTCTATATTATCAGAAGTCTTTTTTTCCCATAACATTTCTAAGAATGTTGTAGAGAGGTTACTCTATATTAACAAAAGTCTTTTTTTTTCTCATGACAATTTTCAGATTGTTGTAGAGAGGTTTACTCAATATTATCAAAAGTCTTTTTTCCCCATATCATTTCTAAGATTGTTGTAGAGAGGTTACTCTATATTAACAAAAGTCTTTTTTTTTTCTCATGACAATTTTCAGATTGTTGTAGAGAGGTTACTCAATATTATCAAAAGGTCTTTATTTTTCCATATCATTTTTCAGATTGTTGTAGAGAGGTTACTCTATATTATCAAAAGTCTTTTTTTTTTCCCATAACATTTTTCAGATTGTTGTAGAGAGGTTACTCTATATTATCAAAAGTCTTTTTTTTTCCCATAACATTTTTCAGATTGTTGTAGAGAGGTTACTCTATATTATCAAAAGTCTTTTTTTTTCCCATAACATTTTTCAGATTGTTGTAGAGAGGTTACTCTATATTATCAAAGTCTTTTTTTTTCTCATGACATTTTTTAGATTGTTGTAGAGAGGTGATTCTACATGATCAAAAGTCTTTTTCCCCCCATGACATTTTTCAGATTCTTGTAGAGGTGATTCTACATTATCAAGTCTTTTTTTTTTCTCATGACATTTTTAGATTGCTATAGAGAGGTTACTCTACATTATCAAAAGTCTTTTTCCCCCATGACATTTTTAGATTGCTATTGAGAGGTTACTTTACATTATCAAAAGTCTCCCCCCCCCCCCCCTCCATGACATTTTTCAGATTCTTGTAGAGGTGATTCTACATTATCAAGTCTTTTTTTTTTCCTCATGACATTTTTAGATTGCTATAGAGAGGTTACTCTACATTATCAAAAGTCTTTTTCCCCCCATGACATTTTTCAGATTCTTGTAGAGGTGATTCTACATTATCAAGTTTTTTTTTTTCTCATGACATTTTAGATTGCTATAGAGAGGTTACTCTACATTATCAAAAGTCTTTTCCCCCATGACATTTTTAGACTGCTATAGAGAGGTTACTCTACATTATCAAAAGTCTTTTCCCATGACATTTTTCAGGTTGTTGTAGAGAGTTTACTCTATATTATCAAAAGTCTTTTTTTTCCATGACATTTTTCAGATTGTTGTAGAGAGTTTACTCTACATTATCAAAAGTCTTTTCTCATGACATTTTCAAGATTGCTGTAATGGGGTTCCACTACATATATACATATATATATACACACACATATATTTGTGTGCATTAGAGTTGTTATTGTGAGAGAGTGGGAATATACACTTGTATAAATAAAACACATCAGCAGTGCTGCATGACTAGGATGATGTTCAAAGACATTTGCTGAAAGTTGCGTAATTGTGTGTATTACTGTTTCTAAACAGAGAGAAAAACGTATTCATGTGTACATGGAACTCATCAATCGTGAGGATGACTAGAGCAATGATCAAAGATATTTGCTGAGAATTGCATAACAGACCCTAATTATATATCATACATAAATTTTCTTCTTCTTTTTTCCTGAGAACTACAAAAAAAAAAAAAAAAAAAAAAAAAAAAAAAATGCCATTGTAGAATCACTTCGTTAGCAATTCCCAAGGTAAAGAAGATTATTTCCAGTTCCTCCCCTCGTTGATAAACATTTGGAAAACGTGGTGGCAAGGGGGAGGGGGGAGGGCAAGACAACTTCATGCGCTAACTTGGGGGTATGGTAGACACCTAAAAGCTAATAAAAAAATAAAAAAAGATTTAAAAAAAATGGACCCCCCAATACCCATCCCAACCCCTTTGAAATAATAAACACATCTTGAACAGTCGCACACTACTTTCATTACTGTGTGTATAGGCCACTATTTCTTTCTATGCTAGGGTGTGTACATATACAGTCGGTCCACCTGCTGTGTAAACTGCTTTTATTTTCTACATGAAATTCAGGCCAGCGGCTGTACATATACAGGGGATCTACACGCTGTACATAGAGGTATTTCTTCCACTTTTAATAACATTCAAGCTAACGCGTGTACTAACACAACAGGTCTACCTGCTGAATGACCACGCCTTCATTCCATTTATGACAACATTCAGGCGACAGTGTGTACATAGACAACTAGTCCCTTTGCTAAGTGAATAGGCCTTTGTTCCATTTATGACGACATTCAGGCGACAGTGTGTACATGGACAATTAGTCCCTTTGCTAAGTGAATAGGCCTTTGTTCCATTGATGACAACATTCAGGCGACAGTGTGTACATAGACAACTAGTCCCTTTGCTAAGTGAATAGGCCTTTGTTCCATTGATGACGACATTCAGGCGACAGTGTGTACATAGACAACTAGTCCCTTTGCTAAGTGAATAGGCCTTTGTTCCATTGATGACGACATTCAGGTGACAGTATGTACATAGACAACTAGTCCCTTTGCTAAATGAATAGGCCTTTGTTTCATTTATGACGACATTCAGGCGACAGTCTGTACATACACAGGTACGTCCTCTAGAGGCTCAATATATCACGTGCAAGGCCTTGCACCATTTTCTCCTTGTAGTTAATTGCTGCTTGCAGATACTTGCTGGGACGTACTAGGACTCGTGTACCCCATGTTTTGCTTGTTGGAAGTTTCTTTTTTGGAAGACTATAGCATTCTCTTAAAACTGATAAAATTTCTTCACTGAAATTTAAAGACGTGTATCTGAGGAAGGTACTGACAGTGTTCATTCATTAACTCCCCCCCCCCCCCCCCCCCCCCCCCCCCCTCCTCCCATGTCTGAACTTTGCTCTGCTCATTCTCCGCCTGTGCTCAAACAGCATTTGATTAAAGAAGCCCGTTGACTCAAACTGGTTCATCGGCCCTGGAAACTGCTTGAAAAGGGAGGTAACTTGCAAAAGAACTTCCTTCCTCATATGTGTGCTACATTTTGCTGGTAATTTGAATAATCAGTGCATTTTTTTTATGCTTATATTTTTTTTTTTAACGGTACGCACAGAATATCAATAATCTTTTTGTCAAAGCCATCACAAGTTGGAAAGTTCATCATATTACATGAAATGTCAAAATGTTGAAATGCAATTGTTTTGCAACAACAGTATGAAATTGTTAGCCTCTCAGTAAAATAGTATAGGAGCTTTAAGCCTCTGAGGTATTCGAGTTAGATCAGCTTAAAATGACCAGGCTGGAGAGACTGGCAAGATTGTCAACCAGGAAAGGTTAAAAGGGTTAACATAACCACGACAATTTTGAAACAGAGAAAACAGGAAAGGTTAAAAGGGTTAACATAACCATGACAATTTTGAAACCGACAGACTGATAATAAGACTGTAAACAAATAAGAAAGCAAACTGAGAGAGAGAAAGAGAGAGAGAGAGAGAATCAGCCTTACACATTCCAAAACAATACATTTCATAACATTTCATTGGGTAAATTTTTGCGTTTTGCAGTGCATTTAGCATAGTTTTTGGTAACACGGTGCATCACCAAAACCATACTGGGATGTACAGACCTGCCAAACAATACTGACCCATTTGTACACACTGCCACAGGTCATGGATTCAGGGCTACCATTGTCCATTTGTTTGCCGACCGACAGCTTTAGTCCACCTAGTCAGCCTGATCTTTCCAGGGCTTCCTGTTACTGGTCTACTTAGAGAAACCTAAGAACCTTCATGTGAGGATTTTAGGGAATTGTCTCAGACTTTAGGTTAACACAAGTCATCAGGTTCCACCTTGGGAAACTCAAGAAACCTCACACAATGATTTCTGGGAGTCCTGTGAGATAAAGTCTCACAGGCTATCAAGTCAACTGGGGCAACCGTAAATTGCCGACTGTTCTAACCTGCCTTCCTGTAAAGGGAGATTATGCTGTAAACTGAACATTCAGATGATAGTCAAATGAAATGCCCAAACTGATAAAATCCGAACTTGTTCAGATTTCCATCGACATCAGCTATGTTTGGTTAACATAGCCAGCAGACATCTGAACCAAAACTTCCTTTCAGATTTAAGATCAGTCACTTATGTGACCACCTCCAAAAAAATAATCGACAAGCCCCAACCTTTTCTTTTCTTATACTGAAATGTACATGTTAATAGAAAGAAGAGAGAATGGTCTACCCAATCGTATATAAAAGGATTCTGTCTGTTGGAAATGAAAACATTTTTTTTTTAATTCAAAAGCGTCCAAGTAGCACAGAAGCCATTCTGAGTGGTAAAAAAAAGTCCTGTACAGTTTTAATATTCTATTATAAATATGATAATGGAAAGGGTCTGCAAAGTTACCAATTCATCACATTCCTAGCTTGGTTTAAGCAAAAACTTTATTGGTTTTGCTGTGGGCTGGTGCAGTCAACTTGTTGTGCCCTCTACTGACCCCCTCTCCTTTTGTTTCCTGTAGCGTAACTAAACCTTGCCTGACTTGCCTGTCATTTTGTGGGAGGTGGTCACATATGTGCGCTAACAGATGCCCTTTCTTTCCATCACTTTTTCCACTATAAACTGATGATCACATCTCACATGCTTAACAAATTTTTGCTAATGAATTCATACCTCCAAATGTGATCAAAGGAGACGACAATTTGGCAAATTTTAACTTGTTTAGTTTCACAATGACACTACTCACACAGACACATGATATACATATAAATATATATATGTAACACAAAACCAACACTTGGATACATAAAATGCTCTCTATCCTTCTCTAACAGTTTTCGAAACCTTGAGCATATTGCATAAGAAAACTACCAGAGATAAAATGACTTGAATGATTTCAATTGCATTATTTGAAACATGGTATATCGTATGAACATCACACACACACATACATAAAGATTCTTTTTATTAAGATTTCAAAGGAATGAAAGACAAACATTATGACTACATCACTCACTCACTCACTCACACACACACACACACACACACACACACACACACACACACACCCTGGCACAAGCACACACAGATATCACATAGCTCACTGTCCAGTGTTCACGAGATTTCATCAAACAGGAAAAAAACGGGAAAGGGGGGTTGGTCAGGAAGAAAAATGATAGTCAGCACATGAGGAAAGATCTGATGAAAAAAGTATCGCGCATTTTGTTAAGTGATCTGGTCCCTCTCACATGTGGGAAAGCAAGCCAGTTTTGAATTTTCCCCCTTTATTATCACAATCCCTTTGTACTAAAGAGCATGAATTTTGCCACCTGCAGTGGTAAACCACTGTCAAGTTTTCGTCAACTAAGGTGGCATAAAAGTTAACATGGCTGCTCCGTCAGCAAAGAAACTACCACTGAAACATTGCTGATGCGACCTAGAATTGGGTACTTCTGCAGGTAAGGTAAGGTAATGTTGCTTATAGCCCAGCCGACCACAAAGGACCATATCAGGGATACTTCTGCAGCATTTCACAACTAAGAACTAATAAACACTCAGAATCTGAACACCAAAAAGTCGTTCTGTTTTACAAGTTTTGCAATCGGTTCTGCTCTTTCAGGAAACCATCAATTTACTCCATGAGTTTGAAACATCTGTGCATCACCATGACACGTAATCGCAAAATTCATGCGTCAAGACATTAAATCTGTGTGGAATACCCCTGCATTTGTCTTATGTTTTCTGGGTCAGTTAAGTTCAACTGGATAAACCCTGGGTTTAGGCTCTGTGTGGGGAGGAAGGAGGGGTAGGGGGTGTGTGGGATGGGGATGAAGTGAGGGGAAGGGGGGGGGGGGGCGAGGGCAGGGGAGGAAGGAGGAGCCAGAAAAAGAATCACAGAGTGACGCAATTGGGGAACAAGGGGGATGTGTGTGCGAGTGCGTGTGTGTGTGTGTGTGTGCGTGCGCGTGCAGTGTATGTGTGTGTGTGTGTGTGTGTGTGTGTGTGTGCGCGTGCAGTGTATGTGTGTGTGTGTGTGTGTGTGTGTGTGTGTGCAGGGTGTGGGGCTGCATGGAAAAAGAGACAGGAAACAAAACAACAAAAAAACTGAGAGAGATGAACAAAAATTAACCTCTGACAATGGGGTTCAAACTTGGAAGTGGGTTTGCTAGGGACAGGGTGTGACCAACGACAAGGACCCTGGACACCCCACTTCACTGCTCCCTGGTGGACCCTAGGACAACAGCAGCCTTTGTCCCGGAAACTGGAGTGAATGTCTAACACAGTGAACCAGAAATGGGGAGAAAACCTGTGATCTTCCAGCTATGAAGCCATGACGTTAACCACTGGGCCCCATGACCTTCCTTTTATTTTCTCCCCCTTTCAGCGTGCAATATTTACTACCAATACGGGGTGAAAAGTTGATACATTCTCCAACACAACATACAGTGGACAGGGAAATAAAAATGAGCTGACCCGTCCGTGATTCAAATACACTAACTATATTATAGACTATAGTTCAAAGTTTCACTCGCTTCAAGAAGTCTTCTCTACCTCTCTGTGGACTGGTGCAAAAGACACCGTCTGCTATGCTATAGGAGGAGGGGAGGAGGGGGGGAGGAAAAAGGCAGGGAGAACAGAGGTGGGGGTTAGGGATCTTCAATGAGACCTAGCAGATACCTGATTTTGCCATAAATCCGCTATCGTTCAAGGTCAAGGTGATCTGCGCTGCACAAACCCAGAACCACTGACTGCCCCAACCTATTACAACCAACAACACCACATCGGGTCAACTGCGGTGAAACCCCATATCAGCAACAGACAATGCTCGATTCGTCCATACTCGTACCATCCATTGTACAAACTGTGGTGAAATCCCATATCAGCAACAGACAATGCTCGATTCGTCCATACTCGTACCATCCATTGTACACAAAAGTTGTCCTCGTCAAAAATGGCGGCTTTCCCACAGAGCAGCACCACACAGGAAGCCCAAGAAACAATGGTCACCACCGAGGTCAGTGCTGACAGGCGGCCATGAGGAAGAGCGGCAGCAACGATCGTCCCAGTCGTCCAATGGTGAGGTGGGAGCAACTGACCGGGCGTTATGGTCTGGGGGTCAGGCTGGACTTCCGATGTGGGCTGCGTGAGGGGGAGCTACCATCTCGAAACAAAAAACTGAAACTGAACAGAGAAGTTCATCACCGTTAAGTTGACTGAATATCAAAGTGCCGTTTGTTCTTCATCCACTGCCCTCGCCCACTCGCTTGCTCATGCTCATTCTGTGAGAAACAGAGACACAGTGACAGACAGAGAGAGAGAGAGAAAGAGACAGAGAGTGTATGTATGTATATATGTGTGCACGCGCGCATGTCTGTGTTTGTCTGTCAGCCTGTCTGTCTGTACCTCTGTCTGTCTGCCTGCGCATCTATGTGTCTTTGTGTCTGTCTCTCTGTGTCTGTACGTGCATACATCTGTGCGTGAACATGTGCATGCATGCATGCGTGCGTGTGTGTGTGTGTGTGTGTGTGTGTGTGTGTGTGTGTGTGTGTGTGTGTGTGTGTGTGTGTGTGTGTGTGTGTGTGTGTGTGTGTGTGTGTTTCTATACATTCTATACTGATTCTGAAATATTATCTGCCAGTTAAAATGTATGTCATGCCATAAATATCATGTGATAAAGTAAAACTACTTCTGAAGTCTTGGCATACATACCATGATATAAAATACGGCAAATACAAAAATATGGGAATATCAGTAAAAAGTATGTCTAGCCAGAATTACACTTATACTGAATATAACTACCACTGAAACACTATCAGTAAAACCATAAGCCTAACAATAAATACTATCATATCAATTACCGCTAATGCTACAATGTTTGCTGTTAGAAAAACAGCAAGTCTTGTAACAAGCTATGTGATATCAATTATGGATCTTTAATCCTTCAAAGTGTACATAATCAATAGAAAATTCAGCTTGGCCACAAATAAAATGATCTCAAACACAGCTTTAAACATTCACTGAAAATTAACAAGTTTTCATAGGCAGGAGAGTATCAAAACATATTCTTATCGCGGTCATGACATAAAACAAAACAGACACTAAAATATCAACAAGTAGTAAGTTTACGCTTATTACAGGTAAAATGTTAAAGATAGAGCGAACACTAGAATATTCAACTTTCAGTGAAGTATCACAGGAAACATAATACAAACTTTATACTCAAACAAACAGATGAGAGTAGAACAAGGGACATGTTCACAAGAACTTTTCATTACTTTAATGAATATTCATCCCTTTTCATTACTTTAATGAATATTCATCCCTTTTCATTACTTTAATGAATATTCATCCCTTTTCATTACTTTAATGAATATTCATCCCTTTTCATTACTTTAATGAATATTCATCCCTTTTCATTACTTTAATGAATATTCATCCCCCCTTTTCATTACTTTAATGAATATTCATCCCTTTTCATTACTTTAATGAATATTCATCCCTTTTCATTACTTTAATGAATATTCATCCCTTTTCATTACTTTAATGAATACTCATCCCTTTTCATTACTTTAATGAATATTCATCCCTTTTCATTACTTTAATGAATATTCATCCCTTTTCATTACTTTAATGAATATTCATCCCTTTTTATCGCACTGTCAGCAATCATTAATGACATCTAACAGTATAAATGCTTTTTAAATCATAGCAGGCATGATCATCATTATCTTTCAGGGAGAAACTGCCTGATGTGCAGCACAATAACATGCCTGGGCCACAACACTGAACATATGCCAAGGCGTATCATCGTCACCAGTGATGCAGCCGCTTTGCAAACGCTTAGTGCAAAATCCATTCATGAGATTGAACGAAAGAAAAAATGGAAATAAACCTACAAACGGCACCATCGTTTTCTTTTTTGTATATCCCGCTTTTACACACACACACACACACACACACACACACACATATACACACACACACACAAACCCTTTTGACTAAAAATTATGCAAAATACAAGAAATGGTTAAAAAAAAATCATATTGAAACTAGTTGTAGCAAAAATCTGTTGGTATCACAGTGGGGATTTTTGTTTTGTTTTATTTTTCTGAACTTTAAATCTTTTCGTGAGTTAACAACTCTGGTTTAACAAAATCCACTTACTCTGGGTTGACTTTGTGATGTTCTTCAACTCTGATACATAAAGACTTCTTGAACTGATGAAGACAGCGTAACATTCTCACATGTTATTCTTACCAGGACTGTATGAATAATGAATTGTATCATCCCATTCATTAATATGTGATATGACTGTAAAAATAATGTAGTATATAATCCCATTAATCCATAACTATACTGTATTAATTATGTATTATATCATCCCCTTAATTTGTAACCGGGCGGTATCAATAATGTATATAACATCATTCTATTAATTTGTAAAAGGATTGTAATAATAATGTATCAGAAAATCTCTTTAACTTGTAACAAAACTTAATAAATATTTGTAACACAACAATATTAAGATAGTATTACATCCTCAAAAGAATTAACAGGAATGTGTTAATCCTCCAATATAATTTGTGGATTGTGGAAATAATGGATTACATCCTCAAAAAAAAGTTTGTTATTAAAAAGGCCTGAGTTAATAATTCATTACATCATTGAAAATAATTTGCAGCAAGATTTATCATTGATATAACTCATCATCACGCAGAGTCTCTCACTGAATTCTACAAACCGTATCACACTTTTTTTTCATGTAACTAGTACCAGGATTGTAATGTAAATGCAATGTATCATCCAGTTTAATTTGTAGCAGAATCATGTGGATAATGGGTCATATTATCCAAATAATTTGTTAAGAGGACCATTTGTGCCATCTAGTGTGTAACAGTTTATTTTATCTAAATAATTTGTAGTATTACTGTCTTAATGTTTTATTTCATCTAACTCAATTTGTAGCAAGGCTGTATTAATAATACATACATCCTACCATGCAACTGGGGTATTATAAAAGTATGTATTATCTTTTTTCATCAGTATCTGCCTGGGTTATAATTAACAATGCACTGCATCATCCAATTAATTCATAACAGGCGTTTTCACAAATATATTTCCAGGAGCATCATCCAGTTTGAACTTGCAGTATGGCTGTGTTAAGAATGCATTACTTTAAACTCACGTAGATCATGAAAGGGCTCCATCAATAACGAATAACAACCTGCAATGTAATTTCTAACATGATCATGGTGATAATATACTACAACAGGAATTGAACTGCATTAGTAATGTGTTGAATCCTCCAGCCTAACCTGTAACAGAATACCAATACTGTATCGCACCATCATAACTTGCAACAGGGTATGTCATCATAGCGCTACATCCTTCCGCGGGCTTTGTGTGTGACAGGCTACGCATCTGACATCATATTCCACCACTTCAGCCCTCATGGCTGGCAAGGCCACACACACCGTGAACAGAGGAGCACCTCCCACCAAGGATCACGTTGCAACGAGTGGCCTGTTCTCTGAGAAACTTCAACAGCTGCTCACTCATTCCCTCTCCATCCAAACACAAGACCAGAGAAGGCATGAAAAAAGCTCGAAAAAAATTTTTCTGGGAGTCAAGCAGGCGGATATGGAGCCACATCAAACCGGAATCAAATCACAGATTGGTTTGTGAACTTGACAGACAGCCAAAAATCTGATGGTTTTTTTTTTTTTAGCTTGTTACATCTAGGCTTAACTGTCAACAGTTTTTGAGATTTTTGCATTTTGCATGATGGATGTTCTTTTTTTTTCGAAACATTCTGCGCATAATTTCTAAAATAATAATATTTTTGTGATGAATGTGTCTATTTTGGGTTTTCTTTAGGCGATATATTGCTTCAGATAACAAAAATGTTGTTTGAAATCCCATAATTCCGGGAAGAAAATTGTCGATCACTGGTGATCGAAATTCATGGGAAAGAACTGAAGAGTTAAACTCTAAACCACCTACAGTGATAAAGTAGCTGCTTCCTTATGGTTTTCATCTCCCTAATATAATATCAGCAAATTTTCACAGCAGATTCACGTGAATTTTCAAAAGGGTCCCGGCCACCTTTCAAAAAGACCCACTTAAAACAGAAGTTTTGCGTCCACCATCAATCTACACTTCTATCTCCACTGGCGCAAACTTCCCCACCCTGAACTTGACCCTCAAGGCTGAAGGTCACCTCAAATGAGAAACTGGGAAACTGAACGAAGACTTGGGTACCACCTTAGGTCCAATCCATATCAGCCCGTATTAGCCGAACATCCTTGATGTTTCGTTTGTTAGATTAAGTAAGGTCGCGCACTAAGTTAGGTCGTGCACTAAAGCTAAAGCCCACCTCATATGATAAGGCGCACAGCTCCCATGGATAGAAGGGGTAGAAAACCTCTCTACCACAACACTGATGCCACGAAAATCACAACATGATAAAACGGGGTTGGGAAACTGCCTATTATTATGCTGCGCGCCTTTGAGCTTTCAACCTTCTGAAAACTCCGTGCCTTTTATCCACAGAGTAGCCAAATACCCAGACACACATTTCCTAGATAAGCAAGTCTTTGCGTTTTCAAGTCCCCAAGGGAGGCACTGGGTCATGCCAGACTGTCAGCCTGCCTCGCAAAGCCAACAAACAAGACCAAAGAGCCCACTTAAACTGTAACAGTTGGGAGAAAAAAAATCTGAACTAAAAAAAAACAAAACGTGGAAATATCTACAGGGAAATATTTGTCAAAGAGACAGAAAAAAAATCTTACATTGAAAATGGCTGTGGTCGAATCACAGCGGTAAAAAATCTGGGGAAATCAGACGACAACCAAAAAAAAAAAAAAAAAAATCTGAACAGTAGGACTACATTTATTAAGGAAAGAAAAATATGATCACCATAAGGGATCTGTTTTTATAAACGGCAAAAAAGAAAAGAGAGGTGAGATGGGAAAGGGGGTTGGTTGAGCAAGACGCGAAGGGGGGGTGGGGGGGGGGGGGGGGGGGGAGAGTGCCAACATAAAAAACAAAACAAAATCAGAAAAATTTGACAGTAGAACTCACTCAAAAAAAAAACCCTACAAGAATGAAAAACACCCTCTCACAGAAAAATCGATTCAAAGGAAATCTGACGAGGAAAAAAAGCAAAGAGAATCCAACAGGGAAAAAAAGACCAATCAGGAAAGGTCTTACAGACAGGGAACTCACAGAAAACCTGACACAGGGAAAATCGAGACCCAACAGAAAATATTCAGAGAAAACCTGACAAGAAGTTCAAACTCTCATCCCCTGCATAACAGCAATTCTTTAATGGTTTTCCTCCCACTGAGGTCTTGGAGGAAGTGGACGATCTCTTTGGTAAGCACCACATCAGATCAGACCCTACTGCCTGGGTACTGAGCCTGGAGATGATGTTTATATGAAGCCACTTGAACCCTTTCCCAACCAGCATGACTAGGTGATGACCATTATATGAAGCCACTTTAACCCTTTCCCTACCAGCATGACTAGATGATGACCATTATATGCAGCCACTTTAACCCTTTCCCTACCAGCATGACTAACTGACCCTGGTGATGACCATTATCCGAAGTCACTTTAACCCTTTCCCTACCAGCATGACTAGGTGATGACCATTATATGAAGCCACTTTAACCCTTTCCATACCAGCATGACTAACTGACCCTGGTAATGACTATTAGCCGAAGTCACTTTAACCCTTTCCCTACAAGCATGACTAAGTGATGACGATTATATGAAGCCACTTTAACCCTTTCCCTACCAGCATGACTAACTGACCCTCGTAATGACCATTAGCCGAAGTCACTTTAACCCTTTCCCTACCAGCATAACTAGGTGATGACCATTATATAAAGCGACTTTAACCCTTTCCATACCAGCATGACTAACTGACCCTGGTGATGACCATTATCCGAAGTCACTTTAACCCTTTCCCTACCAGCATGACTACTAGGTGATGACCATTATATGAAGCCACTTTAACCCTTTCCATACCAGCATGACTAACTGACCCTGGTAATGACCATTAGCCGAAGTCACTTTAACCCTTTCCCTACCAGCATGACTAGGTGATGACCATTATATGAAGCCACTTGAACCCTTTCCCTACCAGCATGACTAGGTGATGACCATTATATGAAGCCACTTTAACCCAGGTCCTTTCCCTACCAGCATGACTAACTGACCCTGGTGATGACCATTATCTGAAGTCACTTTAACCCTTTCCCTACCAGCATGACTCGGTGATGACCATTATATGAAGCCACTTTAACCCTTTCCCTACCAGCATGACTAACTGACCCTGGTGATGACCATTATCTGAAGTCACTTTAACCCTTTCCCTACCAGCATGACTCGGTGATGACCATTATATGAAGCCACTTTAACCCTTTCCATACCAGCATGACTAACTGACCCTGGTAATGACCATTAGCCGAAGTCACTTTAACCCTTTCCCTACCAGCATGACTCGGTGATGACCATTACATGAAGCCACTTTAATACTATCTAGCTGAGAGCGGCGCATGCAGCACAACTCCCTGCTGCCGCGTGCTTGCACTGGCGCTCAGTCCCTGCGCATATTTCGCCACTTTTTAATTCATTTTTATGGTAGCTAGATAACAACTGACCGTGTTGTATTAGGCGTCATAGGAAAAAACAAACACTCAACTAATCGAACTTAGTAATTTTGAATCATGTACTTTCAATGTGTAGACACGACTGTGCACTGAAAAACATGTCTGGCAAGTAAAAAAAATTCTTTGTTTACATTCTATTCCGTTCTTTTACAACACCAAATCAGAAGATGAAGGGATAGTTTTCTATCTCTCTATCACACTCCCTATTCACCAGATCCACTTTGTAATATGATTTCAAGCGCTACATTGAGCGAGAAATCGCTACCACCCCTTCGTCTGACCGACATTTTTTCGCGCACACTTAGCGCGCAGCGGCAAAGCCCGGTGCCATCAGTTCATTTGTTTCAAAGCTGCTTGGGTCAGCCATTAGTTCACGATAGAGCACTGAAAGTAAGGTCTACAACTCGCTACAACATCACTAAGACTAGTTACAGAGCTTATTTCCCTTGGATCATTTTATGTTCCAGTCGCCCGAGAGTGTGTGACACGGCAGAATGTACTGTCTGTCCGTCACACAGCCTTGTGTGACTCGGCTCGAGGGAAAGAAATCCCATCACCCACGACTAGGTGACACGGCTGGTAAAGGTTAATCCTTTCCCTACCAGCATGACTCGGTGATGACCATTATATGAAGCCACTTTAACCAACATGACTAAGTCACTGTTTGAGGCAGGCAGCACACTGGAGCAGACAACATATCCAAGGCACTACTGCCAGGAGGTCACCAACGTCTGTAGCCGTTTCAAATTTCTCCCTACATGATAACACCCACCTATGAGCTCCATCCTTCTGCTCACCTCACAACGAACCGCTCCGCACACGGTTTCACAGTACTGTGTGCTTAACCACACATAAAACAATTTTCTTTTAATAATCTAAAATCAAACTGATGTATTTACCTTGAATTTGTCTACCCCAAACTGCCAATTATCAAAGTAAGTCAGAGGTAAAGGCAAAGAAACAAGAAAGCAAGCAAAACCGCTAAACATGCTGTGTGGGCAATAGCAGCTGCGTGGCCATGCACAAAGCCCATGCGCAGGTAAGGACTGGCTTCACTGGCGTAGGTACTGGAAGACTTAACCCTTTCCCTACCAACCTGTTTAAGTCACTTTCCGCTAGGCGACAGTTTGCCTGCCTATGCTACACTGGAATGTCAGGCTGCCTGCACAATGTGAGCTGTAGTAAGGTACTCCTTTGTGGGGTCAAGCCACCAGAAACAGTATCATTTATCGGTTCCCTCTGGTCTACTCACCACCATCATTATTCACAGTCACTCTGTAGCAGTTCAAGGCAGGTGCTGATGCATTCTCGCAACTTTTCCTTACCTTGAAGACACACATTAACTAGCTCTCTCCTCATCGGAGGCCAGATTGAAGAAGTTTTCCATCAAAAAGTGAAAATCATGCCAAGAGTAGTCACGAATCTGCTTATTTTTGTGTTATTTCCCTTTGAAGTTTTCTTTTTTTTTCCATTTCTGACATTTTTCATCATCTATGAGGCAGACACTTTTTTTCCCCTCCTGATTATTAAACCAGAAAGTTCCCTCTCTGTTATCTAATTAATGTTTTCCCTCTTCCAGTTAAAACAGAATTTGTTAGCCGGACCATTCTGCCCAAAACCAGCAAAAAGTAAAGAAGAACAGACACAAGCTATGTCACTCACCCCCACAATTGGTACCAAGACTAGCACCAGAGTATCCCCATTTATACGCAATATCAAGAACAAAAAATAGTTTCTTTTCCAAATATACAGACTACAACAAGATGGAAAAAAGCAAGGGGGGGGGGGGGGGGGGGGGGGGGGGGTACGAGGTAAAGGATAGATTCCATTCTGAGAAGGCAAACTGCAAACATTACAACAAAAAATACCCTTCTTTAAAGACAGACACACAAAAACTATCAACCAGGGTCAACAGAAACACTGTAAATCTGTCAGTCCATCATAGGGCTTCTATCAAAGCCATAATCACAGGCATATGCTGCTATGGGAAGCCACAAACACAGGCACATGCTATCAGGGCATCCAGGGAGTTGGAACAGAAGATCATCCATGAAAGCCCAACAGAGAATCAGTATGGTTGGTGTCAGTAAAGACAGTTGAAAATGAGGTTCTACTTGGAAAGGAACCACATACGAACAGGAAATAAGACAACAGGTAAATGCAGGTAATGACACATCAAAAAAAATGAGAAATTAGTACCTATCTGAATGCAAATAATCATACATCAGAAAATGAGAAATTAGTACTTATCTGACGATAAAATCCAGCCAAAAACTTGGACAAAATGAAAGGAAATTGGACGGGCAAAACAAGAACATCTCAAAAGAAGTAAGCAAAGCATTGCTTCAAATGCCATTCACCTTACACTTGATCTACAATACCTATCAACCATGTAATAAAAAAAAAGACAACATATATACAAAGAGCACTTCCTACCAACAAAGCATCCGACAACAGTCAGCCAATCTGCGAGCAAAAACAATAAAACACTGCGGAAAAAAAAAAAAAGAAAAGAGAAGGAAAACCCCCGCCTTAAACCTTGAAATGCAGAGTGACCAACCTTCCATGCAGTCGGACATCACATGACCGTTTCCTGTGCCCTTCCCCCTGCCCCTTGTGGCAAGCGGGGGGCGGTCTAACTGCCTTCAAGGTTTTCATGGAAACCGACTCGACTCGCCTTTTGGGCCTGGGGTTCTGATCGTCAGACGTGTCCCCTAACAACTCTAGCCCCGCCTCTAGCAGAGACAGAAATCTGAAAGAGAAGCACACAGCGGAGAGCTTGAAACGGGACTTGCCGAGCATCGCTTCGGTCTCACCCCAGGCTAGGCTGACGAAGCTTTAATCAAAACAACTTCTATGGTGCAGATGTTGTGAAGCCATGCCACGCTTGCAGTGGAAACAGAGGAAACAATCCTCAGGGTTAGTCAGTAATGCTGAACTCATACTGTGATCAGTAGCAGAACTGGAAGAAGCCACAAGAATTGTTTCGAAGCTATGACCCATGCAGTGTTCGCCAGAGACTCGGAAAGATAAGACATGCCACTGATCGGAAGGGCAAACAACCTCGGGATGTTTTCATGCAGTACAGCACCAGATTGTGTAACAGTGTTAGGCTTGGGAACATTCAGATTTGAAACAGGTATCAGACTTGATATAGGCGTCCCATGAAGAGAGATTAGCAAAGCGTACACCCACCATCAGACAGGATGAACATGCTAAATTTGACAGGGAATGACACGTGTGTATTTGAATTGACACAACTACATCTGCCAAGTCACTAATTACATAAAACAACAGGGCGGTAAATCAAAGTGTGTATCCATCAGACTTAAAATGGGGAAAAGGGGGGGTGGGGGTGGATTTCATGCAATCACAAAAAATCAAAACTATACATTATTTAGCAATAAAGCAATTTCAACAAACGGTTCATATTCTTTTCAAATCTTTTTCATTCCCCACACGCCTTCATCTTGCATTAACGTGCCAACAATTCAGAACACTGTTCGTGGTACCAGCTGGCACAGTCTGAGGCTGCTGCACAATAAGACACTGAAGGAAGGCAAATGCATCAACTGAAAATCTCTTCCTGTGGAGCTTCTTGAGGGTGGAAGGTTTACCCACCTGCAACTATCAGTCAACACGCGCTGTGCCGCAGTGACCACCTGAAGACTGTCCAGTTCACTTTCAGGGAAAACAGTGCTGCGGCAGCTCTGTGAAGGCAGAAGCTGGCATCATAATGCAATCATAGCTGCCTTGTTCAATGCCACATACACCATGCCTCAAAAACACACAGTGACAGAGCACTGGTCACACACCATACCTGTGTCAGGCAAACAGTGACAGAGGATTGGCCAAACACCACACCTCAAAAACACCTGTGCCAGGCAAACAGTGACAAAGCATTGCCCACACATCACACCTCAAAAACACCTGTGCCAGGCTAACAGTGACAGAGCATTGCCCACACATCACACCTCAAAAACACCTGTGCCAGGCTAACAGTGACAGAGCATTGCCCACACATCACACCTCAAAAAACACCTGTGCCAGGCTAACAGAGACTGAGCATTGCCCACACATCACACCTCAAAAACACCTGTGCCAGGCTAACAGTGACAGAGCATTGCCCACACATCACACCTCAAAAACACCTGTGCCAGGCTAACAGAGACTGAGCATTGCCCACACATCACACCTCAAAAACACCTGTGCCAGGCTAACAGAGACTGAGCATTGCCCACACATCACACCTCAAAAACACCTGTGCCAGGCTAACAGAGACTGAGCATTGCCCACACATCACACCTCAAAAACACCTGTGCCAGGCTAACAGAGACTGAGCATGGCTACACACCATGCCTCACACACCTGTGCCAGGCAAACAGTGACAGAGCACTGGTCATTCACCACACCTACACACCTGTGCCAGGCAAACAGTGACAGAGCATTGGCCACACACCACGCCTCAAACACATGTGCCAGGCAGTGACAGAGCATTGGCCACACACCACGCCTCAAACACCTGTGCCAGGCAGTGGCAGAGCATTGGCCACACACCACGCCTCAAACACCTGTGCCAGGCAGTGACAGAGCACTGGCCATACACACACCTGTCCCAGGCAGTGACAGAGCATTGGCCACACGCCACACCTCAAACACCTGTGCCAGGCAGTAACAGAGCACTGGCCATACACACACCTGTCCAGGCAGTGACAGAGCATTGGCCACACACCACACCTCAAACACCTGTGCCAGGCAGTGACAGAGCATTGGCCACACACCACACCTCAAACACCGTGCCAGGCAGTGACAGAGCATTGGCCACACACCCACACCTCAAACACCTGTGCAGGCAGTGACAGAGCATTGGCCATACACCACACCTCAAACACCTGTGCCAGGCAGTGACAGAGCATTGGCCATACACCACACCTTGAACACCTGTGCCAGGCAGTGACAGAGCATTGGCCACACATGCCCCAAACCAATGTTAAAACCCGCCACATTTTGTTTTATCTTGATGTATTATATAAAGTATGCCTGTCAAGCCATCAGCTTGCGGGAATCTGACTTTGAAGCCAACATTCTTGCCATAGAAGTTGGAGCAAAAGGGGTCTATAGGTTCATCAGCCTATGATCTCGTATAACAGTTCAGGATTTCCGGTAAGCAGAGGTGAGGACTAGAACCTCAAAGATGTAAACACAGACATAGACATCAACTTTCTACTCATAAAGGCCATAGCCCCTTAAAAAGGGGGTGTACACAGAAAACATATAAAGTCCTAAGAATAAGTACATAACTAAGTTAAATACAGACTTCTTCCCGAAGATGGAGTATGGCTGCCTTAATGGCGGGATAAAAAAGGGTCATACACACAAAACTCCACTGCCTGGCTATACAGGGAGTGTCCGCAGGAGTTATCAGCCTGCGTACGCAGAAAGAAAGAAAGAAAGAAATACAGACTTCTTCTCTTAAAGGCAGTGGCTGAGGAAACCAAGGAACAAAAGTGATCTTCATAAGCCTTAAATTTCCCAACTCAGAACAAGTATCCGATAGCAATGTCGACAAGACATCTGTGTAAAAAGGCAATGCCCTGAGATGCCCACCCATCCAGAACTTGCTGGCTCAAATCTCGGCAGCACCAGGGCAAAAAAACATTCTGGCAGCATGAGGGGCATCTATGAGTCATGGTCAGGATGCAGCCTGCCCCCTTACAGTATAAAGAGTTCAGGGCGGAAACACTTGTCTGAGGGGTTTCTTCTCTGAAGACCATCTGCTGCAAAGCTCTCTCTCTCCAAGGCTCTGCTGCGTCTGCACATTATTCTCCCTGATCTCCCTTCTGCCCTTCCTACAACAGTCATAACACCCTTTTGGAGTTGATGAATCTCATGTGCAAGATCAAGTTCTTCCTCTCGTTTCCCATCACAGTCCCATCTGAAAGATGAATTCAGCTGTCCCCTGAGCTCCCCTGCCCCCCCCCCCCCCCCCCCCCCCCCCCCCCCCCCACTCCCAACTTCGTCATTGTCACCCATCTGGCCACATTCTGCCTCTCCAGTCAGCACGGAGTATTAAACTGTCGAGTCATGTGCAGCCCAGCTGACCGGCCAAGCAACCTTACCCTGCAGACGACTGTGAAGAATAGCGATGATGCCTCCAGAGGAGATCTCCCTTTCCTTCCTAAACTTCCTCCCTTTCCCATGACTCGACGTCTCCTGCGAACGCGAACATCACCAGAGACCTTCGTCAAAATTGTTCCTTCCACGCAAGGCTGCTCTCCTGAGACTCTGGGAATTCAAAGACGCTGTGGAAACAGGAACGCGGACTTCTACAGTCTACCTTTTTTTCTGTCTTTGCTTTTTTTTTTATAATTCAAATAAGGTCATCTAGTACAACATAATGGAAAATAAAAGAAAAAAGAACAAAATCCAAACAAATGGTGGATAAAGAAGAAACCCACATATCAAACATAACGATAATACCATTCTACATTTTGAAGACAAAAGGTACAACCTCTTTACGTGGTAAAGAGAGAGTGAGACAGAGAGAGAGAGAGAGAGAGAGAGAGAGAGAGAGAGAGAGAGAGAGAGAGAGAGAGAGAGAGCACATGAGGCAAGCCAATTGTATTATGAAATTTTACATATTTGGTTTTTTAAGGTCCTGTATAATGTCCAATGGGGCTGTTTTGGGCCATGTAACAGTTCTACGGTGCTATAATCACACTTATACTAGTATAACGTACAATGTCATAATCATTCATAATTCATTCTGGGCCTGCTAACATCAGCATATATGGGTGCCATTTGGAAAGAAAATCGTTATACACAATTTTTTTTTCGAGCAATGTATTCTTCAGTTTTATACCTGTACTTTAGCTTACTAAGAAATACTTGTAGTCTGGGTGATTTCTGTTCTGTTCTACACTGACATAAATAGTGTTTCACAAATAATTCAATGAAATAAAATACATGATCTTTATGTATATTTTATCAAATCCAACTATGGCTAATGGTTCAGTTATCTGCAAATTAAATCCACACATTCATATTTTATTCATCAAATCCACCAGCGTTTCCCCAAAAACATTGTATGACCATACAATACCAAAACATATGTGTAATACTGTCCTTAACAGAGGTACAGAAAGTACAAACATCACTGTTCAATGTACCCTTTTTTTCTGCACCACATTAGTACCAAGACATCTGTGTATTATTCATAACTGTAACCATTTTATTTGAAATTTTACTTAAAGTTTTTCCAGTCATTTTTAACATTCAGTTTTATATCCCAGTTCGTACACATTTTCGGGCGTGCATGATTATCTATAAAAATGTCATATTATAATCTTGACCCTTTACAAACTGACATAAACTTTTTGTAACATATGTGTATATTTAAATAGTTATTAGTATTTTCAACTTTGATTTTTGTTTTTTGTTTATATTCAATCATAGCTGCTTTAAAGCCAGACAAAGTGACTAGCTTGGGGTTTTTTTCTTTCTTTTCTTTTCAAATTTTCGTGTCTGGGAAATCAGTTCTACCACTTTCTGAATGTCACAAAGAATTCAAAAGCGCAAAATCTAGGATCATATTTCAACGCTGAGCTCCTTTGTTTGCCTTCATACTTTGCGTTTTTTTCTTGGTCTGTGGAATATCATGACTTTGTCGGCCATGGAGATAGAGGGTTTAAACTGTTTCTGCTCACGCGTAACAGTCATCTTCCTGAGCACGCACATCAAGCTAGCTATTACTTGTTCTCCAACAAATGGCAAGTAGTGTTTGTGGTCCTTCTTTTGAAGGAAAAAACAGAATTTTGAAAATGTTAATTCTGAACAGAACCAGTTCACTAGACACTTGAATTCCCTGGGGGAAGTTTATCAATTTGGAAATCTTGAATTCTTCTGGAGAAAAACAATTCATTTGGAAAATTGAATTCCCAGAGTAAAATGATTTTAACCTTGGGACCTCTTTCTTGATCAAGGCAATTCATTTGACTCTCTGATTTCCAGAGAAAGGCAATTCATTTGACTCTCTGATTTCCAGAGAAAGGCAATTCATTTGACTCTCTGATTTCCAGAGAAAGCCTATTCATTTGACTCTCTGATTTCCAGAGAAAGCCTATTCATTTGACTCTCTGATTTCCAGAGAAAGCCTATTCATTTGACTCTCTGATTTCCAGAGAAAGGCAATTCATTTGACTCTCTGATTTCCAGAGAAAGCATATTCATTTGACTCTCTGATTTCCAGAGAAAGCATATTCATTTGACTCTCTGATTTCCAGAGAAAGCCTATTCATTTGACTCTCTGATTTCCAGAGAAAGCCTATTCATTTGACTCTCTGATTTCCAGAGAAAGGCAATTCATTTGACTCTCTGATTTCCAGAGAAAGCCTATTCATTTGGAAATTTGATTTCTGGTTTAAGTCAGTCCAACTGGAAATTGATTCCTGGAAAATGTCAATTCATCTAATCGAACTAATTTCTGTGGTCAATTTCTGGAATCTAATACCTGGAGAAAGTCAGTTTATTAGGAAATTGTCTGGAGAAAGCACATTCATCTGAATTCCTTCTCAAAGTCATTACTATTTTTTACCCCAAAAATAAAGACAACCTGACCGGCGCAAGATGCAATCTGATGTCGCAGCTCTGTGTCCTTATTGCATATGATGACGCTTATCCCTTTGACATCAGCGACTGTCATGTGATATTTGTCTTCAAATTTATCCACCACCTAGACCCCTGAGGTGATTAAATGGCTCTTCCTTTTTTTTTTTGGGGGGGGGGGGGGGTTTGTTTTAGGATGTAGGAAGAAGCCACTTCAAAAGGTACACTATGGGAGTTAGTCATCAAAATCTCCTAATCTCTCAATTAGAAAAACAAAAAAAGACAATACTTTCAGAAAGCAAAAGTCACAAAATAAACATATCTGAAACCTACATCTAGTCACTGAACAATATGCTCATACCCCCAAACCAACGTATACTATCAGCTAATGGTGTGCTTAAAATAAAAACGATGCATACAAAGGCTACGATGTATCATCCAACAAGATAAAAGTAAGTCACAACAGCGATGGACAAGTGCACAGACATGGTAGAGCTGTTTCCACACCCATTAACAGTCTTGTTACACACAGACACGGATCATGCTGGGATACAGATCAGGCTGATGTGGGCTACAAATGCTTAAACAATCTTTTGCCATCTCATGATCACTTATTTTTGTAGTCGCAATTCTTCAGGTCAGCAGAAAATATGAAACAATTAAATACGTTGGGGTTTTTTTCAAATGAAGAAGAAGGAGAAAGGACACAAGATTGGAAATTGGTCCATTCTTAACAATTGGAAACACAGTATTTGTGTTTTTCAGAGTCAAACACTGCGTTATTACTTATTACAGAACACAAAAAATATGGGGAAAAAACACAAACAAAAGCTGTACTGTGAACATTCATCAGCTCTTTATCGATGACTCATTCCATCCACTCATAACACACCATGCTTGTTACTTAAGGAAAATCGTGAAACATACACAGGCTACAACTCGCCAACACTGATCTATACATACACATAAACTACATGATGAAGTTTTACACATGTTCCACAGCACTGAAAAATATGTTCAGAACCAAACCAACATCTTTTCAACTGCCAACAGGGTGCATGCTACCAGCAAATCAATTTCTGGATTTACTGCATCATACAAGGCAGTCAATAAATAGAAAAAAAAAAATCAAAACGCACACACACACACACACACACACACACATGCACACACACACACACGAAATGCACAAAAACACTTGGTGGTGAAAACTTCCACAAAATTGATCTGGACAGAAAGCATCAGCACTAAACTAAGAACTTAACAGAAGCTGCACACAGAATGTTATTGGTAATCAGACCACAAACTCACCGACACATACACACAAAATCCTTTTCTTTTCTTTTTCCACGTCTCATCTTCTGTGACCTCTCATTGGTAAATATTCCCGTGCTTCTCATTCCGGCTCACAGGTACACAGTCACACCCATATCCATTCTACGGCAGTCCCGGCATCAGCAATTCATGAGGAGGTATTAACATCAGGTCATCATGAGATCACCCACCAGCAGAGGCGCTCTCCCCCCCCCTCCTCCAAAACATCATGCCACCAACAGCCCCAAGAATCTGCCCATGCCTCAGCACTTTTGCTGAAGCACTTGTACGAGGGAGGGGCGGAAGGTGTGGACAGGGGAAGGGGAGCGAGGGCGGGTGGGGGTGGAAGCTCTTCTCTGAAGACTCTGCTGTCAAGCTCTTCCTTGAGCTTCCTCCACCTGGCGCAAACTTGCCACAGCAACGGGCGTGGAGGCGAGGCCAGAACAACGTCAGCACCAGCAGAGCAGGGCAAAGAAAATACACACAAACGTGCGACACCAACGTACAACACATCCAAACATCCAACAACCAAAAACAGACGTCAAAATCACCTGCAACTGAAGGCCAGCCTAACGGAAAGGCACAACGCAAGGCGACACATGACTTCAGGGGGGCTAAATCTAGAGGAAAGCTTAAGGGCGGAGTTAAAAGACATGTGGTAGCCATCACCTGTACCAGGAGTTCGGAAGGAGAGTTAGAGGGTCAAGGGAGGCAGGTCCAAGTTGTCCAAAAGCTGCTGAAAGCTAGACAAAGACAACACCGCTCATCATTCCCCTGTCAGGAAGGTGGGGGGGGGGGGGGGTGGGGGGTGGGGGGGGGGGGGTGTGGGGGGTGGGGGGGGGGGGAGGAGGGGGGGCAAAGGTTTAAAAGATTGGTCAGTATTCATCATCGTCACTGCACCACAAATAATGACCCAGATCTGTGCACATGGAATATACCATGTGAGGTTCTCTCATTAAAAACAAACAAACAAACGAAAAAGAGCACACCAAAAAAAGCATCACTCGTAATCCTGTAAAATCCAGAAAATATGGAAGCAGCCATTTCTTCTTGCATTGCAGTCAAAAGGCACGCAGTCTCCTTAGTGATAAAGGTAGAACACTCTGCTGAACATGGTCCATAAGTCTCTATCATTCTGTGTGGTACAGTGCATGTGTGCATTTCTGTATACATGCAACAACAGAGTTAAAAGCACAAGGACAGGGTGAAGAAGGGAAGTGAGAAAAGTGACTGGCACAAGCTGGAACAGCCAACAAAGCACTTCAACCATGACTGTGAAACTTCAGCGATGACTGTCGAGATTTCTGTGACGACTGTCGAGATGTCAATGATGACTTTGACCTCACCGACTGTGACACTTCAAAGATGACTGACACTTCAATGTGATCGAGACTTCAATGGTGATCGAGACTTCAATGGTGATCGAGACTTCAATGGTGATCGAGACTTCAATGGCAACTGTGAAGTTCAATGATGATCCAGACTTAAATGGCAACTGTGAAGTTCAATGATGATCGAGACTTCAATGGCAACTGTGAAGTTCAATGATGATCGAGACTTAAATGGCAACTGTGAAGTTCAATGATGACTGTGACTTACAATAGTGACTGTGACTTCAATGAAGACTATGACTTTAAGGATGACTGAGATGTCAATGACTGAGACTCCAATGATGACTGAGACGTCAATGATGACTCAACGACTGTGAGATTTCTATAATCTCTTCAGTGATGAGTGAAATACTTCAAATGATGCCTGTGAGGCTTTCATGATGGCTGTGCGACTTCAATGGTGACTTCAACGATGACTGTGAAACGTCAATGACTACTTCAGTGATGACTGTGAAACATGACCGAGTGTTCAATGACGACTTGGAGTTACAATGATGACTCTTCGATATTTCTCTTTTTCAAATGATCAAGCCAATGCTCATTTTGACTCAGATGTCCACGATATACAACAATAACAAATTTGCAAATCAATAATAAAACAAAGAAAAACAGCAAAAACAAAAGGATCGATCTGGCCCAGATCTCAACACAACACGAAGAATGGCCTCAAAGTAAAACTGATGCGAGATTAGGAGAGTGACAAACACTGGTGAATCCGACCTTATTCAATGCTTAATAAACGTTGCGGCTTTTTTATACAAATCTACGAAAACATGACAAGGAGATGTCAACCATGACAGGAAAAGTACATTTTTTTGGCAGGGCAAAAACACAGAATGTGATGTCATCATGGAATGAAATGACACACAAAAACATATTCCAGTACATTTTACCCAAATCAGAAGAACCAAAATTTTTGTCGTGGGTTAACCAAATTTGGTAACTAAATTTCAAGTCCACCAAATCATGCCCTGGGACCAAAAACAAATCAACTTCACTGAAATTTCAGCTTATCGATGTTTGGGTGAAGTAAATTTGTCTGCTTCAGATCTTTAAAGCAGAATATAACTTACGTAACACATCTTGAATGTCAATTGTGTTACACCAAAAATCGAAAGCATGACGGACTTGTTCCAGAAGCTTAAAAGTTTGATCAATGCATCTGACAGTAAAAGTAACAAATAGATTGATACCACATCAACAACAGATGAAAGGAACAATGATGCCACAAACTAAATGGAACAAACTTCTTTTCTGCCCCAACTAGCTCCTACCTAGAGTTGAGTTTGCAATGGGCTCACTGGGAAGAATGGGTCCACACAGTCAAATTTCACCCACTTAATGGAGAGTGTTGCTCAAATGTCCAGACCAACATTGCAGGTGTCACTATATCTCTGGAATCTGGTTGATACTGAAATATATTATGAAAGTTAGCATGGAGTAATCACCTGTCATCCAGTCTCAGACCAGAATGGAAATTTATATAGCATCATCTTCATCATTCTCATCTTCTTCTATTAGCATTCTACACACACAAAAATTGCGAATCCTGTGACCCTTCATGCCCTGCTCTCACGGTGACTTTAGTTTCAATTGTCTTTCCGCATCTATGGCCTTGGTTTGGTTCTGCTGGGGTCACTGGAATCAGAAAATTCATGGGCACTGATGTTGGACAGCCACTGTGATACCCTCCAGGGGGAGAGCTCACTCATACCAGCTCCACCCACAAGCAATTATTGCCGTCAGCAGGGGGCTTAGTAGGTGGTGTGCTGCATATGTTGGATCAGAACAGGCGCCACTGAATGCTACCTAAGTGGCTCAGCAGCAGTGTAGTGTCTCCTCTGGTGGGCTGCCTTATGATGCCTTGACATTGACTGCTCCCTGTGGGTCGCCAGTACCCAGTCTGTAGCAGGATGGGCCTGATTGTAGCTGTGGAATATGGGTCAGAATGAGCAGCGTGGATGCAATGCAACTGGATAAGCGCAAAAGATGGGACAGCATAAAAAAGGGGGAAAAAAAAAAAAAAAAATCTTTTAAAAAGGAACAAACTGCAAATGAGATGAAAAGATGTGCATGAGACACGTCGTGCAACCAATCATCAATAGGTTAGTCATTATAATCATTATGATTATTAGTCCCTACATTATGGTTATTAGTGGATACATGGCGAGACCATAAAGACCACACCAAGAGGTGCAGTCATGGCTTAAAGAAGCAAGTGTGACAGACAATATTCCGGAACACGCAACTTGCTGAATGTACATACAGATGGCTGCGATTTAGGCACTGACAGATTATGACACGTTAAGACTGCTTGTGCAAAATGGTTATTCAGTTCAGTTTGTCCAATTCTGAGTTCCAAGGATCGGCATAAAATTGGAACCCAGAGACAGTAAGAAATATAGTAATACTCAGTGACATGCTAGAAATACTAGCAATATCAACATAGAAGTATGACTGAGGGTAAAAGATGATATAAAGAATGGTATGCTAAAAACACCCAAAATATCAACATTAAATGAATTTATGGTCAAGACTATGAAATCATAATCTGAAAATTATACATTATAAAAATTTAAATGGGAGTCAGTGGTATGCCTTAAATATATGCACAATGTCAACAATGAATGGGAGTGCAGTTGAGGTTAAGAAATGGTATACTCAGTGATAATTATGCTAAAAATACCCCCACCATCAACATTGAATGGGAACATGATTAACGCCATGATATTATATAATACTGAGTGGAATGCTCTTTAAAAAGAAAGAAAAAAAAAGACAAAAGAAAGAAAAAGAAAAGAAAAAAAACTTGCTCATTAAAGTATCCACACTATTAACATCAAATGACAGAATGATCAAGGCTCGGAAATGATATATAAAATGATATGTATGGAAAATAAAGACTGAAATGAACCACCACCATGATACCAACATAAAATGAAAGTATGATTGACACTGAAAGATAATATACTTAAAGGTATGCTCACTCTCACACACACACACACACACACACACACACACACACACACACTTCTCTCTCTCTCTCTCTCTCTCTCTCTCTCTCTCTCTTCTCTCTCTCTCTCTCTCTCTCTCTCTCTCTCTCTCTCCCTCCCTCCCTCCCTCCCTCCCTCCCTCCCTCCCTCCCTCCCTCCCTCCCTCTCTCTCTCTCTCTCTCTTTCTCTCTCTCTCTCTCTCTCTCTCTCTCTCTCTCTCTCTCTCATTATTATTAGAAGGGGTATAATGGAAGATCTAAGAGATTTGAAGGTTAAAAACACCGACAATTCTAACATTAAATGGGATTATGTTCAGGCTAATACTCAGCAGCCTTGTGTCCTACAAACACCCACGGTATCAACATTTATTGGAAGAATGAATGAGGCTTATACATGAGAAAGTATGCACCGATATACACACTAAAAATTCACACAACATCAAATTTAAATGGATGCATGATTGAGATTTTAAGAGATGCTATTATATTTAGCAACATGCTAAACACACAAGTAATAAACTTACATTAATTTAGGACATGACAAGTATAGACAGAAAAAAAAGATGAATATATTCTTTAAAAAGAAAAAAGAAAGAGATATTTCTGAATCCTTCATTGTTGTTTTAGTTTCCTTTTGTTTTGTGTATTTACTGGTTTTTATATGCTAAAACTGAACAGTTCCAACGGCAGTGATGAAAAGATGGACAAAACAAGGGATGGGGAGGAGGGGGGTGGGAAGGAGAGGTGGGGGCTGCTGATTGGGTCAAGTATGAGGAACAGTGATATTCATAATGACAGTTTACTTGCCACATTTTCATTGAAAGATGAAAAAAAAAAAAAAAAAAAAAAAAAAAAAAACATTTTTCATTGTTTTTATTTTCAGCCTTTCTTCTTTTAACTTTTATCTTATGAACTGAGATTTGTTTCAACAAAATCAATTTTACACCTTTTTTTTTCCGCCCTCGTTTTTCAAATGTCTTTTTCTTTTTTTTTTAACTTTGATTACGATCTCTTGTTCTGTGCAAACTATATGTTGAACTCTCCCACCTGCCAGTGTCCATCAGTGCCCTCCCTGGGAACTGATAGCCCTCTGGGACCCTGACACTCCATTATAATTATCATTCTAATTACTGTTCTCATTAAATTACATATCATCATTATCAATATTATTATCATTATTACTGTTATCAAGATTATCATTATCATTACTATCACTTTCACTTTCATCACTATATCACTATCATTATTATCAATATCATTATCATAACTCTTATTATCATTACTGAAAGGAAACAGTATCAGGAGATGGAAAACACAAAACTTGGGATTTGGGTAGTTTGCGATTCTACACCACAGCCAGCCCTTAGAGTGAGATGGTACCACTCGACTATGACCTCTAAGTCTATCTTCAAAGGGAGGAAGTCTCAATTAGGAGATAACTCTGGTCAAGGCAAAAAGCCTTATGTTCCATACAAACACTAAGTCTGTAATGAGTAACGCTGTTTCTGGGAAAGGTCTTTACAGTGCGGGAGTCTGGATAGAAAACTTCTTTATTGAGGAGTCTCAATAAGAAAGGTCTTTATATGAAATCTTGATACGAAAGGTCTTTATAGGGTAGCAGACTTAACAGGCTGGCATTCAGGCAACATACATTTATTTAACTTAATGGCAACATACATTTATTTATTTGCTATCACAATGAAAAATATTAGACCTTACTGTCCTCAAAGAAAGCCACAATCGTGCTTTTTGTTCCACTACCTGTTGTCCAACCATTTTTTTCTCAGTAACCTCAGATCTGGAGCACTACTGGCCACAGGCAGCTCTGTCCTGAATGGGTTAAAGTTTAAACCACATTTTCTTCAGAGTGTGTTTACTGTCATGACGGTTTCACTTAAAGGTCTACTTTAGAGATTTTCGATAATTTGTTAAAAACAGGTCTACATGTCATATAACTACAGTATGGTATTCTTTTTTTTGTTAAATCGTCGGAAGAATTTAATAGATAAAAAACGACTTTTGCACACCTGTTCAAACCCCGCATGGTGGACCGAAAACCGTGACGTCACTTGATGGACTGGCCGTCAGCCGCAACCTACACAGCAAGCCAATGCCAAGTGAAATCAACACGAGTTGCGACCCCCCACAGCCTAAAAAGTCACGAGGGGGTGGCAGATATTGTGCTGTAGGCGAGTGCAGCAGCTCAGCAGGAGACGGATATTCTTTGCACACATTTCCATCTGATCCAGATACTCGAAAGAAGTGGATTCGGTTCGTGCAACCATGCCGGGCAGCTAAAGTTCTTTTTACCACGTCAGTTCCAGCTGGACCGCGGAAACGAACTATTCCGACAATTGCCGAGCCCGTTCGAGTGGATCAAAAACTTCGTCTGCATTGTGCGCGTATACTTTGAAGGCGGAGTGGTAAGCTCGTACAGATGAGTACGATAGTCGCACGTTTAGTCTGTTCTTATCTATGGACAGATCACACTTGTTAAATTGAATGAACACGTTAAGGCTTGAGGAAGGAGAATCTCCGCTCGCCGTCCACGCATGATCGCATCAAGAAGTCAGTCGGTAGCCTCCCTCGAGACTTCGGTAAAGTCCGTATGCCTTCGGAATGCTGTGTTCGGGCGTCCAGCTGGAACTGAACTGACGTGGTAAAAAGAACTTAGCGTTCAAACTGATAAGGTAAAGGCCTTGCAGAAACATCCCCAGAGTCACACTGGCTGTCGCAATCATAGTCACTGCTTTTACATGATAAATTAAATACCGAGCGAGATGTGCAAGAACCATCAGAATCCCTTTCTGTCGCCGTCGCTGACCATCATGTGACGTCACATCCAAGAGCAGTTAAGCCATGCCAAGATTTAGTTGATTACCTCCGTTTTCTTGATTACAGGTGAAAATGCTCACTTTCGCGGATCAATTTTGTGTGATCGGGAGCGAATCGGATATTTATTTTACCAATTTATCAAACATTTCATATTTCTGCATAAGCTGACCAATTATCTAAAACCTCTAAAGTAGACCTTTAAGTGTTTAAACACACACACCCTCACAGACTAGTAAAGATTACTGAAATTTCTTTTTGTTTTAATTCTATTAACAATATTCGATTCTAACTTTATTTGTAAAAATTTCACGCACATCCATCATTATTTGCATGTAGGCTCGCAAACGTTTTTAAGGAAAATCTTTGGAGGGACCGAGTTTCCGTTAGGAAGGTCTTCACTGATGTAGGATCCTGTCTCCAACTCTAAGTAAGACTCAAATCATGCAGCAATCCATCCCACCACCCCACTACTAAAAAAAATAAAAAGACTACTGACAACATGAAAAAAAAAAAAAAACACTCACACACAAGAGAACATCTAGAGATGAATATATACACAAATGAGCATGATGGGCAATCAGGAAAGCAAAGACCTACCAGCATGCCTGCAGACAAACAAAGCCAATCAAAAAACACACACAGTACTAGTCACTCCATGCAATTCTCAAACGTATACTACAAATTTCATTTATCACAGAAAAAGACCATGGATAGAGAAGGAAAAGCTGTTACGTTAATCCCCACAGATGAGCGTTCGCATGACTAGGCAAATTCAAGGGCACCATGAGGGAATGGCGGTCCTTTTCTTCATGCACCAGGTAAAATTGAAGTTTTTTCCAGATTCCACAGAAAAATGATGTTCTTTCAAATGATACTGTAAATGAGTGGGGGGTGGGGGGGTGGGTTATGTTTGTGACTACAGAATTGTGTTTATTTCTTCTGATTCCCTAAATTGGGCGGGGGGGGGGGGGGGGGGGGGGGGGGGGCAGGGCTGCAAATAATACAGCACATTTATGTTTCTCCATATCATCGAGCAAATCAAAGCAGTTTTGTCTTTCCATATAGGTTTAAGGAAATCATGTACCTCTTAATTGTCCATTTCAGTCATCATTATGAATATTCATTATCACTTGCATCATTAAAGGCACTGTTGTTAGAATCATCATCTTCCAACAAGCTTTGTGTTTTGCAATGTAATGTATAACCAGGAACACCCTATCAAACTGTCACTTTGAATCATCCACTAAAACAAAAATATATACCAAATAAAAGAAATGTTAACAAAAATAATAATTTTTTAAAAAAGTCATAAAGACAGAAGCTCATTCTAAGAGGAAAAGAAAAAGAAGAAGACAAATCACTTTTCTAAGACAATACATAACTCATGCCAGAAAAAAAAAACACCAGAAATTAAAAGACAAACAAGCAGACAACCATAGCTTTCAGACTTCAGGACACCAGAGTAGATGGTACATCCCCTTCATATTTTCTTTTAATAGTTCATCCATAAAACAGGCAATGGGGTATGCGCAGGAGGCTTTAAGTTTTCTGTTGAGGAAACAACATCTTTTGCTGGCCTAACCTGAAAAGGAGTGAGGAAGGGAATAGAGAACAGAAAGGAGGTGGGGAAGGGAAGAAGGCGGGGGGGGGGGGGGGGTAGTAGAAGGGGCAAGTTAGAGCTGGCCATATTATAAGCACCA
The DNA here is from genome assembly GCA_018398815.1 of Conus ventricosus. Taxonomy (NCBI): domain Eukaryota; kingdom Metazoa; phylum Mollusca; class Gastropoda; order Neogastropoda; family Conidae; genus Conus; species Conus ventricosus. The sequence continues at coordinate 44,811,313 of CM031619.1, forward strand.
ATTCTTTTATTTCCACCTCAACAGAACTTTAGGGTTGCCAGTTCCTTTCTTGTACAGCCACCTTGATTTGAAAACCGAGTCTTCACACTGCGATTCAGTATCGCTGCTGTTACAGTACAAGGATTTAACACTTTTAATTATCAACTTCACGAACATGGGGAAGAGTTCTGCATCCAGATTTTTGAAGTCTTACAACTGGAAACTCATTACAAACGTAACATATGCTGTGTGCACCCTCAGTTAACATCCCGATGAGTTCATGTGCTAAGATCTGATGAATAGCGCGGCAGGTGGTTTCTACAGCCTGAGGCTATGCACTAGTCATTGATGTGAGATGGCTTCAGAGAGAGAGAGAGAGAGAGAGAGAGAGACAGATAGATAGATAATTAGATAGATAAATAGAGAGCAAGGGAGGGCAAATGAAAGAAAAGGATTGGGTGTTACTGTTATCATCATTATATGTCCCGTTCTTTTACAAAAGATGGGAAAATGGTATTCAACATGCGTGCATGTTTGGTTTCTGTTGTTGTGTTTGTTGTTGTGTTAGTGCTGTTTTGCGTTTCTTTATGCATCCATTCACACACAGGATTTTGATTCACATCATTATTATCTATCGTTACAAGTACTTTATATAGCGCTTGTCCTCACTTAGAGACCAGGCTCCAGGGGCTTTACAATCTACTGTCTCCTTTACAAACTGGCTGCTTACTTGGGTACAGCCAACAGAAGAGCTGCTGCAGGCACTACATTAACTTGTTTCCCCCATCATTCTGTCAGTATCAGTCATTCAGTTTCCTTCCTTTAGTTTTCTGATTTTCAGGCAAACCGAATGCTCTCGTATAAGTGTCATCCATACCAACAGCCAAACTGTCTTTCTCTTCCAGAAGTTGGTGATGGGATTTATATGGGTGCAAAAACCGTTCTGCCTGTATTCCACACACGGAACCTCATTCTACAGTCTGAACTCTATCAACTCAAAGGGAAAAAAATCCCACTGCACCAAAATGACCTGGCAGCGATTCAAACCGCAACCCCAGAACCAACGGGATAACGAGTCCAGAACTTTGCGAGCTGAGCTCTTCTGCCTCCAAAGCCTCATCCGAAGGATTTGGAAGAGGTGGAGTCTGCACAAATGTTAAATCCAAAGAGATAATCTCCCGCATCCTGGATATCTAAACGGGGATTTAAAACAGGGTTCCTGGATCAAGAATAATGCTTTTAACTAACAGGCCACTGCCCTAAGCCTCATCTACAAATACTGATTTGCCATACATATGAGGGTACAAGAATAGAATGAAATGGTAAGATATTGAGCACGCAAAACAAAACACAAAAAAAAAGGGATATTGCCTTGTAGTGTGAAAAGTACGGTTGTCAATACATAAAGCACACCGACAAACTAGGGAAAGCAAAAATATGATGAAGAAAAAAAGGAAAAACAAAACAAACAAAAAAGGGATCACACACACACACAGACACACTGACACACAGACACACCACAGACATACACACACACACACACACATACCATAGACGCTTTTTACACTAAAAAAAAAAAAACATGATATACCTGTTTAAAGAAAATCGCTTGAGTGAACCACACTATCAATATCGCGATTTATTTTATGCCTTGGCTTTTTGGGAGTCAGGGTGTTCGTCACTGCTGAGATCACTTGCTGAAAACTGAATCATGTGAAACATAGATTACATCGCATGTCCATCAGGGTTCTGAGACTACTAAAGTTGTTGAGGTTTTTTAATTTAAAAAAAAGCACTATCTTCTCAGTGGCTTTCAAAGGCAATATTCATTTTCAGACTTTTTTCCTCGATGTCCATTCGGGCAGCCAGCAGATTTTATAAAATCATTAATAACTACATCAATACTTTTGCTGCTCAAAATTAGCTATCACAACTAAAGCAGTGAAAATGAAAAAGCAACAGCATGATCTAAAACAAACTATCCTTCTTTTAAAGTAACAGCAAAATATTTTTGAAATTCCACATATTTCACAGTGGTGATAAAATTTCTAAATTCCATTGAACTGTGATGTGCAAGTAATGTATAAATTCTGTGACATTTACACAAATGTCAGAATACTTTGAAATTCCATAACTTTTAAGTGATGTCAGATTACCTTTTTTTATTTTATTCCACAACTTTTACAGTGGTGACCAAATAAATTCTACAATCTATGACTTTTACGGAATTGTCAAAATACGTTTTGAAGCTCCATGATTTTTAAAATGGTGTAAAAACAATTTTGAAATGAACATATTTTCAACAATGGTGTCAAAATATTCTTATATTATAATTCCATGACTTTTACAGTGGTCTCAAAGTAGTTTTGACCTTCAAAAAACAACTCAAATTTATAAACCAAACATGGATATTCTTGAAGCATAAATCAAACATAGCACAACAACAATAAATATCTTCAAATATACATCTAAGAAGCAATGTTAAAACAGACTTGTTTTGGAGAAAAAACAAGCAAAACTAACTTGCATGTCCCTCAAACTAAAAATCAAAAGAATGCACAAAGCCACAATCGCCACAATCAATGTTTTTCAAACAGAAAAGAGCAAAGCAAAAATCAAATGAGCAAGAAGAAATATGTCCTTTAAGCATGAATGAAACACACAAAGCATAACATTTAAAGCACAGGCAAAAATGATAAAACAATTCAGAAATAAAGTTTAAAAAAACAAAAAACTAACAGATGAAGTAATGCAAAGATATAGACAAAATGCACACTGAGCAATGTAAAGAAAAAGGTGACTGCTGATATGCAACCGTTAAAACTATTGCTAATGCACTGGAAAAAAATTATCTTGAACTTCTTATATGACCAATGTATGTTATTATTTGTTTGTTTATCCATACATATATTTTGAAGTCTATGCTTGAAAGAAAAAGGAGCAGGAAGAATCCAGGTATTTCTCAAAATTATGAGTAAGGGGATGAATGCTAGTAGCAAGCTTGCAAGTACCACAACTTTACTAAAGAACATGGTGCGAAAAGTCTTTAAAAAATCAAATAAATGTAAATGACTGGTGAAAATAATGCCCCTGAGAGTCATCAATTTATTAAATATATTCACAGGAAAAAAAAAAAGTTAAAAAGAGTTTAAAAAAAAAGAATAAGAAATGTGATGATGAATGATTAAAAAACATTCATGTCCAGCCAGAAATGATCAATATTCCAGTCATCTGTATGGTGAGAAATCAAATGAATAATTTGTTGCCGGAAAAAACAAAAAAAACAAAAAAAAAGGGAGGGGGGGGGGGGGAGGGGGAGGAAGTGAGGGAGATGGAAAAAAAAAATTTTCAAAACTCATGAAGTGCAAAGACATAAATGGCAAAGCTGAACAGAGAAAGATGGTTACTGATAGTCGTGTCATGTGTGAGCCAATAGAATAGGCAGCACGAGCACCAGGGAAAAAATTAAATCAGATGACGATCCATCACGAGTCAGCAAAGCTGGGTGTTCACAGACCCTGGCGAAGGCTGAGGAGAAGAAGAGGGATGGAAAGACAAGATTCGTTTAAAAAAAAAAAAGAACAAAATTTATCAGAAATTCCTTCAGGTGAAAACCGACTTTACTGAACCAAGAACTTTGAGAAGAGATGGAGCTTGTCCTGTGCTTTACATTTCAAAAAAAAAAAAAAAAGATTTATCTTTCAAAGGAAGAAAGGAAAATGGAGTGAAAGAAAGAAAGAAAAGACAGACATGCATAACATCACATCTCAATATGAAACATCACAATACAACAGGTCACTATATGTCATCGTATCACACTTTCAAACACAGTGCTCAGTAATACATCTAAATATGTCACAATCAAACACGTCACAATACAAAACTTCAAACACATCACAATACAATACCACAAACTATGGTACTGACAGCTGCTGCTGCGATTTAGAATGTAAACGGAACAGTTCCAGATGATGATGATGATGATGATGATGATGATGATGATGAAACCTTCACCGCCAGTAACAAACAGCTCAGTACCCCACACATTCCCCATCCCCATCCACCCCTGCCCTTCACCCCCCCCCCCCCCCTCCCCCACTCCTCCAACCTAATTCTACATCCACACGAAAAAATTAACAAGGCAGCGATGCTGACAACCAGACATTAACGCTTTGCTAAAAAGGGAAAGAAATGCTTGATTAACATCCTATCAATAACTGTCACAAGAAAACAGGTCAACTCACAATTTGCGAATTCCAGACTCCTTGGGGCGAAGACCTTTTCCTCGGGTTCTCTGTTGATGGGTCCATATACAGTCAGTTCCTCCCCGGAGTAGTTCAAGTTCCTGGACGACAAAGAGAACTGACATCACCTGATCAGCACACAGTTGGCTCCCTTTTCACTGGGCCTATACTCGAGGAGCACAAACTAACTCTGCTGACAGGGAATAATACAACTGCTTGCTTTTTCTCTTGAACTGGGGAAGTCAAACAAAATGCTTGCTATCCGGGAGAGTGCCGTTTGCTCTGAATAATGGTGGTCAAACAAAAACGATGATGACTACTACCAGGGTAATTTGTTTGTCTTAAATGGTGTTTAAAAAAAAAGGTTCACGATCCAGTAACCTATCGGCTGCAGGGGCAGTGAATGTTGGGCATGGAATGATGGATGGTGAGCCCATCCCTCTCCTTCCGCCGCCTTCAACCTTCCTGCACTGAATCAGGTACCGTCTAACTGCTGGGTTGATAAAAGCTTTCAAGCCAAAAAAAAAACCAGTTCCATACGCAGTCAGCTTTACAGGCAAACGCTCTATAACCCCTGACAACAAGCCCTGTGAAGGGTCACTGTCAAACAAACACACTGCCAGACTCTCAGGGGGAATATTCTTTGTCAGCTTTAACTGGTGGTAGTCAAACACAAATGCTGTCTATCAGCGGAGTACATTACATGCTTTTCATGGTACTAGTTTGACCATAAAAAAAAAAGCTATCAGGGGAGAATACTGTTTGTTTAATCTAGTGGTAGCTCTATCAGGGGAGATAACTGTTGGCCTGGAATGGTGGCAGTCAAACAAAAATGGCTGACAACAACACTGAAGAGGAATGTACTGTTGGTTTCCGATAGAGGCAATCAAACACAAATGCTGCCCAGGTGTCAGGGGAGCACCATCCTTGCTTTTCAGCTGGTCGGTTGTTGAATATGCTGGCAGAAAATGACTTCATGAACATCAACTCCCTTAGGAACTAAAAAAAAAAAAAAAAAATTAAATAAAAAATGACCAAACATCATGCGACACTGTCAGCAGATAAATACTGAGCTGATAACCTGACGGAGTACTGAGAACAGAGGGAATCACAAAATATACAGATGAAAATAACTAATGAATGGGGCTACCAGAGAGCAAGGGGGAGAGATGGGAGGGGAAAGAGTGGGGGGGGGGGGGGTGTGAGGCGGAGTTGAGGTGGAGAAAGAAGTGGATGAAAGAAGTGACACAACATAAGGGGACTGGGTGGGTGGAAAAAGGCTAGAGGTCTTGATCCTGATCTTCATATTTACTTCGCAGGTACTTCTTCTGCGTACGCAGGCTGATACTCCTGCGGACACCCCCTGTATAGGGAGAGGAGTTTTGTGTGTATGACTGGTTTTTTTTTACCCTGCCATTAAGGCAGCCATACTCCAACTTTGGGGAAGATGCATGTTATGTGTAACGTGTCATCCATACCAACGGCCAAACTGGCCTTCCCTTCTGAAAGTTGGTGATGGGATTTTACGTGTGTGCAAGATGTTATGCGTGCATTCACACATGGAACCTCGGTTTATAGTCTCATTAGAAGGACTGTATGGGAAATGGAGTCAGAACCAATGTTAACTCCAAGGGAAAAATCCCCTGTACCGAAACGGCCCGGCGGTGATTCGAACCTGCAACCCCAAGATTACGAGTCCAGCGCTCTACCACTGAGCTATTCTGGACCCACATCGCAGGTACAAATTTCTGGCCTTGATTTGGTGGGAAGAGACTGTGAACAATAATTATAAAACAAAAACAAAACTTGGGAGTTGTTTCTCCACAAATGACACACCTTATTCGAGTAGTAAAGCAGGGTACATAGCTGTCAACCTTCTGGGTTCAAAATTCTGGAATCAGGGGATAAAGGGGGTGATGTGGCTGGCTGAAGAGAGGGCAATTTGGCTTTCGACTGAAAACATTTCAAGCCCCTTATGGTTCAGTTGACAAATGAAGGGTTTAAAAGAAAATTTATTTTCTGTGCATATCTTTGCCAACATCCACATATCATTTAAGCTTAATTCTGCAATTCTTTGTCATCCTATTCAAAAATGACTCCCTTATCCCCACAGTTTTACACAAAATTTTGAAATTCTTAACTATTTTTTCCTAAAATTAAACGAATTTCAGGAATAATTTCTAAATTAGGGAAAATCAAAGAAAAATTCAAGAGGGTTAGCAGCCATGGGAGTAAAACAACTGTAATCAGCTGTGATCCAACATCACACCTGCAAGTAAACATTTCCACACTATGTGTTGGCACCAAGTGCTCTAACAGAGGACTGAATCATGTTTACACAGTACAAAAAGAGTCTTCCAGGAGCCGCAAAGGAACTGCCTGCACATGGTCATATCATAAACACCTGACAAACATGGATACAATGGCAGGAAAGAAGTGAAGTGATGAATGTATCTTCCGTATCCCATGCTGAACAAGACGATCCTAATTCAAGCATATTACTGAAAAAAAATGAAGTATTCCTATTTTACATAATTTCTTATTCATGCCTTGGACAAGAGTCGAGACACACAGGAAGATTATCTTGCTCCTTCTTCTCCCTCCCTACTGTCCAACTCCCCACTCATCCACCCATCCCCTCTCTCTCAGTCTCTCTCTCTCTCTCTCGTTCTCTCTTTTGTCCTCAACAGAAATATTAAGTTATGTATGAATTATGACTCTCTCTTCTCCTTGTTACAGGAACTGAGACAATAAACAGACTTCCCATTTCTCTGTCTCTTAATACAGGAATTGAGACAATAAACAGACTTCCCATTTCTCTGTCTCTTAATACAGGAATTGAGACAATAAACAGACTTTCCATTTCTCTGTCTCTTAATACAGAAACTGAGACAATAACAGACTTTCCATTTCTCTGTCTCTTAATACAGAAACTGAGACAATAAACAGACTTTCCATTTCTCTGTCTCTTAATACAGAAACTGAGACATAAACAGACTTTCCATTTCTCTGTCTCTTAACACAGGAATTGAGATAACACACAGATTCCAAATCTTTCTCTGTCATTACTTCATGTCACTATCCCACTGGATTTGGGGCCCACCTGCACACTTGCCTCTTAATTCCCCTCTCTCTCTAAAGCACACGGAATGAAGACATAAAATCCCTCTTTCTTTGAGTCTCTCTCTCTGTCTCTCTCTCTCAGAACCTCTCCCTCTGTCTCCGTCTCTCTCTCTCTTAACCCATGTATTCCAACACTCTTTCTTCTCTCACCTTCTCTTAAGAGTTTCGACATTTCAATGTCTACTTGCGATGGATTAAACATGGCACAGAGAGAACACAGTGACAGTCTTTGGACGCAAGTGTGTGCTGCCATGACTAGGCACAACAATTAGCAAAACGTCTGAACGTAACTCATCAAAAACAAACATTGAGTGCAGAATTGTGAGGAAAAAAAAAAAAGAGAAAAAAAAAAGAGAAAAAAAAAGCTCAACATAACTTGAGTTTAGTGACACAACAGCAAATCGGACATGTATACAGAGCTGGCAACCCCATGAAGCAGTATGAGTGGCTGACACGGCTAATGTCAGCAGCTTTCTGAACAATTTCAGTCGTCTCTCTGCACATCCTTAGAGGCAAGAGCCTACACCGAGTGTAGTATATCGCTCAGTCGGCCACATTTCACAAGGAAAATTATCCAGCAAACTTCGCACTGTGAATGTCACTTGGTCACAGGTGTGACACTTCATCGAGTACTCAGTTCGAAACTGCTGGGGGGTTTTAAAATCTTCTAAGAAAAGGAACCTCTCTCAGAGATAAATTTCTTTTGGACATTTTTTTTTTTACTTCACCCACTTGTACTCGTCTCTGGGTCAGCGACACAGGTATTTGGATTTCCTCACTGCAGGCGGCTATACAATGGTCAGATACAGTGCAGTGACAATACTCAGAAATGACATTTCCATGGTCATTTTGACCAACATATAGTTCAAAAGCATACAGAAGTACAGCAGTAAACTGCAGACCAACCGTAGTACTAGTACTGGCAGCTATGTATACAGTCATGAGTTTGTTCTAGCATAACCAACTACACAAAACGCACGCACGCATGCACACACGCGCATGCACACACGCACACACACACACGCACGCGCACACACACATGTACATGAACAAGAATAGAAAGAAAAAAAACAGAAATGTATTGCTGGACAGTCAGCTAAAAACCTGTACACACAATAAATCTGTAACTCTACAACACCACCATACATGCACATACATTTATACACACACACACACACATGCACACACACACACACGTAACTGAGCAAAAATAGAAGAAAAAAAAATGTACTGCTAGACAGTCAGCTAAAACCTCTATCATCAATAAATCTTAACACTTCAGCCACCACCACCATACATGCACACTCATTCATATGTGTGTGTACACACACACACACACACACGTAAAAATTTTTTGGAAAAAAATCAAGAAATGCATTGCAAAACAGTCTGCAGTCTGCTAAAACGTGTATACTCCAAAAAAAACTGTCACTACGCAACTACTTCTTACACACATGCACTATAATATCAACATGTGTACTCATTCACACTACGAAAACAAACAAACAAACAAAAAGAAAAACAAAGAAACTGATTTGTGTTGCTCACTGCTCATCAACCAAAACAGCACCCTAACAGCCGCCAAAATGATTTGACATGGTGCATCTCAACAATTGTAACACTCAACACATTACAAACACGTTTTTCTCCAACTCAAAAAATGAAGAAGAACGCAACACAACAGTGTATAGCCTAAACACCACTTACTTAACACGCTCGACCTCTTTGTCTTCCTCTGATTCTCTTCAACAAAGCAGAAGCAAAAGGAATAGTTGGAAAACTTGGAAGGTCAAGAGGTAACGGGACAAAACGCTTTACGTCGGGTTCATCCAGTACCCTACTGTCTCTTTTATGACATCAAAATAATCATTAAAATCAGGAAAACTGATTAGTAAATAAATGAAACAAAACCTAGAAGTGCACCCACATAAGAAAAATGTGTATAATACTCGCATAAAAAGAGAAACTATCTTAAACTTTGTCACATCAGACACGAAGATATAAACACATGGAAAGTACAATCATAGGAAACAAACCTTAATTTGCTCATGACAGATTTAAAGAGAAAAATGCTAAAAAAAAATTTTTTAAAAGCCAACCATCTCAAACAGATCTAAATTTCATCATGTCAATCATAATAATGACCTAAAAGACAACACGCAAACAAAGGAACCATTAGTAAGTTGAAGGGAGCAGGAGACTTCACCACAATGACCAATTCCACATGTTCCTTCAACAAATTCTCTATCAACTTTCTGGAACTAAAATGTTCTAATGATGAACATCTCACTTCTTTTTCATATATACTAATGAAAACTGTATATGTTCAAGAATTTTTACAGTGGTGGATCACGTTTCATACTGAACTTTCTTTCTGTCTACACACACACACCCACACACACACCCACACACACACGAAGGTGCTCAAATCTGTCCGCTAACATTTTTCACCCAATAAAAAGTATAACAGCAACACCACCAAAGCAACACACACACAATCACACAGATGTATACATCAGGGCTTAAAATGGTCTATCCAAAAATCAGAGGAAAATTTTTGAAGTGGCGAAGCCACGAATGCGTGCCTGCGAAGCAGGCACGCCCTGCTAGGGGGGTCTGGGGGCATGCCCCCCAGAAAATTTTGAAAATCTAGAACAAAATCTGTGCACTCTGGCTCATTCTGAGCCCTATTTTTGGGAAAAAAATTGCACAGAAAAAGTGCAAGATTTAATGCAGAAAAGGTACATCCATACAGATATTCAATCCACTGTCAAAGACAAGACAAAGGTCTTAAACATCTAAATCTAAAATGATATTTATATCAAACACATTTCATGTGAAAAGAGCATAAAAAAGACCAACAGGTTATCAAGACAAAACAAAATGGTTATTGGTGGAGACACAGGACTTTATCAAAACTCACATTTGGAATGTGGAACTAAGCAATCTGAGAGGGGCTGGTTCTGTCGCCTCTTACGACAAGCACAGCCAAGCTGCAGAAATATTCTTTCCCTTCCCCTTGTCTGGAGGGGAAAGCTGCCCATTTAACCTTTAGGATGGGGTTGGAAGAAGCATGACAGGTTAGACGATGTCTGTGGTGCACAGTACACATCTTGCACTGCCTGGCACGTCAACCTTTCGAATATGTTGACCGATCCGCTCGAATTCATCGGGATCTGACCTAACTTTCACGGACTTTAAAGTCCACTCCCACCTCCATTTGTTTTTGATCCCGCTTTCGTCAAACTTCTCTCCACGTTCGATGATTCTCACAGTCGCCATCTTGATAGATTAGGCGCCTAAAGCTACCGGTGCGAAATGGCTGTTTGCGACTTTGAACCGAATACGAATCAGAACCATATGCGAATGCGGACGCGTTAGTGGCGTTTTAGATCGGGTCTCTTTCCCCGAGGAAATCGATTTTTTTTCCCGAGGAATTTTTTGGCTTCCCGAGGAATTTCTCGGATCCGAGGAGGATTTTAAGCCCTGATACATGTGCACACATACACACACATACTTAAAAACACACATACTTAAAAACACACACACAATAACAAGAAGAAGAATTATGCATTAATCACTACTCATTCACCCTTTTGCTGCCAGAGAACATTGTATATATGTGCTCCCCAGTGCCAGGGAATTTTGAGGAATCTAGGTTAATATATAAGAAAAAATTCTAGCATGCAAACAGGTAAAATACACAAGAAATTATACGTTTTTGTAAGGAAACTGAATGAAGATTTTGAATCCGGGCTTGTTTTTTTTTAAATCATTTTTAAAGCAAAAAACCACTGAAACAGTTCAAAGTAGAAATTTCTTTTTTTACCTACACAAAAAAATCTATTTTCACCTCTATAGATCAACATCAAACCAACAACAAACTAAGAAACGGCTAAAAATGTTTGTTTGTTCTCGGTTTGTGTCTGTAAATGAAAACAGAACTATTCACACACACGAAAAACAGTGTATGATATCAGTCAAAACACAGATGATAACATGTATCTCCACGGCTACGCACCCTTCCATGCACTCTTAACTTAACTCCAACTTCTTGCCAGCACCCTTCCTGTATCTCTTCCTTCTTCGTCTGCAGGACATGTATTCGCTGAGCCCTTCTCACTATCACTATCACTGCCGCTGAGTATGAAGTCTGAAGTGGTACAAGAATCAATGCGCTCGACTGAATCTGCAGTCTGCTACAACAGGCTGACCAGCTTGCTTCAACAAGCGTTGAATGTCACTGGCTCATCACTGTTGTCATCACCTTGTTTCAAGGAACCAATGGACAAAAGATCATCTCCATCATCATCGCCATGCATTGCAAAGTTATGTAAGTTCGCAGACTGAGATCAGGACCACTGTCTCTGGCTGGAGACTACTGCACCACCATTTTTTGGCACAAGACGCAAACCCTTTTTCCTTGTGGTCCAGATACCGAATCATTATCGAGAGAACAAAGGGCTCTTCTGCGTGACGTATGCTTATTTACATGGTATTTTTACACAGCAGGCACATCAAGCTTACTGCTGAATATCTCTCTGTGCCTACTGACCCAAACACGGATGAATGAACAAACTAAAAAATCGTGAGCCATCAGTGGACAGGCACCGGGGAAGCACTTTTAGTAATGGCTTATAGGCACTCAACAGGTTAACCAAAACTATACCCTGACAGTTGCCCCAATGATCAGAAATGGAACACCTGGACAATTTTAACACTCAACACATGACATTACAAGTACATTTTAATTTAATGTGTGTGTGAAAAAAAAAGAGAACAAAGAACAAAGCACAACACCACAGGGTACAGCCTGAACACCACTTACTCAGCATGCTCGCTCTCTCTGTCCTCCTCCGATTCTCTTCAACAAAGCAGAAGCAAAAGGACATAGTTGGAAAATCATTACAAATGGAAACAGACAGGGAAGATTAGAGGGAAAAGGAAAAAAAAACACTCTGCATCTGGTTAATCATTTGCCCTCTTGCATTGTCAAAGCCATTTGTTAGTGTAACTATGACACTTGTTAGTAAGTGAAAGAAATAAAAATGTACCCATAAACGCACCAAAAAAAAAGAACAAATATCAAAACAAAATTTTGTCATGTAAAACATACAGAAACAAACACCATTATAAAACAACAAACATGTGGGATAGATCTTAAATAGTGTGTTTCAGAAGAGAAGAAATAACCACTGAAAGAGGAAGGGGGGGTGGGGGGACCTGGAACACATCTTAATTCAACCAGGTGAGACATGAAGAAAAAGAAAACTGTGGAACAGATGTTACTTTGATTCAGTAAAACATGAGGAAATGAACACAGAAAAGAACATATGAAAAAACCTTAATTTGATATTCCATAACTGCAGGAAAGAGCAAGCACATTAAACAGATCTAAATCTGGTCATGTAAAGACAAATTCACTACCTGAAAGACAAACAAAACAAAACCAAACAAACATGATGGGTAAACAGGATGGGAGGGAATAATTCCAACACAATCAATGACCTATTCCACACCTCATTTTCACTAATTCCCAACAGATTTTCTGCACCCAAAATGTTCTAAAGATGAACATCACACTTCAACTCTGACCCCGATGAGAACGCATTTTTTCCCCAAAAATTATCATACTTTTTCTCTTCCCATCTTCCCACCCTACCCTCTCCCCTTTAAGCACCTGTTCACAGTTAAGCTCCCTCCATTTACCAACAAAAAATTCCAGCAACCAATGTCTAATGCACCCAAAAGTAAACTTTAAACATTTCTAAGAGGGCTGAAATAAAAACTAGTTCTTCTTAGTCTACTTCTCTAGTCAACATCAACCTAGAAGACAAGAGTAGTCTTCTTAAACCTGTTGAAGACCAGCAGTTCAAGGTGCCTAATAAAAAAAAAATTGAAATAAAAAATAAATTTTAAAAAAGAGGAAGCAGCCCTGCGACTAGCAATCAAACTATTCACCGCAGCAAGTAGAAAGAAAACACTTGGTGAGTGAAAATAATACCTCGGTCGCAAGAGACAAGTAAATGAAAACCATCGCAAAATGTATTGCTCATAGCTACGATATAGCCTCTTGCTGTTCTGCTCTTGTCATCCAACTTCAGTGTCTATTTTGATTTGTTTGCTTTCCTTCTTTTCTTCTTTTTTGTGTGTCTTCCCTTAGAAGAAAATTGTACCAAGCAAAAACAGCATTATCTTTTTCATTTCTATTTCATTCTTTCACTAATGCTGGGAAGGCAGAGGGAGTTGTCTCAACCTTTTTCTGCATATGTCCTTTTTTTTTTTTTTTTTACATTGTACAATGGTCAACCCAAAGTTAAGGAAAATCTTTTGTGATTGTGAGTCTAATTTTCTACATCGTTTCATTTGTCAAATTTTTCAGCTAGCATCCAAAAGTTTTGACCTGGTCTGCATAATTTGTCATGCACAAGCCAAGGCCAAAAAAAAATCGCAACTTGCACGGCTCGAAAGAGAACTGAGTCAGGCTCTCTCGTCAACATGACTGACTTCTAAACCTAAAATCCCTTTGTACAGGACAACCAGCCAAGCACCTTCATGCCCCGGGACACAAACGCTGATCCTGACTACAGAACGGGACTCACTTTGGGCGATACAAGCTGAGCTCCTCCTCCACCTCGATCAGGCGCGTCTTGAGTTCATTGCGTTCCATCAGCACCTGCCGCAGTTCGTGGAGAGTGAAGCGAGGTCGGTTAGGGTCTTTGAGGTCGATGATCATCTTCCCTTCCAGTTCCAGACCTGTGGTATTCAGCACATCAACCAGCGCTGTCAACCAATCATCCGCTTCAACCTGCTCTTTTCCTGCTTCCAACATTTTCACCATAAAAAAAAAAATTGCTGATGCTGATTACTTTTTCATCGTTGCTCGCTCCCTGTACCATCTTTTTGGTGTGGTGTGTGTGTGTGTGTGTGTGTGCGTGGTGTGTGTGTGTGTGTGTGTGTGTGGGGGGGGGGGGGGGAGTGGTTGTGAAAGTTGTGGGTGTGTGCAACAATGTGTTGGTGTGGCTGTCTATGTGCATTTATTTTGTTGCCCTTTGTATGTGTCAGGGCTTAAAATGGTCTATCCAAAAATCAGAGGAAAATTTCTGAAGTGGCGAAGCCACGAATGCGTGCCTGCGAAGCAGGCACGCCCTGCTAGGGGGGTCTGGGGGCATGCCCCCCCAGAAAATTTTGAAAATCTAGAACAAAATCTGTGCACTCTGGCTCATTCTGAGCCCTATTTTTGGGAAAAAAATTGCACAGAAAAAGTGCAAGATTTAATGCAGAAAAGGTACATCCATACAGATATTCAATCCACTGTCAAAGACAAGACAAAGGTCTTAAACATCTAAATCTAAAATGATATTTATATCAACACATTTCATGTGAAAGAGCATAAAAAAGACCAACAGGTTATCAAGACAAAACAAAATGGTTATTGGTGGAGACACAGTTATCAAAATTCAAAACTCCACGTTGGAATGTGGAACTAAGCAATCTGAGAGGGGCTGGTTCTGTCGCCTCTTACGACAAGCACAGCCAAGCTGCAGAAATATTCTTTCCTTCCCCTTGTCTGCAGGGGAAAGCTGCCCATTTAATCTTTAGGATGGGGTCGGAAGAAGCATGACAGGGTGCTCTGCTTCTTCTTCTTGGTGATGAAGGCATTTCAATTTCAATTACTTCTGTAGTACGGATGCTGACTGCAGAAGGCACATTGCTTGAAGACCGATTCTCCCTATTGTTCAGCTTCAAGTGTTAAAAATCGATCCAGTCTGTAGGTCCTGCACTTGAACTACGGGTGGGATCAATGGCCTTTCTTTTCATGGCGGTCTTTTGTTCAAGGCACTGCTTGACTGCGAACGTGGATTCTTTTTCTGCATGACATCTATGGTTGGGGGTTCTGAAGCTTTCTTTGACTTTGAGGCTGTATCAGTGGTAGTGACAGTGCTTCTGGCCTTTTGTCCTGTCTGCTTTTTTGATGAGACACTGTTATTTTCAGTGTTTGAACTCCACGCATGCAGCATCCAAGTTTGGAGAGCTTGTAGCTTTCTTGGGTCTGTGCTGTTGATGTATCATCAATAGCCTTCCTTTTGTTGTCAGTTTTTTAGCGTGAGACACCAAGGGACGTTGCCTTTTGACCTTTGAGCTGTTGGTTTCGCTCCCTCCTTCTTTGTCCTTCCTTGCAGCAGTCATCATATTCTGGACAAGCCGCCGAGGCACAGGTTCCTTCAAGAAATCCTGTTTCTTGAAGTATTGCACAGGCTGATTTCCCACTTGCTTTAAGGCTCATTTTCACAGTCTGGATGGCTGAATATGTTTCGATGTCCATGTTTGTTGATGATGTATCGATGACCTCTCCCATGACACTGAATGATGATTCCACAATCGGGCCGTGAAAGCAACTTAATGCTCCTTTGACAGCTCGTTTCAGCACAGGGTACTTTTCATTGTCCAATCCTGTCCACCATTTATCCACTCTTTCATCCTTTCCTATCACTGGAATTGAACGATCATTTGGAAGCTTCTTACTTCCGCTGAAACTCATCTTCTTCCTGATCTGTGAGACCCAGTGGAGAAGAGTAGACAGTTTTCCAAGTTCTTTTTGGCCTGTGGTTGTTCCCCTTGTTTGTGGGTCGACACATGCAAAGCACCGCAACACTTTGTTGTTCAGAGGCATTTTCTCAATCAGCACTTTGCCACAAGAAACAAACCCTTCCCTAGCAAGCATCAGGAGATTTTTCTTGATGCTGTCATCAGCTGTTCTGCGGGCCAAATCTTTGAGAACATATTGTCCCAAGGAAAAATTGAGACTTGGGTAAGATGGCTTTCTTGTCATCCAGGTCAAGTTTCTTCAACTTCACTGGCCCCCCTGCAAGAAGCTCTGGCGCACAAATTACCCAAGAACTCTTTCAGCAGCTCCTCCTGTTTTGAGTGCAGTTCGTGCATCATGGGTTCCTGTCTTTGAAACACTTTGATGTATTTGAAAAGAGTAGAGAGTACATTGATGTACAGATTCAGCTGGAGCAATGTATTGTCCCGATGAATGAACAGTTTCTCTGTTATCCGTCTCTTTCTCTTTCGGCCATCATTGTGGCATTTTTAAGGCCGATTTTGGCCTCCTTTCAAAAATTTTCTTAATAGCACTTTCGTTTTTCACTTACATTCTTCTCCGCGAACATTTTGCCCCCTTTGAAAACCCTTTTTGAAAAACCCAATTTTCATCATTTTCCCAAAAAAAGGGGGAGAAGAAAAACAAGCAAGCATCAAAGACCCCCTAAAACGTGTCGCCACAACTTCAAAAGCGCACCACGGTTTTTAACATGGGCCCTCCGCGAGGTGGGTTTTAAACCCCAAGAGCCAAACAAAACTCCAAAGGGCTGGGGGGAAAAGGAACCATCTGTTTCAGGAGACCTTAAAATAAATTGTTCAAGTACTTCCCCGAAGGAGAGCAAAAGGCCATTGCAGCAAATTTGTAAAGTTTGGCACTGCCCCCATCAAATCAAAGTTTGGGGGGCTTTACTTAAACCGGGACCGGATTCTCCAACCCTGCCCTTTTTCCTTTTAAAACCTGCGCAGGAATCCATCATAAACAAAAAGGGAAAATTTGGGACCTTTTAAAACCCTTTCTCAAAAAGCCCTTCCTCCAACTTTTCAAAAGATTTCCCCTTTGTGACCTTTTTAACCTTTCTACCCCCCCGTTCCCCCCTTTTCCCGGGCCCCCGACCCCCAGGTTTCCTGCCCCGCCCAAAAACCCCCCCGTTGTCGTAAGGGTTGTTTTGTCTCGGGGCCTTTCCGAAAGGGGTTTTTACTACTTTAATAAACAAACCGTCTTTTAATCCGGGCCTTCACACCTTTCCCGCGCCTTTTTGAAAGAGGGGTTTCGTGGCTTTTTTTAATTTTTTACCCGTTTTTTTTGGTAAACCCATCGATTTCCGACTACGAGAAAAAATGCCCGCACCCCTGACAGTGATAGTGACATGATTGACTGTGGCCCAAAATTTTTCAATAAAAAATGTGTTCCCGCCGTAATAACACGGGAAAGAATGGGACTTGTCTCAACTCGCAGACAGCGACAGTGACAATGAATTTGGGCCAAAAAGGGGAAATGGAAAATTTAAGACTCGGATTTCGGACATAGGCAAACGCAGGTGACGCAGGGGCCTGATTGGGGGGGGTGTGCACAGCCATCGCATTTGGTAAAAAACGCGATTTTGGGACGGGAATTTCGTGTTTTTTAACATACAGGGGCCCCCCCACTTCCACAATTAAAACCCCGAACACCTTTTGTTAATTTTTCACTTTTTTTTTCCTTTTGGGACGAAACCCAAACTAAAGGGCCGGGGAAAAAAAAAAAAAAACCAACCTGTATGCAAGACAAACACCGGGGCTGCTGGTTTTCCCGGGGAAAAAGTTTGACCCCAACCACGGGGGATGAAATCAGAGTTTTTGTTGGCTTCCATTTTTTATGAAAAACCCCCCCTGTTCCTCTTGGGGAAATTTTTATTGGAAAAAATTCTTCCCCTTTTCTTCAACCCCCCTTTTTGGGGTTGTAAAATTTTCCCAGGGCCCGAAGAACAGGTTTTGAACACTGAACCCTTTTTTTCACCTCGCGATACCACTCAGTTTTTTTTCCCCAAAGGGGTCAGGCGGGGTATGCCCCCCCTTTTTTCAAAGTCGACCCCCAAATTCCATGACAAAAGAATTTTTTTGCTAGAAATTTTTTCCCCGGCAAAACATCCAGTAGTGGGGCAATGATCAATTTCAAGGGACTTGTTTTTTTCCCCTTTCTGCATTTCTTCCTCAAAACCAAAAAAAGGGGGGGGCCCAAAGTGGGCTTTGTTTTATGCCATTCTTTTTATAGGGCTGAATTATTCAGTATAAACGGGGAAGACCAATAATTTCCCCGCGGGACAGGTGATCCCCCTAGGGATCGTGTTGTAAAACCACTTGTCAAACCCCATTTTTCAATTGGCACACCATCTACTTTTGAAAATTTAAATTTCACGTAAACCCCCTCATTCAGTACTTTTTTCAGAAAAAAACCTTGGCAAGGGGGACGTGCAAAATAACAAAGGGGCCTGCCACAGGAAAAAAAGCCAGAAAAAATGTGCCCAAAAATCGGGGACACAAAGGGGGGGGTTTTTCGTGAGTTTGGGCAAAGGGTGATTTAAAGGGCCCAAGCTTCAGGCTTTTGCTTGGTTTAAAAACCGTCGAAAAGGTAACCCTTTTTATTTTCTGTCCATGAGGGAACCGATGGAAGCTTGTCAGAAAAGGGCAGGGGGTTTGAAAAAACCCAGGTATTCTAGGCCCCTGGCTTTTTGTTTAAATCCACCAAAAACCCCCAAACTTTTTTTAAACCAAGCATGATCAATTCCAAACATATTTTGTTCCAACAAAATTTCCCATGAATTTGGGGGAAAAAATTTTTTCTTCTTCCCCTGGACACGCTGCAGTAAATGCCTTTGTAATCTACAAAAACCCCGCAGATGCCCCACTGAAACGCATGTGGCTTTTCACACTGAGATTGCCCAAGGGCATGGTGAATGGTTTCAAGGGTCGAAAACGGATCGGCCGTCCCTCTTTCTTTGACAATCCAGACAAGCACAAACACACCCCTTTCCAAAATCCGTCTGGGGGGCAAAAGGGACTGGGGTTCGTTGCAAGAAGGAAGGCAGGGAAAACCCCAGCACATTCCCAAACCCATTAAACCCCAAAAAGAGGGGTTGAGTTGAAAGGGGTGGTTTTTGGCAAGGATCGTGGCAGCTTTTTTCTTTTCAACCCCAGTGATAGGTTCCTACACCCCATTCCTAGCATACCCCCCTGTACTTGACTAAATAAAGGGACTGGACTTTGTCATTTTTGTTTTGTACAGACTTTTTTTGGGGGGGGGTTGGGGGGGAACTAAATATTGAAAGTGCCAAAATTACAAAAGGGTACGGAAATTTTTGTGCATGTAAAAAAGTGCCCAACGGAAAAAAAAATTTCATGCCCGGTGATTGTGTGTGCCCAAAAGTGATCAAAAGCAAGAAAAAATTTCCCGTGACGTGTTGTTTGGTGTGATCACATTTGGATTATATAATTCATTACATCTGGAACCATATGGTGAGTACAACAAAAATATTTGAGTGTTGTTTTGTGTTGTGATGCCTGCCTCTCTTCCTTCCTACTAACACCTGTATATAGTTAAGAAATATTATCAGCCATAGGAATTATTTTTCTCACAAACACAAACTAACTCATGCAGATCAACAAGCATGCACTCCAATACATTTTCAGTAAATATGGTATGATTTTGACTTCTTATTTTTTTTATTTTATTTTTTCCTGCTATGTAACTGCTATGTGACTTAAAAGCGTCACAAAAATTTCGCGTATATTCCTAGCTACCTGTGTAACTACTAACACCTCACAACACCCATCAGTTCTTTTCAGATGGTGAACCTGACCACTTGCCACCAAAAAGGTAGGTGTTATAAAGTTGATGGGTGTTGTATTGCCTGTCTGTCACCTATTTCACTGACGTAGGTGTGTTTTCCAGGTAAAATCAGGTGTGTGAGTGTTGAGCCATGAAAATATTTTCACATCCCCCTAAAATAACAAGTGCAAACCAAAGTTCAGCTTTCCATAGATTTTTGCTGAAAATTTGAAGTCTTTTTATCCATTAGTTTATTTTTTACAATTTTTTAAAGTCAGTACCCCAATTCGGGCAGCAAATTCCAATATAAACTTAGTAGTCTGGGCGAATTCTGTCATACGAAACACAGGACAATGAAGGTTAAAGAAAAGGAGGTCAGATGATTAATGACGACTTTCTCTTGGCTCTCAGAATAATGGCTAACAAGCACTGTCACAACTTTCTCATAGTTCGAATTCATTGCTTCGTCCATGTTCAGAGAAAAATAAGATGATCTTAATTCTGCAAGGAGCTCTTCTTGGAAAAAAGAAGCAACTCCAAACTTAAGTTTATATGATGCTGTTGTATTGGAGGCTGCCATGTTGTCGAGAGCTTTCACATCATGCGCCAGGGCTTTAGTCAGATCCACCAGCTTTGGCACAGCAGCTAGGGCGAGGTTATTTTCTGCCACGAAACTGATGAGCTGTGAACAGAATAACAAACAGTGTGTTTAAAATGTGTACGTGATTGCAGTGTTTGGATTTGAACATATAATTATACCTTCAAAATATTTCTGACATAAAACCACTTGACTTTGACAGCTTTAAGGGTTAACTTAAAGTAAAAAACAAACAAACACACCCTAAAAATGGATTTGTTCTAGATATAACAGCAAAATTACATGCAACAATAAATTGTTGGGATCACTGTTTTGTAGCATCACATTTCAAAGAACAGGCCCTTTCAGTCATTCAAACATACCAAGAGGAAGACTAAAACACAGAAGTGTTGTGCGATCAAACATACTTCAATTAATATTGAAAGCCAAGCTTTATAGTTACTACTCACCATGGCTTCGGCATTCTGGCCTGTCTTCAAGAGGCACAAGCGGGATTGTTCGAGTAAGCGAGGGATCCACTGGCTCTTTGGCAAACATCGGATGGGCTCCGTATGCAGCTTCTTCGGAAAGAGATTGTCCTGCAAAATATAATTGCAGACCTGTCTACCTCAGAATAAAAAAATAGTATTCAATATTGCAAATTATAGTATTCCAAGACAAAAAAGTGTACTTTTGTGACCTAGTACTAACTGCACCTTTGGACCCGTTTTGATAGTGATTATGAATGAACTTGTACTCCTTGGGCAACACAATCTTCAGCTTCCAGGCGTTATGGATATGGAGAAGAATAACAAAGAAAAACAATAAAAAGTGTTTTCCAGTATTCTGGAGCTAACAAGAGCTGCAATCCATGGATACTATCATGGCACTGACTGTTTACTGTTCACTATCATTGGCACATGTGACTGAACCAAAGCCACTCACCCATTGACCAGTTTTGACCTTGACCTACTTCCAATGCTACAGTGTATGCAAGATTGCATAATAGTGTCTAGAATGGGGGAAGGGACAGGGAGACTGATATACAAAGATAGAGACACTAAAGAATGTCAGTGGAAGACTATAACCAGCAGGGATGGGGTTCCCCCCACCCCCCTTCACCCTCCTCTCTTTTCTGGAGGTGGTTGAGAGTGTAAGACCCAGAGTGTTGTGAGATATAGATCTCTCTCCATTCCCACCCACCACCCTCTGTGTTGTCTGTCTGCCTGAGCACATGTATACATGTCCTGTGTGTGTTAAGGAGGGAGGGAGGGAAGGAAGAAGACAGACAGACTGGCAGATAGGTAGGTCAGAACTGGCAAGAGGTGTTGTGGGGAGGAGGGAGGGGGTGGCAGAGGCTAAAATCTACATAAACAGAGAAAGAGTACAAGCCTTGGAGAAAGAATGGTATGTTATAAGCGATTTATACATTCTGCCTCCAGGTCTGATGCAAGGCAATGATGTAATCAAAACTAGGCTCCTTCACCCCTGTTTGACCTGGTCCAGAATGGATGTGGACTTGACTTGTCAACTCAGTATGAGTATCCCTCTTTCAGCAGGGGAGGGCTATCTGCATGAATACCTGAAGTGTGTGTGTGTGTGTGTGTGTGTGTGTGTGTGTGTGTGTGTGAGGATTAAGAAGAGAAAGACAGTGGATCTAAAGACAGGGAGGGATTGAGAGAGAGAGAGAGAGAGAGAGAGGGGGGGGGGGGGGGGGGGGTTGATCACACAGAATCACTTCACTGTAAATCACAATAGCCTTGGAATAGTCCCAACAGTATCTGTGTTGAAAATTGCAAGTATTAGTTTGCCTGATAACTGATAAACACTGATGGTTCCAATGACTAAAGTAATAGATCTATTGAGCCACTAAACTAAGTAAAATCATGGCAATCATCAACAATCTTCAATTCACAGTAACCTGTACAGTACAGTAGCAGTATCAGGTGACCCCCCCCCCCCCCTTCCCTTTCCAACAAACAAACAAACAAAAATCTTGACAAATCAAAGTAAAATACAAGGTAATCACGGAGAACATCATACAAAATTCAAGGGAATCCGGAAAAAGGAAAGAATCTAATTCCGTAGTATGCTCTTTATTCCGTTTGTTAATGTTATGTCCCTTGAATTTCGTATGATCTTTTCCATGATTTCCAAATTATATACAAGATTGCAAATCTTACCTGGAAGTCCAGAAGTGCCTTGCACAGCAGCACAGCGATCGCGGTGTCTCTTTGTGACAGAATGCTCTTTCAGTGCGACGATCCCGCGGAAAGTGTAGACGATGTCTGTGGTGCACAGTACACATCTTGCACTGCCTGGCAACGTCAACCTTTCGAATATGTTGACCGATCCGCTCGAATTCATCGGGATCTGACCTCACTTTCACGGACTTTAAAGTCCACTCCCACCTCCATTTGTTTTGATCCCGCTTTCGTCAAACTTCTCTCCACGTTCGATGATTCTCACAGTCCCATCTTGATAGATTAGGCGCCTAAAGCTACCGTGCGAAATGGCTGTTTGCGACTTTGAACCGAATACGAATCAAACCATATGCGAATGCGGACGCGTTTGGGGCGTTTTAGATCGGTTTCTTTGCCCCGAGGAAATCGATTTTTTTTCCCGAGGAATTTTTGGCTTCCGAGGAATTTCTCGGATCCGAGAGGATTTTAAGCCCTGATGTGTATGTATGGGGGGAGAGGTGGGTGAGAAGAGGGATGATTGGGTGGGTGGTATGTACGTAGTGCACTGCACGGGTAAAACAAACGGCTTGTACATGATCAAGTGCAAGAAATACACATTAATGATCTTTTATCATTTATATCATCACCGTTATTGTTATGACAACAGTATGTACAAACAATGCACACAATCAACTTTCGTCCCCTGATATTACTGGTTCATTATCCAGTAACCACACAGACATAATCTACAGAGCAGGATATCTTTTACAATCTGCGCGCACGTGCGTGTGTGCGTGCGTGCGTGCGTGCGTGTGTGTGTATGCACGCGCATGCATTCTGCAAATGTGGAATCAATTTTTTAACATGGCAACAGCACTGATATTGCCCCACAACCACGACCATTTTGTCTGCACAGCTTTTTGTTGATCTCTTTCACTTTTGCAGAGTATTGCCATTTCAAGATGTAAGAGCACATTATTTTCAGTTTAGCTGAGCAGACAAAATGCTAACTGCCTGCCCTCACAACAAAGTTGACACCAGATCTTGTGACATCAGAATCATAGTTATACCTAAAACCCCATCAGTGCCCCACCACTCATTTCTCTCTCCCCCTCCCTCCTCCACTGCAATCTCCCACCACACCCACCCCATCCTCAAACCCAGTCCCCCTACCCCATCTCTTGTTGAATTTTTTTCCTTGGTGGTTCTAAGTTATGTTTTCCAAATGCACTTCTCTGAAATCAACAAATCTGCAGGGGCAGATGGGAACAGGAGAAAGACTGTTGTGGATTTAGCCCCTCTGCACTGTCGAGCGTGACTGAAGGTGGAGGACCATGAAGGCGAATGATGGCCTGAATTAACTCTGTTGCAAACCCCACGATGCATGACGACTTGTCGAAGGATGAACAACCATATGAAACTAAATTGGGTGGGGGGGAAGTTCCCGTTTCCCGTAAGCGAGGTAAGAGGATGTGTGATACGCTTTGCGTGATATACCACTTTTCTCACTGAAATTGTTATCTGTTCGTAAGTTAGTAATGCACACACAATCACATGCAAACAATCCCAAATTTACCACACATTCACGCATACACACACACACACACATTCACACACACACTCTCTCTCTCTCTCTTACACACGCGGATGCACTCAAAAATACACATAGACACACAGGTACAGACACAGACACACCAAGAAACACACACACAATCACACTAACATTTACAAGTGCACACAGAGCAGAGGCACACAAAGATACTGACACAAACACATACACACACTCACAAATGCATGTGCACGCACACACACACTACATACACACTACATACACACACACGTGCACACACACACACACACGTGCACACACAGTGACACACATGCGCACACGCACACACACACAAACGCACACATAGTGACACACACACACACAAACGCAAACACACACACACACACACACTACCTGGTGATGCGGGAGAGGTATCGGACTGATCACCTGCCCCGTTGGTTACAGCAGCTGTCTCTGCTGCCACAGAGCTCTCTGCCCGCGTCACACCTCCATCCTCCGCTATCTCCTCTCCATTGTCCTGGTCCTCCTGTGATCATCACATATGTCATCACATCTCACTCTGCAACCTATGCACCATCGACCTCGTCATAATCCCCACCACAGAGGGTTTGTTTTCAGAAGTGTCCATTGGTTGGTTTGCCTGACAGCAAAATTGCTCAGTAACTACCCAGCCCATTTTTACTAAACTTACAGGAAAGCTGGAATATGGCCCACAGACAAATCTATTAAAAATAAAACAAAAATGTCTCAAATTAAGTGGCTACTCATACCCTGCTCTCATAGTGACCTCAGTCTAGATTGCTTTTGCGTCTCTATGGCCTTAATTTGATTCTGTCAGGTTCTAACCAGTATCGGCCAATTCATGGGAACTGTGGGTCGGACATGGCAGCACCCCCCCAAGAGACGGCTAACGCACACCTGCTCCGCGATTAAGTAATTATTGTTGTCAGTATGGGGCTTAGAAGTTGGTGTCCTGTCCACCTTAGATTAGAACATGCACCACTGAACTGAACACCACCAAGAAACTTTACAAGCAGTGCAGTTGGTTGGTTGTCTCACGACTTGATGCTGATGGCTCCCTATGGACAGGGGACCCAGGATCCTTCAGCAAAATCATTACAGACTACAGTACTGACTCTGACCAAACATGAACAAAAGATGGAATTTGGCACCTTGAAGAACCCATTCTGGCTGGGTGTGGATTCATGTTAAGAGTGTTCAGTAGACTGTTACTGATTTTAGACAAGTCACTGTCTACAGCTGACTGTAGTCTCATTATCAACGAAAATGTCATTTCAAAAAATAAAAACAACTGTGTGTGTGTGTGTGTGTGTATATGAGTATGTGTGTGTGTGTGAGTGTGTGTGTGTGTGTGTGTGTGTGTGTGTGTGTGTGTGTGTGTGTGTGTGTGTGTGTGTGTGTGTGTGTGTGTGTGTGTGTGTGTGTGTGTGTGTGTCTGTGTGTACATCAATCCGACATATGCACAACACCATGTTTCAATTGTACGGATTTCTCTAACAGTCACTGCATGTTCTTTATCTATGGGCACACTTTCATCTACACTGCCACTAAAATCAGGCAAATCTTGATTGTTCTTTAATTAAAATGCACCACTCACTGGTTAATTACAGTGTCAAACATACTGTTTGCACGGCACCACAAGAATGAGAAAACAAATGAAAACCATCAATCCAAAATACTGATCTCGTTGGATATTAAAGGAATTCAGTTTAGATACAGAGAAATAGAAAGCTCTGGAGGCCTATAGTGCACAGCAAAAGAGTATGTACACACAACCATGCCCTCACATCCATACACACACACACACACACAATGCACGCATGCATGAACACACACATACACAATCAAAGCTTCCCCTCCACCTGCATCATCCACGACTGTTCTCACCTCTTCACTTTTCCTCTGTTCGGCAATGGCTGCTCGCACTGCTGCCCTCTGCTCCTCAAATTTTTCCCGCTCTAAAATCATGACCTTGACTTTCTCGACCCACACCCTTTCTTGCAGGGCGATCTCAAGCTCGCTTCTCGCCCACAAAGCCCGGTCTGCTTTTTTGTGAGTTTTTCTTGTGACGCAGGTCAGCGTTCACCTTAGCGATCCCCCAAATTTTGAGCCTGCACTGAAACTTTGGGAACAGCATGACACATGCACACACACAAAACACCAACACACAAAAGCACGTACACACAATTACAGGACATATTACAAATGGGACACTAAAAGCCTACCGTTTTTTGTCTACTATACTTTTTCCACGTTTTCCAATTTTATGACATAAAATTGTGTAGCAAAGGGAACGACATTCTAAAAAAACATATTTTACCCCCTTTTAACAGGGTTTGGGGGTCAACCCTCCCCCTTTTTGCCTATATTACAGTTGGGAGTGTCATGCGGGAAAACTTAGCAATAAAAATCTGGAGATTTTTAAAACCTTTTAAAAAAAAAAAGCTGCAAGAACCCAAAACTCTGACAAGAAAAAAAAAAACCCTAAAAAACAATTTTAAAAAAGCCATTTGGGGGCAACGGTTAGGCAATAATTCCCCCCAGGAATATGGGTTCCATTCTCACAGAAACCGTTTACATTTTTGGCATTTTTTGCCCTTATCGGTCCAAACCCCACTATTCACTATGATAGTATAACCCCCACTGGGGGTGACGGAACCACCATTACTTTATGGGCGCATCTCTGAAACGTTTCAAATTCCTGACCCCAAAACGCCTCTGTATCTCTTCCTGTTGATGTCAGATATACTAAAAGGGACTAAAATGAGAGCACAGCCTTGTCAAGCAATCTTTGATCAAAATGGAACTCCTACGTTTTCATCATCCCTTTTCCTCACGACCAGCTTAATGAAAAATGATCAATTCTTTGCCCTTCACCCTGCTCTCCGTGACCTCATTTCCATTTCTTTTTGAAGTCTGTGCCCTTATGAGTTTATGTCCACGACCAGTATAGGGGGAATTCCTGGGGGCCGATTTTGGGTGACCCGGGGGCGCCCTCTTTTAGGGGCATTCACTCTCTGGCTCTAAATTAAGAATTGTTTTATCAGGGGGCGGCTGAGTAGTGTGGGGGTCCGGGAAAAATCAGATCAAACAAGCCCACAAAACAAAGCAAGTTAAATTTTAGCAGCATGAAATGAAGTAACACAGGTATTTTATTCAAGCTGGTTGTTGGGTTGTGGGTCAAGGGAAAAAAACACCATAAAGGCAATGGAGAAAAAAAAAATCCGTTTTTCATGTAATCCAAGAATATTTCTTTGATTTCTCCTACATGACAGTCCAGTTCTATAAAAATTTCATATTCGCCCTGTCACCCTTCTCTTTTTAAGTCACCATGAAAACAACGGTTCTTTGAATATCGAAGGGTTGATTATCACCATTCTGATAACTAATACAATCGTTTCCTTACTGCTTCACAGTCCACTGCCTTTGGGGGGGTAAAGCTTCAGTGACGCAGTTCTTGTCGCTGTTTGTCCACTGTTTCCTTCAGTTTGGACAGCACCTTGATCTCCTCTCTTCATTCTCTGTCCAAATGAAACACCCCAAACCCACATTAGTAGACGAAACAGTCTACAAGTTGAAATACAGTGCTGTGCTCTTTGGCTTAGGCTATGATGAATACCTAAGGGCCCTTTTGGGTTATACTTTTTAATCTCAAAGTGAGATTTTTCACCCACAGTGTAGAAGTAAAATCTGCACTTCGAATACACACACATGCATGCAACATGCACCACGCACGCACACACACAACACACACACACACACACACACACAAGAACTCTATGCATCAGTTTTGATTTTTGAACAAAAGTAAAATCATGCTGATGGCCGCACCCAACAAACAGCAATTTCCATAAGCCCAGTGGACAGAGAGTAGAAGCGGATGTTTTCAAATATCTTGGGTCCACACTCAGCAACGACAGCAACTCATGAAATACATCGAAAC
This sequence comes from Conus ventricosus, assembly GCA_018398815.1. Taxonomy (NCBI): domain Eukaryota; kingdom Metazoa; phylum Mollusca; class Gastropoda; order Neogastropoda; family Conidae; genus Conus; species Conus ventricosus. The sequence continues at coordinate 44,839,365 of CM031619.1, forward strand.
AACACTCTGCTTGGCCACACCTGCCATGATGAGACTCAGCAAGATCTGAAACCCGCAATCTGTTCAACTTCCACTTGAGCTGAAAAATCTCCAAGTCCTTGGGTTGACTCAATTCTCCTGTAACAGATGCAAAAGCTGGACACTTACAGCTCAAAAAAACTTTTAGGCATCTGAACACAAGTTTTCGAAAAATTTTTGCACTTCTCTTACACAAAGCACAGATGAACTAATGCTAAAGGCGCAAGTCACAATATATATATATATATGCAGGCAAGTAATAAACCACTCCTTGCAAAAAGCGCCGGAAACTTGTCAGGTAGGCTATGTCTAACTAGTGCAACAAATTTTTCACCCCAAAGCATTCTGCCGTGTGCTGTAGAACGTGTCCCAAAATAAACAGAGGAAATCCTGCTGCACAGTGTCAGTGAACAGACAAAAAGTACAGCATGACAGACCTATCATGCATGACTAAGGACAGAGACATGGTGCCTTCTGGCTGAGAGGGCATCCACCATGTCACTCTATATATGGATTAAAAATGCAAGGATCTTGCATGTTTTGAAACATTTTACCAGTACCAAGCTAGAAGTATCAATATCCATGTGCATGTGCATGCATTTGTGCATGTGTGTGTGCGTCACTGTATGTGTGTGTAAGATAAGATAATGTTGCTTATAGCCCAGCCGACCACAAAGGGCCACATCAGGGCTGTGTATGTGTGTGTGTGTGCCTGTGTCTGTGTGTGTGCATCACTGTATGTATACTTTGTGTGTATACATCTATGCGTGAATATAACCATTTGAAAAACAGCAACAGCACACATTAAGACTGGAAAGCCAAGCTCTCTCCCACTTCTAAACGTGTGCTTCATAATCACAATCGCATCCAGCTGTGCTACATACATACAAAACAATGTACAACACACCATTAAACCTGTCAATGACCCAATCTCTCTCACACTGTGACTTATTTCCCCTGACAGACGAAGAGACAGGTGAGGTTGGTTGGGGACTGACCTCTGTACCTGGCGGAGACCTTTTCCTCCACGGCATTCTTCTCATTCTGCAGGGACAGCTTCAGGTGCCTGTTCTCCACTTGCAGCTTGTCCACCACCGCCAGCAGATCTTTAACCTCCGACTGCCAGTTCTCCTCAATCAGCTCCAGCTCCTGACCACCCACGGTACAGTTCATTTTAAAACCCATTGCCTCCTTTGACTTCATTGTCATTGTCAAAATCTTTAAGTCTGACATGCTGTCTGTCTAGATATAATATAATGATATGCGATGCTGTAAGTTTTGATTTGGTTTCATTGAATACTCAATCCAATCTTCTAAAAATCATACATATAGACAATCTTCTAAAAATCATACATTAGATATAATATGCCCAACATGCATGTGCTCAAGATTTTGCATCTTTTCCCATGGTCAATGAACCACGGCTATATCAGCAGTTGCAAGTGAAAAAAGACTTTAAAACAACCCTCTTTCGATTAAAAATCCCCTCCCCTTTCCTACTCTACCCCTCCCCCCATCCTCCCCATTCCCACTCCCAAGCCTTAAATTTTTTTACTTTTCTAAAATGTTAGCAAAGTAAATTTCATATTGAAAGGAAGTTGCTCTCTTTGGTTTGGGAGGTTTCAAGAAAAATTATGCACTCTTTGCGAGGAGGTGTCTCGAAAGAAAACCTGTTCAAATGCCCTTGTTTTGTCCATTAACTATTTGTTCAACACACTCCTGACACCTCCAAGCACTCAAAAGATTTCCAGTGAATTCACATTCACATGTCAGTCTGCACTCAGACAGATATATATCCCCCAAAAAAATATGACTTTCAATCTCTCACCCCACCTCTCCTCCCTACTTCACTACCAACACCATCACCATTACCCCATCTGACTATCCTCCTCCCCTAACTCCAACCTCCTGCAACCTTAGAACTATTCCGCACACCTTCCCCTTCAGCCCTTCATACTCACAGTCACACATACATGTATGCATAAGGTCGGCTGGGCTATAAGCAACATTATCTTATCTTATGTATGCATAACACATATGCTATGCACATTCCTGCCTATAACTGACACGCCTCACACACACACACACACACACACACACACACACACACACACACACACACACACCACACACACACACACACACATGTGCATGCACACACAAATTTGCACTTATGTATATGATAATTGCGAACATACTTAATGCAAACAAACAAACAAAAATCTGTGATCAGAAGAACAGAGAGACCTTGAAGGAATTCTACAGTTCAAAAACTCAGATTCTGGAAAGCATAGAGACAGACTTAAAGAATTTTGCACAATCTTTCTCTATCCAACGGGAAGGTAATGACTAATGTAGTCCTTGAACCTTTATTCTGTATGACTATGAAGTGAAAACATAAAAATGTTCTTTACCATCTTGGTGTGCATCTATATAGACACATGCATCTAGAAACTAGTGAAGACACCAGGACACTTAGCAGTTATTCAGGTGTGCACACAAACAACATATTTCCTTCCTAGCAAAAAAAAAACAAGAAAGTTTTAATTTCTTTTAATAGAGTATGGGAGTGCTCATACTCACATCATACACAAAAACTTCAACTTCATTTTATTTTATTTTCTTTCAAAACCTTTTTTTTTTTGGGGGGGGGGGGGGGGGGGGGGGGGGCGCATTAGACGGCCGCACACCACATTAATAACATTTACTCCAGAAAAAACAATGACTTCAGTGAGCAAGTTCTGATGGACTGAATCATAGAATGCATATATATCTGCATGCACAGTCACCCATGGCATTCAGAAAAGAACAAGGAGAATACTAGTATTGAGATCTTACACTAGTAGCAACATAATTCTGAACAAGCTGAAAAGTTAGGAGTATATTTTCAACACAGCTGGCCAGCAAGAAGCACTTGACTTATCTAGACAGAAAACATGCACTTTTTTTTTTTATTAGTATCTGGTACTGGGTTTTCTGTTACATAAACTAATGGAGCTGCTGAAAAGTGGAATGTTATTGTTAGCCATGAATACATAGTTCGTTTAATGAGAGTACTCAGTATCCATGGTCCGAAATTGAAGGCTCATGAATACCTTTATAGGGCAATTTTTCCTCCCCTATCTAATTTGACTTTAAAATTAAATGGTCATTTAAAGTGCTGTCTAGTTTTTCAGACGAGACAATAAAGTGGGGAGTTCAGCAGCAAGCATTTAATACGTGAAAGAACCTATGGCAATATGAAGTTTACATCAGCAAATTCCTGTTGGCAAATCCACTTTGATAAAACAAAAATAAATCAAAGCAGGCAGGCGGAGGGGAGCTGGGGGAGGGGGGGGGGGGGAGCCTTAAAATTTGAAAAAGCCTTGGTAATCTGCTCTTCCTTCGTAAACCAGCCAAAATTTCACATGAACAAATATCTGGTGCGATGCTGAAATTATAGAATACTAATGCATATTCAAATAAATCATGCTACACCTGTGTATAAACCGCAAGTCCAAAGTTTTGATTTACCTGTTTTATATTTGATGTTGAATTAGAACATTTTTCAAAGAATCATGTGCTGATGCAGTAGGGGCCATACATACCAACTGCATTCATGTTCTCAAAGCATTCCTTGCGCAGATCAATGGAACTGACAAACATAATCTTTGTTTTCATTTAAATTGTAAGGCTGTGAGACTGAAGAGTGGGTAGTGTCAAAACATGTGCTCCTTCACCTCCAGGGCCATTCCCATTCTCACAATCTGACAAACGAAGAAGATAAGATAAGATAAGATAATGTTGCTTATAGCCCAGCCGACCGCAAAGGGCCACATCAGGGCTGTCACCACGTTAAAATCAACTCACCAGTCATTTAAAAAAAAAAAAAAAAAAAAAAAAAAACAACTTTCACACATCTCGTTAAATGAATCGTCTACAAACGCACCAGAAACTTTGTTAAAAATCTTTCTGCCGTAAAATCTTAAATCAGATGAAAAATGTTAATCTCTCTCAAAAACTCAAGGATCACGTCAGGCGGGACATCCCTGAACAGGATCTTCATGGACTCCGCTGTAAAATGTTTGTGTCTCACATCGTGCAAGTCCCAACACTCTAAAAGAACATGTTTCATTGTGAGTGGCGCATGACATGGAATGCACCACGGAGCTTCTTCACTCTTTAAAAGGTAAGAATGGGTAAAATCGAATGGCGGTGTACGCCGGCACAGAACCGTTTCCTCTTTACGACCACCCGACGTAGATGGAGGAAGTCCTTAAGGTTTGGACGGATCTGAAAGAGTTTGTTAGTCGTCTGTGTGTTCCAATCCTCCTGCCAGAGGTCTTCACTAATCGTTATTTTGGGTTTCACATCTGAGCAGGGGATAAGTGTTGGACAGTTTCTCTCTTGTGGCGTTCTTGGCTAAACGATCAACCATTTCATTCCTGCCGATGCCAACATGACCAGGAACCCAAGCAAGAGTAATGTTGTAACCGTTCGCCTTCAACTTGCTAAAAGTTCAAAAAAAAGTAAAAGTTCTGGATGCTGAAGGTTGCGGCCAGCTAGGGCCTCCAAAGCTGACAGCGAGTCCGACAGAACCAGAAAGTCCCTTCGAAGAATGGGAGATTATCTTCAAAGCTAGTACCAGAGCAGTAAGTTCAGCAGAATAGACAGAAGCATCGGAATGTATATGTTCCAAACAGTATCTGAGATGGAGCCCCAGGGCAGTAGGCTGCACAGGCCACTCCATCTTCAGACTTGGAACCGTCAGTGAAAACTTTTTGACAGGATGGGAATTTTGGAACAGAGCTCAGCATACAATGCCTTGTATGCCAGAGAGCGGGTAGACTCTCTGCGAAAAGCTGCGAGATCGAAACGAATTTCTGGTGTGAAGAAGGTCACGGAGGTTGATCCGGAAACTTGGAAAAATCGGACACAACTCCTAGGTCTAGACCTGCATTCCGCTCGTGAGGCCGCATACGAAGACCAAACGGCGGAATACATTTCGGGTTGTTTTCAAACTTACTTTGGTACGGAGGGTCAAAGACACAGTCATAGGCAGGATTCTGCGGTTCTGAGAACAGTCGGATATAATAATTCAAAGACAGTTTCAGCCTGCGGTTGGACAGTGAAGGTTCACCCGCCTCTGCGTACAGGCTGTACACAGGGGTGGTGCGGAACACTCCAAGACAGAGACGAAGCCCTTGATGGTGGATAGGGTCCAAGAGTTTGAGGTAAGATGATCTTGCGGAGCCGTACACAGCACAACCGTAGTCCAGTTTGGAACGGACCAGGGCTCTGTAGAGGTGCAACAAAGTTTTCTTATCAGCGCCCAGTCGGTGTGTGCTACGACCCGCAGAATATTCAGTGCCTTCTGGCAAGCAGTTTTGAGGTTTTTAATATGGCTGAGAAAGTTAAGTTTTTGGTCAAAATGACTCCCAGAAATTTGGCCTCTTTAACAGCTGGAATGGGAGATTTCCCTACTTGAAGTTCAGGATCTGAAAAACTGACGGAAATTATGGAAGTGAATACACTGCGTCTTTGTTGGAGAAAAGGTGAAACCGTTTCATCTGCCCACCGATGGATTTTATCTACGCAAAGCTGGAGCCTGCGCTGGACACTCGGGTACAGGCTTCCAGTTGCGTAGACAGCAAAATCATCCACAAACAATGAGCAGTCTGAAACCTGCTGAACTGATTGAACAATGTTGTTGATTTTAATACTAAAGAGGGCAGGAGACAGTATGCTCCCCTGTGGAACACCCAACTCCTGCTCGTGGACATCAGAGAGAGTGGTGCCAACCCGGACCTGAAACTGTCGTTCTCCCAAAAAAAATTTTTGAATAAAAAGCGGAAGATGACCTCGAAAACCCAGATCGTGGAGATCATGAAGTATCCCCGACTTCCAGGTGGTATCGTAGGCCTTCTCTAAGTCGAAAAAAATTGCCACTGCATGCTGTCTGTTCAAAAAAGCGTTCCGAAGTGTAGATTCCAGACGAATCAAATGGTCAACTGTAGACCGATTTTTACGGAAACCACACTGTTCTTTCGCCAAAAGGCCATCGGTTTCGAGTTTCCACATGAGCCTAGCATTGACCATTTTTTCCATCAATTACAAACACAGCTGGTCAAAGCTTGGGACGGTAGTTTGATGGGTTAGAAAGATCTTTTCCAGGTTTGGGAATTGGAATAATGAGGGCTTTCCGCCAAGAAGGTGGAAAGAAACCAGTAGTCCACACATGGTTGTATACCTGTAGCAGGATGTTCAGACCTATTTGCGGAAGATGTTTCAAGAGTTGATAATGGATTTCATCTAGACCTGGAGAGGAATCGCTGCAAGAGAGTAAGGCAGATTTCAGCTCGTTTAACGTGAAAGGAAGATTGTAGTCTTCCATGTTGTCTGACGAAAAGTTGCAGGGTGATTTTTCTTTTAGGGCTTTGTTTTTGACAAAAGTGGCCGATTTATTAGAAGAGGAGGAATTCTTTTCATGGTTGAAGCAAGCAGATTAGCAACTGCTTTCTTCTCTGTTATTAAAGAATCCGAAAACTTGAGATGGTTCACAGTGGGACAGTTGTTCTTCCCCTTTGATTTTCTAATGATGTTCCACACTTTTTTTTTGGAAGTTTTTTATGTCAACCTGGAGCAGAAGCTTCTCCAGGACCGACGTTTACTGATTTTAAAAGTGTGTCTTGATTTAGCACGGAGTTTCTGATGGCTCGAGCGTTGGGACCCGAAGGTCGTTGGTATACCTGACGCTGAGCCCGTTTTCGAACTTTGGAAATTTGTTGGCATTCTGAATTGAACAGGGTGTTTTTGGCATTTGAAGTTTATTGGAAGACACTGGAATACAGGCTTTAGCACATTTGATCATAGTATTAGTCAGTGATTCAGCTGGGTCCGGACTCTGAAAAAAATCAGTGTCCCGGAATTCCTTAGAAATTAGTGGCTGCAAATAGATCCCCGTTTGCTTTCTTATAATTTAGACGTTGAGAGACAGAGACGTGTTCAGTTATTACAGGTTGTAGAAAAGACAGGGAAATGGTCACTTCCATGCAGATCGTCATGGACAGACCACTCATAGTCCAGGACCAGCGAGGGGTCACAAACCGACAAATCTAAACACGAAAGTGAACTGTGGAAGAGTGGAGGTAAGTTGCAGATCCGTCGTTCAGACAACACAAATTCAAATCCGAAAGGACATCCTCAATTAGCAGACCTCTGGATGACGAACTGACACTACCCCAAAGAGGATTGTGACCCTTAAAGTCACCCAACAGCAAAAAAGGTCGAGGAAGTTCTCCTATCAGACTGACAAGGTCCTGACGACAAACCGGGACAGAAGGTGGGAGATAAAGGGAACAGATTGTCACAGTCTTGTGGAGAGTGACTCTCGCAGCTACAGCCCGAAGGGAGGTAGACAGAGCGACAGGACAAAACAACAAAAATTTTGTGTAGGAGAAGGGCAACACCGCCCGACAGTCCCAACGTGGATGGTTGTGCAGGTTTTGAAAGAATATTAAAGCCAGAAAGAGTAAAGGTCTTCTGGCTTTGAATTTTAGTTTCCTGAAGAGCCACTACGGAAAATTTTATAGATTGACACAGAAGCTGCGGCTCCTCAAAGTTGGAATTTAATCCACGGATATTCCAATGGAATATTGTACTATCCATTGTGCAGAGGGCGAAAAGGAGAGAGATTTAGGTCATCTCCTCATCAACATCTGCGTCTAAGGGTTGTAAATTTGTTTTGGGTACTTCCACTGGACTGTGGTCTTCAGACCTGCTGGCAGACTTGCCAACAGGTGAAGAGGGTCTGGTTTGGGAGACGGTGGAGGTTTCTTCCTCATCTCCACCATCTCCACACTGGGTTGAACTCCTTGCCCGCACGGGCACTGGACAGAGGAGTTCGAGGGGGGATTGCTGGTTTTTTAATCTGCCCAGCAGCAGATGTTGTAGACTGCTGGCAGTCTGAGGGTGGCGGATTTTTTGCCTCCACCAGGGGCAGTCATTTTGGGTTGAGAGGTGGTGGACCTGCTTCCACCAGAGTTGACAGTTCGTACTTGCAGTGTCTTCGGAAAAAAGTAAAGTCATCAGTCTGACAGCAGACTGATCGAGTGGAAACTGTGGGAACTTTCCTTACAGCCGAAGCATAGGAAGAGGCTGTCGGCGTCTGATGCCCACAACCTGCTTGCGGGCCTCAAAAAGGAAAATTTTCTTTTCAGTTTTTATTCTTTGAATTGCGGATTCCTGAATCCAAAGAGGACAGTTTCTTTAAGAGGAGGGATGGTCGCCACGCAGTTAGCACAATGTGCCGGATCTTGACACGGCCCATCATGGGTTGCCTTGCAGCAAACACCGCATACCTCTTGCCCCGAACAGCGGTCCCTGACATGGCCAAACTTCTGGCACCTGAAGCACCTCAACGGGGATGGAACATATAACTGAACCCGGACATTCAGGTAGCCAACTTTGATGACCGGAGGCAGCACAGGGTTGCAGAAGGTCAGAAAGAGGGTGTTGGTGGCCACTCTTTCCGCACCCTTCTTGACAGTCACCCTGCGCACCTCCATCACACCCTGGGATGCCAGCTCCGTTTTGATTTCTGCCTCTGAGACTCCTGATAAATCCGGCAGCGAATCACGCCTTTCGATGAATTAACTGTTTGTGGGGAGTTACCCTGATCTCCCTGTCACTAGTTTAGTTGCCTTCAGCAGCTGTTCAGATTGTTTTTGTGATTTACATTGAATGAGGGAACGAGCCATTTCTCAACCTCTTGATGGACCGAGGGTCACCTGCTATACCTTGAAAGCCCTTTTGGATAGCAAAAGGGCTCAGAGCTGAAAGGGGTCTGTCTGCTCCGTCCCTTCCATCACGAGCCAGGAAGCCCAGAAACCTGTCTTCTGTCATACCTCAGTATCTGAATCGCTGTCAGAATAAGATCTCCTGAAACAGGGGATGCTGCTTTTCTCTTCTTTTTGGGGGGGATGTTTTTGATAAAGCCATGTTTAGTTTAGTATGTTTCATCTCTCCCTTACCCACCCACCTTGGAGTCCAACTAAGGGGCCAGGGCCAAGAAACCAATGTCTTGACCCCTTCCAGGCTTCGGGAGGATATACGACAAACAGAAATACCAACCCTATCCCCCTGATCATGCTCAACTCCCGGGGACAGAGAGCTGAGCACTGCAGGGGTTAACTTGGCCAGTAGGGGAACTGTCTGTCTTGACCCAGCCCCATGAAGGGGAGCCGATTAGTACACCCGGGCCAAGTGTACTTCCTGTCTAGAGAGGTCCGAGCCAAAGTGATGTGTTGAGAGCGCTGGCCCTCTCAATCACCAGGATCTCATTCCCCTCCGACACAGGTCGCACCGCACGGCAAACACGGCGGATCTTAAGGAGACCACAGAGAGAAAAGGGTGTGGAAAAGAAGACTTGAAGGGAGACCAAGATAGAAAAGGGCCAAATAAAAGGCAGAAAACAAGAAAGGAGAAAGGCGGGTTACTCTTAGTCAGGATCCTCACCCTTAGCCTATCTGACATGGGAAGCCCTACCAGGGCATCAACTCCTTACCACGTTATGCTTAGGCAGACAGCATCTTCACTTCTCAGGCCTAGAAGTAGTTTTAAAAAACCAGCCTATCTTCAAGTATTGATGCCCCCGCCAGCAAAGCCTAAGGATCACTGGACCACGCAAGCCCTCCGACCACGACAAGGTCGCAACCCCCGGAGGGGACAAACGAAGAAAATAAAGATCCAATACAGTTCTAACTTAAGTTAAGACGTACCACAACACAAATTCATGGGTGAGAAGTAAAGAGACAGAGCGGAGGATAATGGGGGCTCTAAAATAGTAAATGGGTCAGTCTCCAGAGTTGTGTACCAATAATGTGACACAGACCACAAAAATAAAAAATCCATGAGCACATGCTTTTTACACTTTTTGCATAGTCTGAGGTCTAAATAATCAAGTTTTATTAAATATTTAACAGCATGGATGTTTGTCTTTGATTGTACTCATGTTAAAATCACTCAAAACCTTGTGTGTCCAATGTAACACGGTAACTAAACACTTCACAAATTGAAACAAAACAAAGAATGTGAGAGCACTACAGACCTTTATTCATCATGAAAACAGTAATGAGCACCCAAGTAAATGCAACACAACTTTTTTCAACACATAATTTTGACGAATGATTTATGTGCTGAATTGTGTCAAAAACGATACCAAAAAATGTGGGTTTTTTTCTCCATGCGTTTACTCTAAAACCAATTTTCAGCCAACTTTCCCTATTTTGGGCAGCAGTGACCTTGGACTTTGTTAAAACTTGCAGACAGAAACTGATTTCTCCACTTTTGAAATATTTCTGCCCTATTACATTTTTTTAAAGTCCAATGTAACACAGGAACCAAAAATACTATCAGAACCTACAACAGCTTTTTTATTTGGGAAACGGGACAAATCTCTGATTTTACTGTTGCTAAATGATAAGACATTCATGATACAAAAATAGAAAAGCTAAGCAGTTGATATTTTGTAAATATTTAAGCGCTTTCAACTGTTCATGTCCAATGTAACCAGGAAACCACGGTTTTTTATGGTCCAATGTAACGCAGAAAACAAAAAAAAAATCTATCAGAATCTACAACAGCTTTTATGTTTGGGAAATTGGACAGATCTCTGACTTTACTGTTGCTAAATGAAAAGACATTCATGATACAAAAATAGAAAGGCTAAACATTGATATTTTGTAAATATTTAAGCGCTTTCAACTGTTGTCCAATGCATGGGTGAAACCTGGGAAAATTGAAAATCCTGAAAGGTGGGGTCCAGGGGGCCGGGAGGCCCCCTGGCGGGGTCAAGGGGCAGAGCCCCTTGTCGGGGTCAGGGGCGAAGCCCCTGAAGCTGAAGCATTTTTACATTTTCGTTATTAAAATCAGACCATTTTGAGGTACTTTCAGCATGTTTTTATAAGTGAAATAAGACTGTTGTGTCCCAGAGTAATTTATGCTGCCCCCCCCCCCCCCCCAAAAAAAAAAAAAAAAGAAGAAAACTTGTGAATCATAAAGAATAATAAAAATCACTAAACCAGCATAATTTTGTATGTTATGCAGAATTTACTTACAGACTGGTGCATTACTTGTCCAAGGAATGTATTCAGCATTATCCAGCAGCAGCAGGTGTCCAGATGTTCATCACTGAGCAGTTACAAAATTGAAAAAGCCCACTATCCAAAAAACAAACAAACCCACAGGTGTTCAAATAATCTTTACAACGCAGATGTCCAAGAACAGTATTCTTATAGCCCACACGATCACTTCATGAAGGAGTCCATACAGCACATATTAAACACAAACCTTGCAACAGTTCCAACCAGATGCTCAAGCAAGGTATCCTGGAAGTCTAACATTCATATGTCCAATTATGTAGTATACACAGCTCATAATCTTTAAGATTGTCACTTTATAACACTAACATAAAAAACGTTCTAATGGTGCTCGGAAAATAACATTGATTCTTTTCAGGTGAACCTCTATGTTCAAATTAAACAACACTATTTTTGACAAGCCCCCACAAACCCCCCACCCCCCAAAAAAAAAAAAAAAAAAAAAAAAAAAACACAATAAAAGCCGACCCCACTCCTATTCCTAAAACTGCATTGTGTTGTGTGTTGTGTGTGTGTTGATGTGGTGTTGTGAGAGAGAGAGAGAGAGGATGAAGAAGGAGTGAGAAGAGAACAGAGAGAGAGAAGAGAGAGATTGTTGATTGATTGATCTTTAATACAAGCATGAAGATTTTAGGCCAAACCAGTCTTACAATCTGTCCTTGTCAGTATACATACTTCAGCACATATCATTCATACAGACAATTCACTATCAACATGATGAGATATAGGAGCGTTGACTTTTGCATTTTCCTGGTGTTTCTTGTATTTGGACTGCTTTTTGAGTGCCGTTATGCAGAGCTTCCCTACTTGATTCCTGCAAAGCAGAGATGCACCGGGCAACGCCAGCAGCTGTGTTTTGCGGCACCAAGTCATAATTTTGCCCTTTCCCATTTCGCCATCATTGTCGGACCTCTTTCGTCCAGCCATCGCCAAGACCATTTGTTGGACAGAAGCATGATCAGACGTGTCTTCATCACCAGCCACAAACGCATCTGATCAAATGAATAGAATGAATGCAGCAGATTCAGATAGATCTAGTCGACGGGATCGTTCCACGAAATATCGTTGCGAAGTGAAATACGCTGTAGGTTATCGTGAAATTGCTCATATCGAAACAAGTTTTGCCAACTAGGACGGCGCATGCGCGAGTTTTTCAGAACGCAGCTTCCCGTAAAATACCCAAAAAAGGAAAATCGACACACAACGATAACCGTATCCGATTCCGGACAAACACCAATACGAAATCCGATTTCCCGGAAATTTCCGGACGTGAGGTTTCACCATGCCTATGTAACAGGAAACCGAAATCACAGACCGCAAACAACCCTAAACAAGCAAAAAAGACTACAAAAACTAACTAATTAAGCTTAATCTTCAATGAGGTGGTTTAAATTATCAATGCATATGAACAACAGATGTAGAAGGAAAAAACAAAGGTGCAAGTGCACCTCTGCAACAACCTGGTCCAGAGTAACTGTTTGGGATTTTCGGTAACCACAACTTCGAACCGGCCGCCTGTTTGATTCACAATGGACACATGGCCGAAATACGCGTATAGATGCTTCCGCCACATTTGTGTGCATGAATAGAACAAAATAGTTCCAAATCGTTTGATTTTTTTTTCACACACGATTGATTTGTTTGGTCCAACGTAACATAGAATTCCGGAAACGATGTTCGATCAGTTTATTCAAATCCGATTTTGAAGTCCAATCAGTTTCAATTTTTAAAAAGTTCATAACTATCACAACATGGGATTCTTCCTCCAATCTGTACCCATAAAAGTAGTGCCATATTCATCCGCGTTTAGTACATTCGTCGTCCAGAACGCACGAGTTAACACCGGTAACGAAAGTTACGTTGGACAGTGATTTTTTTGTGTGCTAATATCTAATAGAAGCCAAGTCGACTGATATGTTTATGTCAAACACAGTTAAAAACAATTAAAAAGCAATGATGTAAACCACTTTCTTAATCATTTGCATGTTTCTTTTGTACACATTTAATGACTATTTGTGACAGGCAAAACGATGTCACACTCCAGGTCGCCATTTTCTGATCAAAATCAGAAGGTTTTAGCATCAAACACATTTTCAATGCAGCGCTAGGCCTGTAAACTGTTTGTGCTGCATATTCAATGTGTAATTGATGTGTGTGTAACTCAAATTTGTTGACTAACATTTCTGAGATTTTTAAACAAATATTAATTAAGTAAGGGTAAGTGGGGCACAACTCTGGAGACTGACCCAAATAGATGTTCTGTACATAGAACAGTTATAAACTCGTCTTCTTCTCAAAAGTTTTCTTCTTTGAAATGCTATTACGCTAACGCTGACACACTGACAAACAAACTAAATGAGCTGGAACTACTGTGTAAAATTCACCACTTCGATATTATTGCTTTAAATGAAGTGATACCAAAGAACTCCAAAGATAAAATTGAAAATTTCGTACTTCCAGGCTATACAGGCTTTACAAACCACAAGGGAAGCGGTGTTAGTTTGTTTGTAAAGGAGGGATGGGAGGTATCCAGAATAACGGAAATTGAAAAAATCTTTTCTCCTTCGGTTTTCTGCAGAGTATCATTACTTGGCAGTAACAAACACCTCATTTTTGGAGTAGTGTATAGATCTCCCAATTCTGAGTACGAGGACCACTCTAATTTAACTAAACTAATAAATTATGTATTTAGCATTTTTAAAAACAACATTATTATCACAGAAGACTTTAACTATCCAGAAATTGACTGGAGAAATGCAGTAAGTTGTAAGAACGAGGATCACCCAGCTACGAAATTTTTGGAGTGTGTACAGCAAAATTACATCATCCAAATGACTTCTGAACCTACTCATTACAGAGGTTTACAAACACCCAATGTGTTAGACTTATTGTTTACAAACTCGCATGAGGATGTCATCAATCTGGAGCATTGGCCCCCACTGGGGAAAAGCCACCACTCAGCTCTTTACTTCGATGTTCAAGTCAGAAAAGAATACTCTGAATCTGGTCACTCTGTGAAGTATCAACTGGATAAAGGAGATTACGAAGGCATGAGGAAACATGTAGGAGAGATAAATTGGAATGACCTTTTGACCAATGAAGCACCAGTGGATGAAATTTGGGGGATTATTCATAATGTACAGTTTATTAAGTCAATGGACAAATTTATTCCTAAAAAGTCTTTAAACAAGGACCAACCAACAAACCAAGACGAGACCCCATTCCCCAATCTCTCTTAGATAAAATTCACCTTAAGCGCAGAGCCTTCAAAAGATACAAGAAATACCCCACAAATGAAAACTACAAACTGTATGCAAGAGCTAGAAACCAAGTAACATGGGGGACAAGGAAAAATGTAAAAGCAAAGGAGGCTAAACTGGCTAAAGAATCTAAGCAAAACCCAAAAGGATTTTTCCGTTATGTTACGAGTAAAACCATACCAAAAGAATCGATAGCTAATTTACTAAGGAAGATGGTACCTTAACACAAAATGATTCTGAAAAAGCAAGTGTACTAAACAGCTTCTTTGCCAGTGTTTTTACTGAGGAATGTAACATAAACGTTCCAGAGTTTTCATGTAAAAAAGAGGTTACAGAATTAACAAAAGTGGAGATCACAACCGACCAGATGGAAAAAACATTAAAGAATTTAAACCCATTGAAGTCCCCAGGACCTGACGAGATTCACCCAAGAGTACTGAAGGAGCTGGCTAACGTCATCGCTTACCCATTGAAGACATTATTCGATAGAACACAAGAAAAGGGTGTAATACCGAAAGATTGGAAAGAAGCAGAAGTACATCCTATTTTTAAGAAAGGAAACAAGAACTCAGCAGGAAACTACCATCCAGTCAGCCTAACATCTGTTGTCTGTAAAGTTTTCGAGGGTTTTATTCGAGACGCTCTTTGCCAGCACTTAACCAAACATGACCTGTTATCTAGAGAACAATTTGGATTTACCACAGGGCGTTCATGTGTTACACAACTACTTGTTACTTTACAAGATTGGTTAGTTACATTGGATGAGAAAATACCAGTTGACGCAGTCTACCTAGACTTGAGGAAAGCATTTGATACAGTTCCACACCAAAGACTGATAAATAAACTGGGAGGCTACGGTATAAAAGGCAAGTTACTATCGTGGATCAGAGATTTCTTAAAAGGAAGATCACAGTTTGTATGTGTAAACAGTAGTAAATCATCGAAGGTCAACGTGACTAGTGGAGTACCACAAGGTAGTGTTCTCGGACCGACCTTGTTCATATACTTTATAAATGATATGCCTGAGGAGGTAGATTGTAAAGTAAAAATCTTTGCAGACGACACCAAGGCTTACTCTGCCATCTGAAATATAGAAGAGAAATGCAAAGTTCTGCACCTTGGAAAGAATAATCCACACTATCAGTACACAATACTGGAAAATGGGGTTAATAGAACACTGGAAAGTACTATTGCTGAGAAGGATTTAGGTGTCACCATGGACCCAGATTTGAACTTTGAGACTCATATAAACAACAGTGTGAAAAAAGGTAATCAAATGGCTGGTCTTCTTGTGAGGACTATTACAAATAAATCTCCTGAAATTATGATTCCATTGTTCAAAGCTCTAGTTAGACCAATTATTGAATATGGAAACTCAGTATGGTGCCCCTATCTTAAAAAACATATTTAAATATGATTGAAGGTGTTCAACGAAGATTTACCAAGTGTACTTGTACTAGAACGAGTACTCGTGATCTTAGTTATGAGGAGCGCCTAACTCTGTTTAGGTTGCCTAGCCTAGAACCTCAGAAGACTAAGAGGTGATGTCATTGAAGTATACAAAATTATGCACAATATACCAGCCGCCGTGGCGAAGTGGTTAGCGTCGCGGACTCCCGGCTGGGAGGTCGTGGGTTCGAATCCCATCAGAGTCATGTGGGTTTTTTCTGCCCCGACCGGCTCCTACCCAGAGTTGAGTTTGCTGCGGACTCAGTTGCTGAGTTGGGAAGACTGGGACCACACAGTCGAGTTTCATCCACTTAATGGATGCGTTTCTGAGAGTGTTGCTCAAATTTCCTGACCAACACTGCAGGTGCCTGTATCTCTCGGGCCTGGTTGACGCCAGGATATATTATGAAAGGAAGCGTAGAGTACAGCCCTGTCATGTAGTCTCAGACCGAAATGGAAATCCGTAGCATCATCTTAATCATCCTCATTCCCATTGATCAGCATTTTAAAAAAAAATGTCTCAAATTCTGTGGCCCTTCATGCCCTGCTCTCGTGGTGACCTCAGTTTCGATGTCCTCTCTGCGTCTGTGGTCTTGGTTTGGTTCCGTCGGGGTCACCGGTATAGGCGAGTCCATGGGGGCTGTCGTTGGACGGACGTGGTGGCGCCCTCCGGAGGGTGAGCTCACTCACGCCGGCTCCGCGACTAAGCAATTATTGTCGTCAGTAGGGGGCTTAGTAGGTGAGTCCTGCGTATGTTAGATCAGAACAGGCGCCACTGAACACCACCGAAGTGACTCGGCAGCAGTGCAGTGTCTCCTCCGGTGGGTTGCCTCACGACGACTTGACATTCACTGTTCCCTGTGGATTGCTGGTGCCGGGGCTGCGGCGGGGCTGACTGGGCTGTGGCTGTGGACGGGGTGTCGGAATGAGCGGCGTGGGTGCACTGCCTCTGAGGTAGCGCAGAGGTTGGGACAGCAAAAAAAAAAAAAAAAAAAAAAAAAATTATGCACAATATTTATGATCCTTGCACCACCTCTTCCTTGTTCACTATGGCTAACTATGAAAAGACTCGAGGACATAACTTCAAAATAACCAAAACTAATTTTGCAACTAACCAGTTTTGCAAATTTTTTACTAACCGTATCATTAATCTGTGGAATAACCTTTCCGATGACACTATCAACGCGCCATCAGTAAACGCATAAAATCAAATTGACAAAAAGTTTAAAGACCAGGTATTTTCCACCGAGTTGGATTTTTATTAAGATGATGATAAATGTAGTATACACTATGCCTGACTTAAGCACATAAAGTGATAAACGGATACTGATTATGAGGGCAAAAGGCTATTAGCCTATAGCCATACATTTCTGTGATTCTGTAAATAGGACTTTGCCACAAAAAGACACCCACCTGCTCGAATTTCGCCCTCTCTTGTGCTTTTTCCGCTTTCTCTGCCTCCAGTTTCTCTACGCTCGACCTCAGGTTTGCAATTTCTTCATTGTCTTTCTCATACCGCGATGCTAGACATTCCAGCTGTTCCAATGCGTGAATAACTTTGGGCATCAACTGTGTGACAGATTCGTTGCCGTAGCTGTGAATCAGTTTGTCGAACTCGCGAGCTATTCCCGCGGCTTGATCGTAAACATCAGTGACTGAAACCTCGGGAACGTCTTGACTGGGTTCGGAAGCCATGATCTGAGAACTAGAAATATAGCGTCGATAATCCATTGAAATCTGTACGACCCAACCGTACTATTTCCATATATCAGATCATGGAGAACTTGCAAATGAGTCAGATGATGCTTGCCCGATCAATGACGGAAGCTGGGAAACACGTGATAGAAATAAATCGTGACGTCACGATGAAAAGAAAACACTTCCTGTCTTCTAAATTTAGAATGGTTTGCTTTAGGTTCCTGTCAAACGTTGCAAAATACGTGCAAACTCAGGTAATTCCCAATTCCGAACCTTTTCGCCAAGATTGACAACAATAACGGATATCTGTTTGGAACAGTACTTTTTTTTTAACTGCTCTGGGTGTTTTAATGAAATCCTTTATTAAAATGTCATTTTGATGTAAATTATCAAAATGTCATTTTGGTGTAAATGCCAGTGAGTCGACCGACGACAAGTGTCTTTTGTTTGTTTGTTTGTTGTTGTTGTTGTTTGCTTTTTTTTAAGTTTTGAAGTATAATGAAGTGTTCGAAACATCACAAATTAAGTATAAGATGCCATAGATGGACTGTCACAGCCACTGAAGACCGTGACACTGAAGAGTTCTCATCCAGGAGACAAAAGTGGACTCTGCCTGGACACAAACAATTAGTTCTGTTCAAATTTGAGCTGAATGATTCCCGTATTGCTGTCAGTGAAGAATTTAGCAACATTTCAACGTCGTCTTCTTTATCCTGTCTCTCATGATCCCCTTCCCCCTCACCCTGACCCCATTCCCATTAGATCGTTTTCAGAATGACTGAGAACTCGTTCATCTGCACCACTGTTCATTCCACCATTTATTTATTTCCTTTTGTTGTTGTTGTTGTTGTAAGTGTCCTGCCTGAAGGAGACCAGTAGGTGGAGGCTTGTTGCTTCAGTTCGAAACATTAATTTGTCGGCTCTGTAGTTCAGTTCAACATTTATTTTCACGACTTCGGCTGACTGCGACTTCGAAACTTATTTTCATTTGAGTTGACCACTTAGCTTTTATTGTGTGGTCCCTTGTTTCCAAATAATTTTATTTGAAGCATGGGATTCAATATATTCCTTTATTTTGATTACCCATTGTTTACTCTAAGTAACATTTCTTTATATCCCTTTCTTCCATTTCCATTTACGATCCTTACTTTCTCCTTTGGAAGTTCACTTGGTAGTGTTGCTTCCCTGTGATGTTGGAAACACCACAAAATTGTACAGAGTGTCGACATTTTTATACCATTGCCGTATTGGTCGACGCGTCACAATTAGTCAAGAACGTGGCAGCTGAAAAGTTTTTACGTGTAGATGAAAATCGATTCAGGTACAGACAGACGATTTTGCTCAATTCAGATCAGGCTTAGCTTATAACGGATGGTTTTATACAAAATACAGAACCCATTTATACCAACTGCTGTCAGTAATAGCATTTAATATGTTTCAATGTCGTCCTTTTCATCCCATCTTTGTTTAATTTTTCCCGTTTTCATCATGACTGACACGTTTGTTCACTTGCATTTATTTGTTTCCCGTTGTATGTTTATTTTCGTACTTCAGTTGTTCTTCTCCTGCATATGTTTATTTCCCTTTCTTCTTCTTCTTGCTTGTCTGCAGAAAGCCAATTGGCCGAGGCTCGTCATTTTCAGAGTTAGTTGTGTAAATGTATCGGCTCAGCAGTCCAACTTTCGTGTTTTAATGTTTTGGAGATAGTTTGCTGAAAATATGAATCAATGCAAACTGAACGCAGGTTGATGTGGGATGTGATTTATTCAGTCATTTCTGTAAGTTTTGATGAGCATACTTGACAGGTTCTTGTGTCGCCATTTTTTATTCCATAACTGATAAATATGAAGGCCCCAACCTAGTCAGGAAAAATCTTTTCATCAAATATAAAGTCAGCAGATCTCCAGAAAATGAATAATGTGACCAACACATCTGGACTAGAACTACCCGGACTATAGTACAATGAACACAAAATCCGTACAACCCTTTAAACCGGCCGTCATGGCTTTACGAGCTTAAAGGTTCAGTGCCAATGCTGAGCATCCCCATTTTTTGCCTAAACTGGTATGCCAGCAACCGATTTGACTGAGCAACAAATTTGACCGCGACACCCACCATTTCAGTTATGCCGTCACCGTTGCAGTTTTCCAATTCATGGATTCTAGTAACGTAAATGAACAGAAACAAACACATTGACAAGACTGAGCCCGTGTAAAGAAGAGCTGCACGTTGTGTGATCAACCGCTATCATGAGACTTCATCAGCCGTGGTAATTGAACTAAATTGCCTTCCCTCTATCATCGAAGGGAAATCGCTGGACTGGTCAGAAACCTGCTATGAAACATCACGTGTCACGTGAGAGCTGTATCACATGCTAATAGAGCACGGGAATAGCTGCGCGTGCAGATTAGCGCATTTGGGGGGTGCCTGACATGTTAAGCTACAGTATGCACGCACCTTCCTCGACTCTCCTTGAGCTAAACTGAAAGCCTCACTATTGAGTCCATGTTTAATCGGAGAGTGTTTGCATCTGCAGTGAATGCCACCATTACATGGTAACAACTAGCTGCGGAACTTACATTCATTTTATCCTAGTTCTGTACGGCTGTGGAACTCATTGCCGGGTGCCATCAATATTGCCACAAATGCAGTCTCATTTAAAAAACAAATTGATACGACAATTTTGAGATCTGCATTTTGACGATTTTATATTTTAACTTCCCCAAATATTTTATGTTTACCCGGGCCTGAATCTGGCCATAGCTTTTAACTTCTTGAATATCGAGTGCGACCCCTTGTTGCCAAATTTGCTCCAGGGGCCAACAGACTGAGTCGCACTATTTTATGTTATTTTATTTTACTTTTTAACATGCGCACTGGTGACCTACTCGTTTTTGAGTGAACCAGTATTTTAGGAAGAAGAAGAACAACAACAATCGTTGGTTCCTATGGGTATCATATTCATATGATTTCATCATAAACATCGCCCAACAGGGTTGCTTGATGAGCTTGACTGCAGTCCGGGCAATTGTCTCTCCCCCCCCCCCCCCCCCCACCCCCACCCCCCCCCATCCTGTTCCCCAGTCAACAGAGACCTTCATTTCTAAACAAGGAAGTCAACACTGGATGGACATTAAAATGGTTCTGTTCAAAGCACAGAACTCAACTATTTCTGTAAACGTCAGTGAAGAATTTAATATTTATGCTTTAACGTTTCCCGTTTCATCACTCTAT
Source organism: Conus ventricosus (assembly GCA_018398815.1). Lineage (NCBI taxonomy): Eukaryota > Metazoa > Mollusca > Gastropoda > Neogastropoda > Conidae > Conus > Conus ventricosus. The sequence continues at coordinate 44,860,162 of CM031619.1, forward strand.
CTCTTTTTTCCCCTGTCAGAAAAGAAATGTTTTGTAATCACTGTGTGTGTGTGTGTGTTCGTTCGTTCTTTAATTTTACGTCTGTTCACCCTTAAGTGATATTAGACGGGAAAGGGGGGGGGGGGGGGGGGGGGGAAGGGGAGGAAATAGGAGAAATAAAGGTATGAAAGAAGAGATTGTTCATGCATGCATTGATATTGTTTAGAGAGTGTGTGGTAGTAAAGATTATATGTTTTTCCTACATACCTACACCTTCAATTCTATATAATCATCAAGCTTTATATGGGATATGAATTGTTGAAAATGACAGAATTAGTAGAAAGGAAGTGAGTGTGTGTGTGTGTGTGTGTGTGTGTGTGTGTGTGATGTGCCTCCAACCTCCTATTTTGCCAGTTAGATTTTTCTTTTTTCCATCCTCCTATTCCCCCACCCCACCCCACCCCACTTTTTCTTCTTTTTTCTTCTTCTTTTTTTTTTCTTTTCTGCTGACACTTGCTCGGCATGCGAATTTGTGTGTTTTGTTAACCAATGGACATTCGAATGCATCGTTTAATCCCTTCTTCTTCTTCTTCCTAAAATACTGGTTCACTCAAAAACGAGTAGGTCACCAGCGCGCATATTAAAAAATAAAATAAAATAACATAAAACAGTGCGACTCTGACTGTTGGCCCCTGGAGCAAATTTGGCAACAAGGGGTCGCACTCGATTTAAAAGCAATGGCCAAATTCAGGCCCAGGTGATAATAAAATATCTGGGGAAATAAAAATAGAAAATCATCAATATGCAGATCTCAAAACTGTCGAATCAATTTGTCCCTTGAATGAGATTGCACTTGTGGCAATCTTGATGGCACCCGGCAGTGAGTTCCACAGCCGTACAGAACTGGGATAAAAAGAATGTAAGTGGCTGTCAATATTTGACGCAGGTATGGTATAACATTGACCGCCACTCCTGGTGCTACTTTTATTCAATACTAGTTGTTCCATTGGAATATCAATTACTTTAGCTCTGCCTTTGAAAAAGGTGTTAAGTTTAATAAAAGCTCTTCTCTCTTCTAAGGGTTTCCATTCTAATTTCCTCATGTTCTTCCTAGTATTCCCTTTTCTCTGATGTGGTTCCCTGTTACGAACCGTGCTGCTCTCTTCTGAATCTTTTCGAGGTTATCAATGTCCTTTAGATGGTAAGGATCCCAAACTGAGCACCCATATTCCAGTACTGGTCTAACCAGTGTTTTGTAGCAGTCGTCTTTAACCTTTTGGGGGCAGTCATTGATGTTCCTGTATAAGAAAGCTAAGATGTTATTTGCTTTCTTACATACTAAATTGTAATGTTCTTTCCATTTGAGACGACTATCTATAATCACGCCTAAATATTTTGCAGCATTAGTTTCTTTAAGAATAGTATTATGGATAGAATAATCTGATCTAATTGGTGAGCGTTTGTTACATATACGCAACACTTGGCACTTTTGGGGATGAAATTCCATTTTCCAAGTTCTTTCCCACTCTTGTAAAGCGTTTAGATCTTCTTGTAGAATGCGAGTATCATTCTTGCTTCTGATTGTTCTATATACTAAACTGTCATCTGCAAAAAGCCTTATAGTAGTTCCAGGAGAGAGATTTCTACTTATGTCATTTATATAAATTAAGAAAAACAAGGGCCCCAGAACAGTTCCCTGTGGTACACCTGACAAGACTGGTTTACAATGGGATGACGACCCTTCCACAACAACTTTCTGCGTTCTCCCAACGAGGAATGATCTAGCCCATTTTAGCAAAGAACCGTCAATGCCAATGTGTTCTAATTTAAGCAGCAGGCCCTCATGGTCAACCTTATCAAAGGCTTTAGAAAAGTCTAATAAAATTGCATCTATTTGCTGTCTGTTATTTAAACAGTTACTAAAATCATTGAGAGTTGTTATAAGTTGAGTCTCACAACTCCTTCGCTGTCTAAAACCATGCTGGGAATTATTTAAGAAGTCATATTTGTCAAGATGGTCCATTATGCTACTATATATTATGTGTTCAAGTAGTTTAGCTGATATGGATGTAAGAGATACAGGTCTATAGTTCTCTGCTTTTGTTTTGTCACCCTTTTTGAATAAGGGAACAATGCTCGCATCTCGCCACTCATCAGGTATTACTCCCTGGTCCAGTGAAGCTTGGTAAAGTAATTGGTATACCTCACTCAATTCATTGGCACATAATTTTAAGAGCTTGCCAGGAACGCCATCGGGACCAGTAGCTTTGTTTTCATTGATATTGGTCAGTAACTTAAATACTCCTGCTTTGTTTACTTTGATGTTTTGCATTTCAGGGAGTTTATCATCATCCTTTAGTCTAACATTAATTAAGGTTTGGGATTTGAGAAAACTGAACAAAACTGCTTGTTTAGCAAGTTTGCTTTCCCTTCAGGGTCCTGTATTAGGTTATTCTGGTTGTTTCTCAGGTCTGGAATCCCAATGTTGTCCTGTCTCTTACTCCTTATGTAAGACCATAATTTCTTGTTTTGATGATCACCTTCCGAAATCATCGAATTAACATAATTGGAGTGAGCAAGTCTACATTCTCTCTCTAATGTTTGTACGTTGAAATCATGTATTTCTTTTCATTTTGTTATCGTTGTTGTCCATTGCCTTTTGCATGCGCATGGGCCGGGGGGGGGGGGGGGGGGGGGGGGGACATCCTCTGGTTAGTGGGGATTCTTATCACCTTTTCTGCTCTTTTGCGCTTCCATGTAAAGTGGTGTACAGCCAACTGTCGATCGACAGGAAATCGTAAGGTGGACAGGCACAGGCCTGCGCATGCGCTCTAGAACTACCGGTACGTGGCATCACCGCGCTTGCCTATCAACAAATGCTGTTGAAGTAGGGATCAACGTTGCGTGCCAGACTTTATTTCAGAAACAAGAAGGGTCAAACATGATTTACATACCTTGTGTTACGGCAGTTTTGGTATCTTTTTTATGTGTCCAATACTCCGTAGCCTATTTTATTAGCGTGGACGCAAATGCAGAGGAATGCTTCTTTGATAAAGTGTCGTCTGGAACGAAAATGGGTTTGATCTTCGAAGTTGCGGAAGGTGGATTTCTGGATATCGATATCAAAGTGAGTGCCTGTGAAGTTTTCGTGAGATTGATTTTAAATAGTTGATATACACATTGACGTTTCCGAGTTCGAATTAGAACTGCCAGTGTATCTAATTCAAACCCGGAACTTGCATCACAGAAGTTCCATATTATGCACATTGTGACCACAATCAACAATCTGATTTCATGTCATAGGAATGAGAAGCCTGCCCTTAAAAGGAAAAAAAAAAAGACAACCTCCTCCTCGTGGATTACCTTCGCTGCTGTCAAAAACACTTCATTGTTGATTATGATGTGCTATGGATTTATTTGTGAGATAAACAGTTCTGTATTTGTCACAGGAAGGAAAAAAGAAGAAAGTTCTGCTGATATTGTATTCTAAACCAGGGATAACAAAACAACTGTTGATTGAGTATGTAATGCTGGTGAGATGGTGGTTCTTGAAATTTGCTTTTGATATGTTTTGTACAAGTTTTTTCTTCTTTTTCTTCCTAAAAAACTGGTTCACTCAAAAATGAGTAGGTCACCAGCGCGCATGTTAAAAAAAAGAAAATGCGACTCAAGTTTAATGTTAATCAATATAGCAGATAGGCTGTTCATCAGTGATCTTGGAGACTGAGCCACTTTAGGGTGTCGTCCTACTTAAGACTAAGAGACATCCATTCAGGCAATGTTCAGTGGAGTGAGTGTAGTAGAATTATATCGACTGAAGTGACATCCCACTTTAGCAATATACCACAACAGTGATGTACCACTATAACAACAACATTGCATGTGTGTGTGTGTGTGTGTGTGTGAGACGAGTGTGAGTTAGAATATGTCCATGCAAACTTGATTGTGTAGTTGCATGGTGAGAGTGTGCTGTGAATGTAAACATCGTGTGTATCAGTATGTACATTTGTGTGCTTGTTTAGAGAGCAGTTCTGCTTGTGAGTGTGTATGTGAGAATGTGTGCGTGTGTGTGAGTAAATGAGCATATGTGTGTGTGTGTGTGTGTGTGTGTGTGTGTGTGCTGATTGTGCATGAGTGAGTGCACGTGTGTATTTGAAGTATGTTGTGCATGAGTGAGTGCACGTGTGTATTTGAAGTATGTGTAAGATACACTTCATCTCTGTCCTCAGCATCTAGTCAATGAGTCAAAAATCTTTTTCATCCACTGATACCCGAAGATTTCTTCTCGGGCATTCGTGCGCATGCGTGTGCACACACACACACACACACACACACACACACACACACACACACACACACACACACACATACATTCAACACACACACACACACACACACACACACACACACACACACACACATAACAGAAGCACACACACTGGCATGATAAACTCTCACACACATACACATGTTCACATAATGACATAAGTGAGCAAGCGAGTAATCTGACTGGCTGTTCATAAGAGAAACTGTGTTTGTCGCTGTTATGAGATAGAACTGTAACAGGATGTCACTATAATGGATGTCACGTAAGTGAACTTACTAAATGGGCATCGCTCTACTGCATAACTCTTTAGGGGAGCTGCAACCCATGTCAGCTCCTCCAACATTTTAAATGGAGGTTACAAGTTTCTTTTTAATGTACTTGAGGTCAGTTGTGTCTCGCAAGACCTAATTCCACTTTGGTTGTTGCACAGTATGAGTATGCCATGGTTATAAGCGTGATCCATGGTGATCCTAATCAAGATGCTGTGCTTTGCAGCATACATTTGTCAGTAATAACGGTCTGTAATTGGTGAGATCATATATTCCATTATCTTTTTTTCCCCTTAAAACATTGGAGTGATATTCACAGCCTTTCAGTCCAATGGTAGGGGCTCCGCCATTATCTGAAATGTGAAACAGTTGATGGAGTGTTGTCATTTGCCAGTTCCTTGTTCAAGACCTATGAACTGATGTTGTCAAACCCAGATGCTTTCTCAGGGTTTAGGCTGTTGAGCCATTTCCTCACAACCTCTATACAGGGTGTTGCTCTTATCCTTAGTGGGCAGTGTATTGGGTGGCATGTCACACTTTTCCCAGTAACTCATTGAATTCTGTGTTGAATTGCTGTTTGAAGATTTCTGTCTCCCTCATCCTCATCCCTTTCTTCTTCACTCCGGACTCGCACTCTCCCTCCCTCTTGTCAAAGCAATAAATTATAAAGTCTAACTAGATGTAGCCACTATGACAGCAAGAGGACAGGTCACAGGGCACACACACAAGCACAAGACATAAAACATGATAAAGCTGCTTGTTCCAGGGTTCTAACACCATTCATTTTCACATTTCACTTCTTTAAAAATAATCTGTAATAAGTCCAAGTAAATCAGCCTCGCTTAAGCAGTGCAAATGAAAGTGTATGAGAAAAAGGGCCACACCATTTAGGTAAAACTGATGAAGTAGCGCTAAGGAAAGTTTCTGAAGGAAAACAATCTGCCACCAGTCAGAACAAAATAGCACAAATTAAAGAGGTTTTGGAAGGGGAATAAAGTCAACAGGATGTTAAAAAAAAAAAAAAGGCACAAATTAAAGTTTCTGGGGTAGGGTCTACCATCAGACAGATGAAAGTAAGAGGAAGTTTAAGAAACCCCTGCCCATGCTGAAGCTGATCAAAGTGCTGGAGTCAACTGTACTTTGAAGCTGCCGCATATTGTTGAAAATGAGGCCTGTGTTTATTGGTCAGTTATGTTTCAATTTCATTTTCCTCAAAGAGGTGCCACTGTATGCAGACTAGTCCATGCATTCTAAACCACATCAGCCAAACAAGAAGACCAGAGAAGGGCCTCATGGATGTGACTTAGCAGACCCTGACCTCTGATGTAATAGTCCAAAGGATTGGTCAGACCTTGGTTACCTACTTTTTATTGTCTGTGCTATCCAACGTGTGTGTGTGTGTGTGTGTGTGTGTGTGTGTGTGTGTGTGTGTGTGTGTGTGTGTGTGTGTGTGTGTGTGCATGTGTCTGTGTCAGTGTGTGTGTGTGTGTGTGATTTCTGTTGAGAAGATGACATAGTTGTTATTTATGACACCACTTGAAGAAATGGAAAAGGGAAGTACCATCTCGTGCCATTCTCTGCCACTTCAAGAGATTTGGGAAAAACTCAGGGAGGAAGAGAGAGTTGGGGTGGAGAGGGAGGTCATCAAGCCTGGCAAATCTGGCAATACTCTGAGGGATTGAAAAGAACTGCTTGTAGTGGGAAACAAACGGAACAGCCCAAAGACAGACCCAACAGGATGAGGGTGCCAGTGGTGAAGAAGAGAGAGAGGATGAGACAGATGGGCATGCAATAGTGAGAATGTGAGAGGAACAGTCTGATGTTGTGTTAAAGTACTTACCCAGGCACGTGGATCAGAGGATGGAAGGGAGGTTTACTTATTTCAATTTTTAGCTTTGATAAGTTTCTGTTCTCTGTAGATGCGCTGAGTTCATAATGAAATGTAAACTTGTTACTGTTCTCTGTTAGATTTTGATGACTGTGATTAATAATACTTCATGGATGTTTTGCTTCTAGATTTATGGCCCTGACAACAAAGTGATCCATGAAGGGGAGAGGGAGTCCAATGGAAAGTATACCTTCGCCGCCCACATGGATGGCGTATATAAATACTGCTTCGGCAACAAAATGTCCACCATGACACCCAAAGTGGTCAAATTCTCCATGGACATCGCCAGCAACCGCATTGCAGACAAGGAACCAGAGAAAGGCGCAGATGGTGATGGTGAGACTTGAGTTTTGTACTCTTACTAGTAACACTATGTGAGTTCATTTATGTTCCCAGTTTACTCACACAAGATCATTGAAGCCTCTGATAGAAGTTCACATTCCTCAATATTGGTATGTCAAACCAGTAGCAGTACCAAGAATGTAAGACCACAAAAAATGTGTATGTGTGTGTGTGTGTGTATATGTGATCTGTGTGTGTGTGTGTGTGTGTGTGTGTGTGTGTGTGTGTGTGTGTGTGTGTGTACGTGTGTGTGTGTGTGTGTGTGTGTGTGTGTGTGTGATCTCTTCCTGGTTTACTGTTGCTTCAATACAGTTATTTTACCAAGTGATGTGATAAATGTATGCTATTGCTAATGCTAGGTTTGTAATGTGAGTGTCAAAGGATTTGAAAAGGAAAAGAACAATCTTTGCAACAGTAAAAGAAAACATAAATATGAATGCATTTATTCAGACTCAGCTGTCACAAGCGGGCATGTGCTTTCCCAAAGTGTTGATAAAGAACACATGTGTTGATTATGACTTGCCACTGTTGGTTGATAAAGAACACATGTGTTGATTATGACTTGCCACTGTTGGTTAATAAAGAACACATGTATTGATTATGACTTGCCACTGTTGGTGATAAAGAACACATGTATTGATTATGACTTGCTGCTGTTGGCTTCGTATAAATCGGTTTCATGTGGTTCTTTTAAATATCAGCATTATGAGAGACTGTGATCCTTCTGGATTGAATAGTTTAGCCTAGCTCCCAGAATTTATGTAATGCAAAGGAGATCATCATACGAAACGATTGCTTTTTAAGTTTTTTTCCCACCTGAATCTAGATATGATGATCATTACTTATGCTTTTCTTAAATGGTTTAAAACTGTTTTGAAATTGCATGTTGATGTCCGAAGTAGTGGATTTGGAGAATGTACTCATGTGCCATGACATTTTTTTAGAGCATCAGCACAAAACTGAATCACACTTCATCACTGAACAGTTGGCCAGATATTTTCACATTCTATAAGAACAAGGTAAATAATTACAAGAATTATAAGTAGCACTAGCAGGAAGATGTCTATCATACTGCTGTACATTATTATTTGTGACCCAAATTGCCAAATTGACCACTATCGGCAGTGTTAGTCAAATTGTAACTGTATTTCAGTAGTGTTAGAGTCAAATTCTAACAGTATTTCAGTTGTTAGTGGCAAACATTGCAGGATGAGAAGCCATTCAAATTGTTGCCAACCCTCGAAATGTTTCTGGAATGTCTCTTTTATAAGTCCATTCCCAAAATTCAGATTTTTGTCGGAAAAAGCTTGAATTTTCACAGGTTTGATCTTGAAATATGTGTTTATGAACAAGTTTTGGGTAGGGCTGATAAAATGTGGAATAAAATCAAGAGGATGTTCTGTTATTGTCAGCTATGTAACTTACTACATGTTACGGAATAGCCACAAGCCCCACTGGCCACATTTACTAGTTGAAGTAGTAGGGAGTCGGTAAGCTCCAATACAAAGTTAAACTACCACATCCCTCCATTGGTTCTTGAAACGCACTCTCTATGCTCTGGGTTTTGTGAATATGGGGAGGGGGGCCACTGTCCATGGGTACAGTGTCCATGGCCATCAAAGTTATGTGCATTCCTGCATGTGAATGCTTGTCTAAATTTTTTTTTTTTGCTGTCCCAACCTCTGCGCCACCTCAGAGGCAGTGCACCCACGTCGCTCATTCCGACACCCGTCCACATCCACAGCCCGGCCGGCCCCGCCGCAGCCCCGGCACCGGCAATCCACAGGGAGCAGTCAATGTCAAGTCATCAAGAGGCAACCCACCGGAGGAGACACTGCACTGCTGCAGAGTCACTTCGGTGGTGTTCAGTGGCACCTGTTCTGATCTAACATACGCAGGACACCACCTACTAAGCCCCTACTGACGACAATAATTGCTTAGTCGCGGAGCCGGCGTGAGTGAGCTCTTCCTCCGGAGGGCGCCACCACATCCTTCCAATGACAGCCCCCATGGACTCGCCGATACCAGTGACCCCGACGAAATCAAACCAAAGCCACAGACGTGGAGAGGACACCGAAACTGAGGTCACCATGAGAGCAGGGCATGAAGGGCCACAGAATTTGAGACTTTTTTTTAATGCTGATTGATGAGAATGAGGATGATTAAGATGATGCTACAGATTTCCATTTCAGTCTGAGACTGCATGACAGGGCTGTACTCTACGCTTCCTTTCATAATATATCCCGGCGTCAACCAGGCCTGAGAGATACAGGCACCTGCAGTGTTGGTCAGGAAATTTGAGCAACACTGTCAGAAAAGCATCCATTAAGTGGATGAATCTCGACTGTGTGGTCCCAGTCTTCCCAACTGAGTCCGCAGCAAACTCAACTCTGGGTAGGAGCCGGTCGGGGCAGAAAAACCAGAATGACTCTGATGGGATTCGAACCCACGACCTCCCAGCCGGGAGTCCGCGATGCTAACCACTTTGCCACGGCGGCTGGTGTCTAGATTTATTTTAATATGACTGTAAATGGTACTTGTGTACAAGTATATAAGTCTGTTCCTCATAATGCAAGTTATGGAAATTTGATACATGTATGATGTTGCTTAGCATACACTTTTTTCTTTTTCTTTTTTGTTGTTGTTAATCTGAATTATCTGTGTGTGATGGTAGGTGTGCAACCACAATGTATTTTCTCTTCAGAGATGATAAATTTCATTTGGTTTGAGTTTGACACCTTAAGGTTAACAGGTTTGGACTTATTACATTATTGCACTGTACAGCACAAACTGGAAGAGATGGTGTCAGTGTAAATGATGTGTATCAGTTTTCTTTTCTTCATGATGCTATTTGTGCACATGGTGTCTATGTTAGGGTCACACACTTACTGGAAAAGATGGTATCTATATGATCCTTGATTGTCTGTCTTCTTCATGACATTTGTGTGTCGTAGAATATGTCAAGATCCCAAGTGCTGCTAACTAGATGAGCTGGTGTCAGTTTCAGTGGTATCACAGTTTTCTTCCTGGTGTTTTTGTTTGAGTGTATCAGAGTCCCACATTAAATGAGCAAGATGGTGACCATATCCACTGGTATGCGAAAAAAGACTTTGTCCATGATTTATGGGTATCAGAGTTTTTTCCATGATGTCTTTTGTTGTGTGTATGTCAAGGTCCCCCCCAAACTGGAAAGGATGGAGTCTGTAGATGATAATATCAGACTTTTCATCGTGATGTTATTTGTGTATTCAGGGTGTGTCAGACTATCAAAGCAGATTGGAAGAGATCTGTATCACACTTGTCAAGACTTTAAAGTATAAAGGGCGTCATTGTGGGTGTGTCAGGGCCCTGTGACAATGAACCAGGAGAGATATGTTTTTAACTTCGTAACAGCGTCATAGTTTATTACATCACAGTACTTGTGTGTTGTAGATGTGGTGGAGCCCCTCAGTAAACCAAAACAGATGATGTGTGATTATATCGAAATATTGTTCAGGGCATTATATACATGTTGTAGATGTGTTGGAAAAGATTATTTATATAATGTGTATTAAAGGTCTGTTGAGGATGTTGTCTGTGTGATGTGGTTGTTTCAGTCAGGGTCTGACAATAAACTAGATAGGATGATGTGTAATGTGTACATGAAAGCTTTGTCCGGGACATCATTTGTGTGTAGTGGTTGTTTCGGGGTCTGACAACAGACTGGAAAAGATTATGTATAATGTATCAATAAAAGTTTTGTCAAGGAGGTAATAGTCCTACAGTAAACTGGAAAGGATGATGTATAATGTGCACATGAAAGTTTTGTTCAGGACGTCATTTGAGTGTTATGGTTATTTCAGATCCCACAACAAAATGGAAAAGATGATGCATAATGTGTACATCATAGTTTTGTTCAGGACCTGATTTGTTAGTTATGGTCATTTCAGGTCCCACAACAAACTGGAAAAGATAATATATAGTATGTATCAAATTTTGTCAGTAACATCATGACAAATTATATTTATAATATATTCCCCCATTTTCTTCATCTTCAATTTTTTTTTTTTTTTTTTAAAGTTCAAATCTTTGCCAAGTCATTACTATAACGACTGAAGAATTGTTAGCCTGCACTTGTTTTCCCCACTACTTAATTGTTCAGCATTATAACATCATGTGTGTGTCTTGGTTGTGTCAGGGTCCCACAACAAACTGGAGGAGATGGTGAACCAGTTGTCTACAGCTCTGACTGGAGCCAAGCATGAACAGGAGTACATGGAAGTCAGAGAGCGTGTCCACAGAGCAAGTGAGCACACACTGTGTTAGCATGCTGTGTATAGGTATGAGGGACAAGTGGTCAGAGCATTAATTTTTCAGTCTGAAGGTGATACGTTCAACCCAGGGAAAACTTTGTGAGTGAAATGTAGTGCAGGATTTTTCCTTGCCAAGGTCAACACATGTACAGGCTTCCTAGTGATTTTAACTCCCATTTTTCATGCATATGCAAGTGCAGACATGTTTTGAAATCAAAATTTAAGTTTTGCATCGTATACTCTCCCATGTCAAATTCTTGCTGGTTGTGGCAGTTAGCTCTGCTTGGCCATTTTCATGGCTAACACAGTAATGGATGCCTCTGTCAGCATATACTGTCTCTAGCAGACAGTGCAGCATCACTTCCACTTCTTTGTCATTCTACAGTCAAATGCCTTGTCACTCACGCCGCTTGGATCCCCATCACTTTGCTTTCTGTGTTTGTACTAACAGACTACAGAAATAGTGTGAAAATACAATAGGATAAATGGAGCAGCGAAAGGTTCTTTTGAGCAGCTCCTCATAGTCCATTGAATGTCTGCGATGGAGATTGTATCAGCAACTAACTTGCATTTTATGACTGAGAACAGTGCCAGTAGTTGAACCCATACCACATGCTGGTTATGTGGTAAAATCACTTGAATATGGTGTATGTGTGTGCGTGTGCGTGTGTGTGTGTGTGTGAGCAGGCGTGCATGCATGCGTTCATGCATGTGTGTGTCTGTTGTGCGTGTATGTTTACAGAAATAACTACAAAGAAAATGGATTGAGTGCTTTTTCTCCAGCTGAGCTCAAAACTCTTTACAGGCATAAAACAAGTGAAAAAGAACATAGAGATTGAAAAAAAAGGAAATCACATTTTTTAGAACAATAGAACAATCTCCATGCTTACCTCCTACACTTCACCACTCCTGCCCCACATATTCCCTCCCCATCCTCACTACCCCTCCTCACTTCTCTGAAAGACAAGGACAGTCACTGTTGACAGATCTTAGGAGTCCAAACACACACACACACACACATGAAGAAACACTCCCTGTTCTTTCATGTACACACACACACACACACACACACACACACACACACACACACACACACACACACACAGGCTTACCCAGTCCCACTCTCCCAACAAACACACACGCATGTACACACACAAAGTGGATTTACAGTGTAGATGAAAGGTACTTCTGAAATTTATGTTATAAAGAAAAAGACTTCCTTAACAGCTAGGCCTTAAGAAAGGATCTAAAAGATGAGGCTGCAGAAGTGGGGTGTTCAATAATGGGGCATGGAAGTGTTTTCCAGACTGAAGGACTCTCATAGCGATGTGGTGTTGGCCAAGGATTTTGTTTCATCAAACAGAATTTGGAGAAATTGATCATCAGAAGAACAGAGATTACATGATGGAAGATAGAGACTGAAATAGAGGTGTAATGTGTCAGTGGATAAATGGCCAGTCAGTGGGTTCAGGCATGTGCGCGAGGGCATGCATGCACGTATGGATATGTTTGTGCCAGAACCTTGTGTGCTTGTGCATATGTTTAAATGTTCAACTGTCAATGTCATTTGTCATTAAATGGAGATTTGTCATTTACCATGGAGATTAGTAATTTATCAGCTACACTCTCTTGTCATTTCCCAGGCATTGTGAATGTGATTCCTTGCATTGCTGTGTAGATTAATTCTTTAAGAGCAAGAAACAAGCAGTATATGAGTAGTGATAGTAATAGTTTTCCTGACTTTTGTGTTTAACACATCCCTGTAGAAGTTGACAAACTGAGTGGTGACCTGTGTGGACCTGTGGTGTGTGACTTTTCCCTGTAGAAGTTGACCTGTGTTGACCTATGGTGTGTTTCAGTCAACGACAACACCAACTCCAGGGTTGTGCTGTGGGCCTTTTTTGAAGCTCTGGTGCTGGTGGCCATGTCCTTGGGCCAAGTCTACTATCTCAAGCGCTTCTTTGAAGTCCGCAGAGTGGTCTAAACTGACTGCATGATCTTCTCTGTTCATGCAGTGTTCATATGTTGTCACTATCTCATTATTGTTGTTTTATTTTATCATGACCTGATCTCATTGACACCTGTAGACAGGTTAGGTTATTTTGGACTTAGATTGAAAACTGTATTCAGGATGACCGGAATGGTTTGGGGTGCAGATGGTTTTCTTTTCTTTTTTTGTAATATGAAATGAAAGCTGATTTGTATGTGTGTGTGTATGTGTGTGTGTGTGTGTGTGTGTGTGTGTGTGTGTGTGTGTATTTGAATGGCTTTCTCAAGTAGACACACACATATTCCCAAACAAATTATAATGCATGACATTCAGTTTACTGAGCAGACGATATAGACATACTGAATATGTTTTTCAGAGATTTGAGCAACAGTGTTTAAGATTTGTATCCAGACAACTTTTCAAATGAATTGTTTATTATTTAGGTTTATTTTGAGATGGTGTTCTAACCGTGTTTGCATTTATTTTTCCTGTGAAGGTTATCGATCAAGAAAAGGGCATTTTTGATAGAAATATGCTGTAATCATGTTGCATTATTTCTATTCACTTTCCATTCAAAGTCAAATTCATTTTGTGCTGAATGATTTAGTAATTCATTCAGTTTGCTCATTGTTTGAAAGATCATTGCTTTCATCATTCATGAGTCATACTTGCTTAATTATTCTTCATCTTGTTGGTTTAAAGTTGATTTTTACCTGCAGCAGTCCTGTGTCTATACTAGACCTGTATGTGGAATCTCACTTATGTGGACAATGCCTTAACAGAACAGATACTGGTGCATCGCAAAGTCAGTGGACATTCTGATTTGGAAAGGGTACCACAGAGCTTAATCTAGAGCGCGGGATTGGTACAATCCCCGAAAATCTGTTCCTTCCCGCAATTATCGAGTCTTAACGCGGGCAGACTCCCGCACATTTGCAGAACTGCCCGCCCTGTTGACTGATAGTTGCGGGCGCTCGTTTGTCGTCTGCTTGAAAAACTGAAACTAGGACTGAGCAGGAGTGAACGATTTCATGATATTTCATTGGCTGTTAGTGTAAATCAACCAATCGGCGGCGTTCATCTCCTCCTTCTCGATCACCGACGAGAAGTTGCGAGAGTTTAAGGCGCCATATTGGATATTTTCCAAAATGAAGCGTGCACCCACCCTATTCGACTTCGACTTTCGTGGAGGAAAAGTGAAAAAAAAAAAAGATTCTCTGCCATCCGAGGGTGGAGAAGATCATGAAAAAACCACGACTACATCCAAAAGCTCGGAGAAGCAGCCCGAAATTAGTGCCAGTGCAAGGGAACACTGGTTTCAAGACGATTGGCTGAAGAAGTGGCCCTGGATACCTAAGCTGAAGACCGGTGTGATGCGATGTGAATTGTGTTTGAAACACAAGAAACAAAACGTATTTACGTCGCCCCAAGGTGGTTGTTTAATCTAGATGATTTGATCAAGGTGTGTTGAAGTCTGTGTACAAAGGTGGAGGAGGTATGTATAGGGGGGGGGGGGGGGGGGAGTGCCCCCCTTTTTTTGATATGAGGGGGGGACTGCCCCCCTTTTTCAAAAATCCTAGATTAAGCTCTGGTACCATCAGAGGAGATGAATAGGCAAGGCTTTGAGAATATGCACAATACATAGGGGTGTATCTAAAACTTAAGCAGTTGAAAGCAGGCTAAAATAGCAACTTTTTTGTCTGTGAATCAAGAAAAGCATGTGCTAGGGAAACAACACAACCTGTAAGTATGGACAGTGTCATAGAATACGTGAAGATTTTTCTGCAAGATACTTGTGATTTGTTTTGTGGCCATTCAGGATCAGTCATTGAGATGTGTTGTTCATGTTTATTGTGAGTGGGTGCTGATAAAGAAATCTTGCTGCCATAGTGTCTGCCCATGTTGTTGATGTAAACATACCACTGTACTTGTCAGTTGTGAAGTGGGTGGTCTTTTGGTCTCTTTACCATGCAATGACTTGCCAAGTTCAGAACAGATTAAAGTTTGCATGTTTTTAGTACTAATACTTGCTCTTCTGTTCAAAAGGGTATGAAAGAAATTTAAACAAAGGCATAAAAAAGGCTTCTAATCATAGATATTACTTTTTTCACCATCTATGAAAAGATAATAGAACCATGGCGTGCTGAACTTTTTTTCATATCCGATTTTTTTTTTTTAAGTGGAATTTGGAAAAACATGAGAAGGCAAACTAGAAAAGTGTTGGCTTCATTTCATGTAAAGTTAAAAGTTGAGTATCACAGGATTCTGTGAAACTGACCATATTTTATAAAACAGTATTGACATTTACAACTTTGAGAAAGTTGGATTACACAGGATTCTGTGAAACTGGCCATATTTTATAAAACAGTATTGACATAACTAGAACCACAATTTTGTTTTTAATGACTAGCATAGTAGCTCTTGCTAGATGGTTATGTGGGAAGGAATGATTTATTGATTAAAAAAAAAGAATTACTGGATTTTGAAGAATGAAAAATGAAGGCACTGTCAAAGTAGATAAGTGTTCAGAGTACATGTAACAAAAGATGAGAACAAATTGCCTTGGAGATTAATCATCACTGCACATAATCAGCTGTTTGCAGTGGAATGATCTGTCTGTGTTCCATCTACAATCAAAATATTGTTACAGTTTATAATTTTGTAGACTTCAGTTTGATCTGTTAGTGTCAGAATAATCACATTATTCAAAGATTTATTAAAATGTTTATGATATGAATTTGTGCATCTTTTGATATTGCTGTGTCTGCTTCTCATCTCAGTTTCTTTCTGTTTCTGCATTAAGCTCAAGTATGCGTGTGTCTTAAGGAGTGAGAGAGAGAGAACAGAAAGATCCAGGAAGATTTTAGTTCTGAAGTGTCTGAAGGCATGTACTGACTCAGCAAAGTTACAGACTTATTAGGAAAAACACAATGTAATGCAATATTGAATTTTTCAATCAGAGTCGAAGATGGCAGCAAAACAAATCAAAACTGTGCACGATGATGTAACAGCTCTTTTTGATGCTGGTACAATGAAATAACACAACAGTAGCAGGGGAAGGGTTTTCAAACGTGTACCAACACTGTCTGAACCTGGGAATAGAATATCTTCAAGAACAGATGGTATAACTGGTCCTAGTTATTCGCATGAAAGCTTGCTGAAAACACACACACACATACACACACACACGCACACAAAAATGAACATATGACAGATGATGCACACACACACACATACTTTGTGGGAAAAGATTTGAGTTGGGCATAAGACAACGTTGCACGGATGGATTTCATTTTCAGTTCATAGAACATGACCACATGCCTATGCCCATTTTCACCCGTAATCCTACACCCCTTCTTCACTCGACGTCCTTTACCACTTTCATGCACCACTCTACACTTTTCACTCACCATTTTACAACCCTTTCATCCAACATCTCGCGCTCTTTCTCATCCACCACTTTTACTCCTAAGCCGCCCTCTTGTCACTCGCCCTCCAGAAACCAGATGAACCGATAAAATGAAATTGTGATGCAGCACAAACTTACTGCATAAAGAACCTACATCAGCAAGGAAGCTTTCCCTGGCAACGTTTAGTTTCCATTGATTGCATTCATGTGGCAAATTAACGTCCACACTCGCCAAGTTTGATCAGTATGGGGGTAGACAGGGAGAACTATTCCAGTGAGGGAGGAGAGAGGAAGGTTTCAGTTTCATCGATGTGTCACTGCATTCAGACTAGTTCATAGACGCTACATCACATCTAAGTTTTGAGACAACACTGTGCACAATTTAAAGCTGATGGATATGTGAATTAATGACTTAAGATGAGGAATTTCTTCAGGTCTCATGGCTACGACTTGGCAGACGTCTGACTGTGCACTAGCCCAACATGCTGGTCGGACCTTGGGCACCTACCAGTGTGTGCCACTGTATGCGTTCCATGTGTGGTGTGTGTGTGTGTATATGATCTGCGGGAGGAGAGGAAGAATGTGTGAAAGAAGGGCAAAGGAAGGGGGGGGGGGGGGATATATTACAGTACACTGACATCATCTTTAACAACACTTTCAGACGAACGTCCAAAATGCCTGGTTTTATGTTTGTCACCTGTGGGATCGAACCTGCAACCTGTGTTTATCTTTTGCAGAAATTCATAAACACCAGGTATAAACTAATTCCAGCATTTTACATAACTCTTGCAAATGTTTGAATAAACCTGTTGTAACTTTCTCTTTGATCTGCTGGCATGGAAAGTGAAATGAGAAAAAAGTAGGATTATGCTAGACGAGGTAATGTATGTTAACTTCCAACTGTTGCTACAAGTGCTTGGCCTACATGTGGAAAATCAAATTATAATGAACAGGATACTGAATGTGAGCAGTAAGACTGTGGGTGCTAAGCACCAGGGTTTGAATGAATTGTAAGAACTAGCAGTGCATCAGACACCCACGCCTGTCTTTAGTAATAGCATGCATTCTCATGCTGTGAGGACATTAAACTCAACCATCAACGGACTGATGTGTCGTCGTCGTCCATATCTGCAGGGAGGTTGCATTACCAGCAAACGTTGCCTAGGAGACGGATAGACATGGGTGACACAGCCTAACTTCTCTGGATCTGTAGCCTGTATTGCCAGAGGACGGCTCTTGTGGCTGTGCAATTCAACTGTGATGAGGCGCTCCTGTTCTGTAATTTGATTGAGGCTTTCATGACCTGCAGGGCCCTCCCCTTGGGGAAAGAAGTGGTGGGAATGTCCCTCACAGGCACAGAGTGTTCATAGATCTTTGCAACGGTTTGACGACTGCTGTCCTGCCTAATTCTTGAGTAGGTCTCACACGGCACTCAGGATTAAGGACGGCCGCTCGGCAATCCTGAATACGGCCTTAGAGTGAGGGTGACAAGGCAAGATACTGTCATAGCCCAGACACCCATCTGCAAAAAAACAAGTTCATAACAGCGGTTTGGGGCAGTGGAATTTTCTTCTCCAGTTCATATCGGAGAAACATCAGCAGCCAACGTCTCTGTCACCGCTACTGTAACAAAACACACAAATAAAGCAATAGAGGCTACTAAGTTCATTGATAAGTAGAACTGCAGAGTGGGGCAGCGGAGTTTTCTTCTCTAAGCACTCGTTTGTTCTTCCTTCCTACCACAGTTTCCATTTTCCGCCTTCCCCCTCTTGTGTTGGGAGAGTGTGCCGTGGAGAGCAGGAACAACTCACCTACTTTAAAGTATGCATATCTTTTATTTTGTGGTATAATTCTCAGTGGCAGCAGTGTTGCATGCTTATCAAGACATCAAAGGCCTCATATTAAGCACACATGCAGACAGAAACAGACAGACAGTCTCGAAGGAACGACAGTTCAGTTGAAGAAAGAAAACACATCGGTAAACGCATGCACCTCTCCAACACAACAGACCTTTTGCACATGTGCGTCCCTCCTCCCCTCACTCCCCCCCCCCCCCCCCCCCCCCCCACTGCGTCGGTCTTCCCTTGCACCCATCCCTTTCACCCTCCGCCAGTTATGCAGAGTAGAGCAGCGAGTTGTCTTCTTACCCCTCTTATATGTGATGTGGTGCATAAGCATGAATGGAGAGAGGCCGGAGGGGAGGAGAGAGAGAAGAGGGGAGGAGATATGGGGCCGGAGGGGTCCCAAATAGCCCCACCCTCTTCCCACCCCTTATCTCCCTCCATTACAAAGGTTTTCTCAAAATAGATAGAGTGAGGGTGGGGGGTGGGGGGGGAGGGGATGGATCATGGCTGATTCCTCACTTGAGTTGTGACTAGCGGGGGTCATTGAAGACTCGATGGGCACTTTCCATGAGCTGAGTGCAGGCTCCATTGATATTGGAATGGGGTGGGGTAAAGAGAGGAGTGACTGAGATTTCATGCATGTATCTCGACACGAATTAATTACTATGGACTGTGGACCATGCTTGCGCGCAGAAAGTTTGTACCTTTAAATTGAAAATGGAGGTGCAAATTAGTTT
>CM031619.1:44884238-44899238 GCA_018398815.1 Conus ventricosus
CAACGTTGTAAGTGTCTCATGGGTTGGCTGTATCTTCTGGGCCTGGGTAGCACCGGGTTATATAATGAAAGGAAGTGTAGGGTACAACCCTGTCGTGTTGTATTAGGCCAGAACGGAACTTTGTAGCATCATCTTCATGATCCATATTGTCATTGATCACCGCAAAAAGTCTCAAATTTTTGGCCCTTAGTGCCCTGCACAAGTTGTGACTTTAGTTTTGATTTCCACTCCTCACGTTCATGCCTGTGAGGAGTTCCTGTCAAAATCGTTGGTATTATTAAGACCCTAGCGACTGTCACTGAATGCTGGCTCCCTGACTTAACCCTCTTGCATTTGTTTCGCCTGTATCCGGCCGCTCTGTTTGTCTCCCTGATGTTCGTTACGGCCGCAACTGGCCGCACGTGCCACGTTACTTTCCCTCACACTGCGATCTTGTTTGAAGTCAAGGCTGGCCAAAATGAATAGGCATCCCTGAGAGGTGTCCAGTGAAATCTTAGCAGTAGTATAGGATGTAGGAAACGATTCATTCAAAAGACTAGGGTCATAAACTGACGGCATTCTACTGATTTCTATAAAAAAAATGCAACTACTAGGAGCAGTTTTGGGCTGGAAAATGCAAATGCAAAAGGGTTTAGCCGTTGTCATCTGTAGAGGGCTCAAAAGGTGGTGTCCACACTTTGCACATTTAATCAGAACAGGCACCACAGAACAATACCAAAGTGATTCATCAACAGTGCAGTGTCTCCTCTGGTGGGTTTTCTCACAATGATTTGATATTTTTGCCACCCTGGGGACTGCCAATACTTGAGTGTGGTAGGATATGGGGAATTGGGAAAGGCTGGCATGGGAATAACAGCAGTGGACGGACACACGGGATAACAAAGAAATGAAAAGATAAAAAAACAACCTTGTAAAGTCCTTTTGAGATCCATGAAAGATACCTAGTCTTCATTACAAAAATGTGTGGGAAACTTGTCACTAGAGAAATCAAGTGTGTGGATTTGTTTCTCAGTTTTCCCCAGCACTGTATGAGGTATATCTGCTGGGTTTTTTTTTTGGGGGGGGATAGTGGTTGAGGGTGGAGGAGCTGTGGGTGGGTCACTTTGTTCAACTCAGGTGTATGTCAGGTCGTTTTTGACAGAGGCCTTGGAGACGATTCAGGACAACATCGACACCTTTGAAGATGTCGGGGCTTCGGAAGCTGAGGCTGACTTCTTGCAAGACTTCTTCGATGAGCCATCACTGGGGGCACTGCTTGAGGTAATGGCATGAAAGGCTAGTAGAGGTCTGTTTTGAAATCCTCCGGTCTGCCACTGCAGGGATAAAGAAACCTAAGGTTGAAAATGGGAAGTAAAAAAGTGTGATGATACTTTTGTTGTGCTTACGATACACAGATTTGGTGTAATCTTGTCTTGTTGTGTGCATCTGGTTGCGTACTTGTTGTTATTGTGGTTTTTATTAAAGGGATGAAACTCTGTTGAGGTCTTGACAGCCTAAGGTCTTCAAAGAAGAAACTCTCATCAGGCAAGTGTAACAGCTTTGAACTCCTTATGCTGTAAGGGTGCCAGACCGCGTCCTGATCATGACTCCTAGATGGCCTTCTGCTGTCAGATTTTTTTCCTGATGCTACTGGGATTTGAACCAGCAACTTCTGGGTGTCTCAAGGCGTTGCGTTTTTAGACAGTCTTAACCACATGGCAGTGTAAAATAAAATAAATCACATAGTAGTAGTAGTAGTATTTTAACAGAAAACTGTACAGTCGAATAGAGTGTGTAAAGCTATGGATTTATTACTTTGCATAATTGAACAATGTTGACTATTGACTCTTGACTCATCTTTGTGGGAAAAGTGAGTCCATGTTGTCACCTTTATATAACTTGGACTGGTGAAAAAAGAAAAAAAGGATTGTAAATGGTGTGAGGATTGTCGACAGTAAAAAAAAAACTGTCATACCTATGGCTGGCACTGGTGGTTAGACACTTACTTTCTGGTGATGAGGTGTGAGGGTTAGGATAGGAAGATCGTACAAAGAAAAAATTGCCCAAGAAAAAAATCTGTGTAACGTATCATGAATTAGTGGGGTTTTTTTGGTTTTTTTGAGAGGCATTCTAAACTTATTGCGTTGAATGAAATTAAAGCTCTGTACGCATCAAGCACAGAAATAGTGGTACACGCTGTCTGTCACCTGTTTCCCAGATGTATGATGACCTGACAGAAGGAGAGCTGCCAGACCCGGAGGATGATGAGGCCAGGGAGGTGTTCGATGATGTGTTGGATGTCATGTCTGCACGTGCTCCCACCCACACCCGTGCCAAGCAGCTCCGGGACGTCCTTAGAAACCCTCATATTAAGGTCGGTGTCTCTTCATTGTGGTGCCACCTCTGGACTGAGTGCTGGGTGTTAGTATTGTGGAGTTTTGTCTTCTGATGACTTTTGATGTGGAGTTGCCCTTCTACCCTGCAGAAAGGCTCGTTTTGCGTGATGTTATCATTAGTCTTTACGAAATCCAGTCTTATTGTTATTTGTTACCCATTAATTATGGACATTGCAGATAACTTCAGGTCTCTGTGATAGGTATGTATGCATGCTGAAGATCAGTGGGTATTCAAAGATCCCTTGGTTCATGTCAATGTTTTACGAGTTGTGGAAATTTAAAAATCATTTGTTCCGTTGATATGGTTTTCTAGCTATTATTTGGCAGTAGTTACCAACACGTTGTCTTGATGTTTGTTTTTGATATATTCGTATATCTTCGCCAACTTCTTTTAATTTTGTGCATATTTTTTTTTTTTCCAAATTTTAAGATTTTAGGCGGTATTCATTTGGAACTAAAGGTCAGCATACACCATGGCCATACCTTTCCGAGTTGGCATGCCACTTTTACATGTTGGACGGTTTTGAACGTGTCCTGATGTTCAAAGGGAGGCAAATGTTGATGGGCAGGCACTGCTCCGCGCTCATGACGATGTGGCCCAGGAGAACTACGGCAGCCGCCTGCCCAAGGCACTGGGGCTGTATGCAGCACCCCCTCCAGCTTTCAGTGCGGTGGAGGAGGAACATCGACTGGTGACCATCACAAAGCAGGGGAAGCAACCTCTGGTCAGTCACCATGAGGGACGGGGAGGGTGGGGGTGTTAAACCTGAATGAGTCAGCTTCTGCCACCACAAATGGTTCTGTCCAAAGCAAAAATAAAAGAAAAAAAAGCAACAAGCAGATCTACGTGAAAAAAAGACATGTTCAGCAATCTCCATTAGGATAGCTGGGCTTTTGATATTTGTGATTTGGGGAACGGTAGGCTACGATGAGGGTGGCCATCACTGCACAGTTTTTCACCGGCCGACCAAAAAAATTTTTTATGAAAAAGAATTCTTCAAAATCATTTAGATGTCATAAAGAAAAGTACAATAAGAATCCACAAGAAAAAATATCAATGGACAGATAGTATCCTGTCTGAACTGTTTCTATGTTCACTACATAGTCATCTGATGACAACAGAGAGCTGGCATGTTGTAAATTTTAACCCCTTCACTGCTATCATATTTTGCTAAGTCCCATGCTGGGTGAAACAGAAAGAGTGATGAATCATGACGAACAGCGTTTGTCAACTGAGCAATGCAGACGACACTTTTTATGACGAACGCCGTTCGTCAACAGCGCAGTGAAGAGGTTAATGAGGTTCTATTGCCTCCTGAAATGAGAACTGCCATTGTTCTGTGGTCTTGTGTGGGGAAAAAGCAACTCAATCTAGTTTCAACCCCATGGAGTGTTTTTGAATTATGGGAAAGAACTGTATATTGTAAAATGATAAGGTGAATGGCTTGTGTAGTTTCCCTTGGATTGAAACTTATGTACACACACGCTCAAAGTGTGTGCTACTGAACTAGTAACTTGGGGAGGTTGGGATACTTCGGCTTGTTTCTTTTGACATCCATGAAAACTTATTATTGTTAATTTGGCAGTAAATGTGATGTTTTGCCATATGCATGATTTGGAGAAAACTCATGAAATTAAGGTGTGAAAGGAAATACAGTTTGGGTATCTCAGTTTGCAGAAAGAGTTGTACTGATGAGAGAGTATGTAAGAACAGTTGTACTGATGAGAAAGTATGTAAGAACAGTTGCACTGATGAGAAAGTATGTAAGAACAGTTGAACTGATGAGAGAGTATTTAAGAACACTTATACTGATGAGAGAGCATGTAATAACACTTATACTGATGAGAGAGTATGTAAAAACAGTTGTACTGATGAGAGAGTATGTAAGAACACATACTGATGAAAGAGTATGTAAGAACAGTTGTACTGATGAGAGAGTATGTGAGAATAGTTGTACTGATGAGAGAGTATGTAAGAACAGTTGTACTGATGAGAGAGTATGTAAGAACAGTTGTACCGATAAAAGAGCATGTAAGAACAGTTGTACTGATGAGAGAGTATGTAAGAACAGTTGTACTGATGAGAGAGTATGTAAGAACAGTTGTACCGATAAAAGAGCATGTAAGAACAGTTGTACTGATAAGAGAGCATGTGAAAAGCAAGAAATTTGAAAAGTAAGGTCCGGTATGTACCCTGACATGGAGAGACAGAACACAAATAGACAGACATGGGAAAAAAACTATCAGTACCTTCCCCTGAAAGTTACAGTACATATTGCCAAAGAATGATTCTGCGTCTGAATTTCATGACTTTGGAAGCCTCTTTGGAAAAAAAAAAAATGATATGAGGAAGAATTTTTTTTCACGCTCACCACTATAGAATGGAACAGAAGCCTCTAAATGGCTTGTTGGTGCCTGAATTTGTGGAAATTGTTGGCACCTGAATTGTGTGTTCCAAGAGGTGTGGGGTGTAAAGCTAGGTTTGGTGACTGATGCTCTGTTTGTTCTGTAGGGGATTACAGTCAGTCTGGATGAAGAAAACAATCTGATCATTGCTCGCATTCTGCAAGGAAGTCTGGCTGACAGACAAGGTGGGAATGTGTGGTGTGTGTGTGTGTGTGTGTGTGTGTGTGTGTGTGTGTGTGTGTGTGTGTGTGTGTGTGAGTGAGTGTGTGTGTGTGTGAGTGTGTGAGTGAGTGTGTGTGTGTGTGTGTGTGTGTGTGTGTGTGTGTGTGTGTGTCGTGTGTGTGCATGTGTGTGTGTGTCTGTGTGTGTGTATAAGTGTGTGTGTATATAAGTGTGTGTGTGTGTGTGTGTCCTTATGAATGTCTTTATGCATGTGCCCTTATAAGTAAGTGTGTGAATGTTTTTGCAAGTAGGCCTAAGTGCCTGCATGTGTGTGTATTTGTACGAGTGTGAATGTGTGTATATATTTTTGTATGTGTGTGAACAAGTCATATGCTCATTTCTGCTACTCAGGTTGATATCTTTATTAAATTTTCTGTCATTCATATCATATCAGATTAATGAATTTCCCAACAGCATTGTGATGCTTTGTTGAGTATGGACCATATGTACGAGACTCTATCAGAAGGCTGCGCTCTGTGCTTCCTTTCTTAATGCTCACAGACATCAGCCAGTGCCGAGTGGTAGGACTGTATGAGGGGGCTGCACTCTTTGCATCCTTTCTTATGTGTAAACAAACATTATCCAGTGCAAGGAGGTAAGACAGTGTTGGCTTGGAAATTCATGCAGCATACTCAGAGATCCTTTAATTAATCAGATGAACCGTGTTCCAGTCACCAGAGTCTGAACCCAAATTACACCAAACAGTTCTGGCTAGAAGCCAGCCATGGTTGAAATTAATTTCGAAAATACGGAAGTGCAACTCACAACCTTAGTTCTGGCAAACCACGTTGGTAACCATCGCTCCATGATCGCTGTCCGCGCCTGTGATTTCCAGTTGATTCCACACCCCTGAAAAACCTACTCCCATGACATGCAGTTTGAGCCGTGTGTGTTGTGTGTGTGTGTGTACCTGAAGGTTTGCTCCATGTGGAGGACAAGGTGCGGGAGGTGAACGGCACGGAGGTGTACACCCCAGAAGACATGATGGTGCTCCTGAAGGAGGCCGCCACCTCCGTCACCATGAAGATCGTCCCCTCTCACCGCAACATCTCCATGAAAGAACAGGTAAATCATCATGAATTTGTCCCATGTCACCGCAACATCTCCATGAAAGAACAGGTAAATCATCATGAATTTGTCACCGCAACATCTCCATAAAGAACAGGTAAATCATCATGAATTTGTCACCGCAACATCTCCATAAAGAACAGGTAAATCATCATGAATTTGTCACCGCAACATCTCCATGAAAGAACAGGTAAATCATCATGAATTTGTCACCGCAACATCTCCATGAAAGAACAGGTAAATCATCATGAATTTGTCCCCTCTCACCGCAACATCTCCATGAAAGAACAGGTAAATTATGTCCCCTCTCACCGCAACATATCCATGAAAGAACAGGTAAATCATCATGAATTTGTCCCCTGTCACTGCAACATCTCCATGAAAGAACAGGTAAAATCACTATGAAGATCGTCCCCTCATACTGCAACATCTCCATAAAAGAACAGGTAAATGATGTCCCCTCTCACCGCAACATCTCCATGAAAGAACAGGTAAATCATCATGAATTTGTCCCCTGTCACCGCAACATCTCCATGAAAGAACAGGTAAAATCACTATGAAGATCGTCCCCTCATACTGCAACATCTCCATAAAAGAACAGGTAAATGATGTCCCCTCTCACCGCAACATCTCCATGAAAGAACAGGTAAAATCACTATGAAGATTGTCCCCTCATACCGCAACATCTCCATAAAAGAACAGGTACAATCACTATGAAGATCGTCTCCTCTCACCGCAACATCTCCATGAAAGAACAGGTAAATTGTGTCCCCTCTCACTGCAACATCTCCATGAAAGAACAGGTAAATTGTGTCTCCTCTCACCGCAACATCTCCATGAAAGAACAAGTAAATTGTGTCCCCTCTCACCGCAACTTCTCCTTGAAAGAACAGGTGAATTATGTCCCCTCTCACCACAACATATCCATGAAAGAATAGGTAAAATCATTATGAAGATTGTCCCCTCATACAGCAACATATCCTTGAAAGAACAGGTGAATCACCGTGAAGATCATCCCCATCTCATTGCAACATCTTCATGAAAGAACAGGTAAATCATCTTGAAGATTGTCCCTTCTCACTGTAGTATCTTTATGAAAGAACAGGTAAATCATCATGAAGGTTGTCCCCTCTCATCACAACATCTCCATGAAAGAACAGGTAAATCATGTTGTCCCCTCTCACCGAAACATCTCCATGAAAGAACAGGTAAATTATGTTGTCCCCTCTCATCACAACATCTCCATGAAAGAGTAGGTAAATCATGTTGTCCCTCTCACCGCAACATCTCCATGAAAGAACAGGTGAATCATGTTGTCCCCTCTCATCGCAATATCTCCATGAAAGAATAGGTAAATCAGCATGAAGCTAATCCCCTCTCACCGCAACATCTCCATGAAAGAATAGATAAATCATCATGAAGATAATCCCCTCTCACAGCAACATCTTTATGAAAGAATAGATAAATCATCATGAAGATAATCCCCTCTCACAGCAACATCTTTATGAAAGAATAGATAAATCATCATGAAGATAATCCCTCTCACCGCAACATCTCTATGAAAGAATAGATAAATCACCATGAAGATAATCCCCTCTCACTGCAATATACAGGTAAATCACCATGAAGATAATGCCCTCTCACCTCAACATCTCTATGAAAGAACAGGTAAATCATTGTGAAGATCGTCCCCTCTCACCTCAACATCTCCATGAAAGAACAGGTAAATCACCATGAAGATAATCCCCTCTCACCGCAGTAACGCTATGAAGGAACAGGTAAATTACCATGAAGACTGTCCTATCTCACGGCAATACCAGCAGGTAAATCACCAGGAAGGTTGCTACCTCACACTGCAGTATCCTCAGGAGAGAACAGGTCAATCCCTGTAGGGATTGTTCCCTTGCACCACACTATCACTATGTACATCATCATGAGACCACGTAAATCATCGTAAAGATTGTCCTCTCTCACCGCAATATCACCATGTAAATAATAAAGACTGGACCCTCTCACCACAATGTCACCATCAAAATCGTCAAGAAGATTGTCTTCTCTCAACGCAATATCACCATGTAAATCATGAAATTTGTCCCCTTTCAGGGCAGTATCATCTTGTTAATCATGAAGATTGTCCCCCTTCACTGTAATATCACCATGTAAATCATGGAAATTGTCGCCTCAACGGTATCACCATGTAAATCATGAAAATTGCCCCCTTTCAGTGCAGTATCACCATGTAAATCATGAAAATTGCCCCCTTTCAGTGCAGTATCACCATGTAAATCATAAAGATTGTCCCCTCTCACCGCAAAATCGCCATGTAAACAATGAAAATTGTCCCCTTTCAGTGCAGTATCACCATGTAAATCATAAAGATTGTCCCCTTTCAGTGCAATATCACCATGTAAATAATGAAAATTGCCCCCTTTCAGTGCAATATCACCATGTAAATAATGAAAATTGCCCCCTTTCAGTGCAGTATCACCATGTAAAAAATGAAAATTGCCCCCTTTCAGTGCAATATCACCATGTAAATAATGAAAATTGCCCCTTTCAGTGCAATATCACCATGTAAATAATGAAAATTGCCCCCTTTCAGTGCAATATCACCATGTAAATCGTAAAGATGTCCCTTCTCACCGCAATATCGGCATGTAGTTAATGAAAATTGTCCCCTTTCAGTGCAGCATCACCATGTAAATCTTAAAGATTGTCCCCTCTCCCTGTAATACCACCATGTAAATCATGGAAATTGTTGCCTCGCAGAATCACCATGTAAATGGGCATGAAAATTGTCCTTTTTTTAACTGCAACATCACCATGTAAATCATTGTGAAGATTGTACCCTCACCACAATAATCACCATATAGAGTGTCATAGTGATCGTATCGTTTTACTGCAATACCACAACGTCTCAACAACATCACCACGAAAGAGCAGGTCAATCTTTGTAGGACTGTCCGCTCTCACTGCAGTACTATCGTACTGTCGTCTTCTGTCGGGGCATTATCATCATGTAAATCACGATAATTTTTGTCTCCTATCACCACGTAAATCCCCATGAAGACTGTCCCCTGTTACCGTAACGTCAGTGTGTAAACCACCATGAAGATCACCACCTCTCACAGCAGAAATAACCAATGAAAGAAAAAATGTGCCACCTTTAGGGTTGTCCTCCCCACCCCTTCCTCAGAGAAAGCCCATCCTTGCATGTTCACACGATCGTTATTGATTTGGTTGAATTTGTGCTGATTTAATGCCGCTCAGTTTTAATTCCTGGTAAAGAAACTCGTGATAATGTCCGCCAAGTGAAATGATATATCACTGATGACTTGCACAATTCACCGATACTGTCAGATGGCCATGGCTTTAGAAATGTTCTCAGCCCTCACCTTGCTTCAGCATTGCTGTGATCATTAACCAACGAAACAGGCCCTTGCACAGAAGTTGGCAATGTTTTTCCTTGCTTCACATTCTTTTATTCAGTGCGATAGCATAGCTGGTATATGTACCATCCTGTTTGTGAAGGAATGGGTTGGTGCATTTGAATGACCAAGAGAAATTCAAGTTGTAAAAGTCTAATAAGATTTTTGTCATTGATAGACACATGCATCTGTCTTTTAAAACAAAACAAAAAAAGGAAGAGAAATCAGTCAGTCATACTGGTTTACAAATGGTTGATAGGAAACCATTCTGTATAAAAACAAACATACTGTATGTACAGACAACACTCTGGAAAGCATGGCTGATTGATGTCAATTTTGGAATCAAACATGAAATATTTAGCAGAGGAATGGTAAAGTCAGAGATAGCACTTATCTATTTCGCAGTTAATCAACCCCCAGTTCAGTTTTATTCAGTATGCGGCGGTGTTGTACTTTCTGCATTACTTGTTGATGTGACTTGTTCTCTTTGGGTAATCTGTGGCCTGCTTCGCGGGCAGAAATGTTTCGCATCCACTGCGTAAACAACTCTTTATTCGTTTTGTTTCATGCTTTGCCAGTTCTTTGTGCGTTCCAATTTCAACTATGAGCCGCTGACGGACAGACTGATCCCGTGCAAGAAGGCGGGGCTGCCATTCAGAGAGGGCGACATTCTGGAGGTGGTCAGCACCGCGGATGAAAACTGGTGGCAGGTAAGAGGAGAAAAGTGGGAAGGCAGAGAGAGATTAGAAGGTGAGGGATAGTATTGGAGTGGGGATGGCAGGTTCTTGGACTGGCTGACAGCTTGTATGGTGACAGTAGCGATTTGAATGACCTCAGAAGTACTGTCACACCTCCCTCTAAAGACCCTCTGAAGAAGTACATTTTTCTTTTGACAAAATTGATTACAGGGAACAAAACTGTTTTGTCTGTTTGTGCTTGATTTACCTCTCATCAGTGACTTGTTTCCATAAACGGACCCAGTATTTAAAGATTCCTAGAGTTGTACTTTTTGTTGTTGTTGTTGTAAAATTTCCAGGTTCATCATTAGTGGGATATTTTGCGAAGGTGACCATTATCCCACTATTTAGGTTTTTAAATACTTCTTTTCTCATGTGTTTTTGTTTATTTTTTAAAAAGGATGTAACTCTTCTGATCAGCACAACAATTAATTTCCCTACTTGGGATTTAGCTTTTTTCAGTCTGTACCAAAGCTTCTTCCCCTGATGGACACATTCACAGGTGAACTGACTGAAATAGTGGATTCAAGATAGATTTACCTTGTGGGGGTCTGTACTCACCTAAGTTTGAAGTTTGCCTTCCATTTGTTTGGTTTATCAGTTTGTGGAACACAACAGCAATACAAGCAAGGTTTAGAGAGAGCGAGAGAAAGGAGAGAGAAAGAGAGAGAGAGAGAGAGGATCAAGACCAAAAAAAGATTCAATAACATCAGAGGAGTGTGTCATGCAGGCCAGGTCAGTGACTGTGACAGACAGTCACGGTCCAGTGGGTCTGATTCCATCGCGCACGCTTCAGGAGAAGCGCCGAGCCTTCGTACAGCCAGCCATAACCAACACGGAGACAAACCTCTGTGAGTGGGGCTTGGTGTGTGGGTGGTTGTCTGTGCATGTGTGTGTGTGTGTGTGTGTGTGTGTGTGAGAGAGAGAGAGAGTGTGTATGTGTGCGTACGTGAGTGTCTCCTTTTTAATTTCTATGTGCATTGATTTCAGTGTGCATGTGCATATGTGTGAGTGTGTGTGTGTGTATGTGTGTGTGTGTGTGTGCAATGAGCAGGAGAGAGAAAGAAAAGAATGCAGTGACCATAATGAGCTGTAAAATTGTAAATTTGTTCTGTAGGACATAAATGCAGCAGTGGGTGTTTTTTTTATGATAGTACAGTAGACAAGCAGTCAGATTTATCAGGACAAAACCTACATTGTGTACAATCAAACATTGTTTATGTGTGTGTGCTTGCGATTTT
The DNA here is from genome assembly GCA_018398815.1 of Conus ventricosus. Lineage (NCBI taxonomy): Eukaryota > Metazoa > Mollusca > Gastropoda > Neogastropoda > Conidae > Conus > Conus ventricosus. Next base: position 44,895,716 of record CM031619.1, read on the forward strand.
TAGAGAGTGTGCATGTCAGCATTATTTCGAGTGTATGTGTGGGTGTATGTGATGTGTGTGTGTGTTTGGTTGTGATTTTTGATCAGTGTATACATGTCTGAGTTAGTTTAAATGTGTGTGTGTGTGTGTGTGTGTGTGTGTGTGTGTGTGTGTGATGAGCAGGAGAGAGAAAGAAAAAAAATGCGGTGAGCATAATGAGGTGGAAGATTGTAAATGTGTTCCACAGGACATATAAATTCAGCAGTGCTTTTTTTTAATGATATAGTACAGTAGACAAGCAATCAGATTTATCAGGACAAAACCTACATTGTGTACAGTCGAACATCGTTTAGTAAGGTACTTTTTTTTTTCCTCTTTTCTGTCACCAATGGGTACAGTATGCGGTTTGAAGGTGAAGAAGAAGAAGCACATCAACTACAACTCCAACAACAACACAGGTAATCAGTCATCAGGAGTCAGTCAGTTTTAGTCACTGTCACTGTCCGTCCTCGTGTCATGTCTCTATCTGTCTTATCACCAGTGGTTCATCTCTTGTCTGTCTGTCTGTCGCCTGTGTCTGCCAATGGTGTCTCTTTTGTCTGTCTGCCATCTCTCTTCTCCATCTACGTATCAGTGCTTGGGTGAAAGTTCTCCACCTGGGAAGGGAAGTCGGCCATTTGCAAAAGGCCAACCAAGGAAATCCTTACTTGAGCACGAAGGAGGGGGTGTATTTGGATGTTTCTGAAGATGTCCCTGAAAATTTTTAACACTGTTGTGTATTTCTTTGTGTGTTGTTTTGTTGTTGTTGTTGTTGTTTTTACATTAGGTTTTCTTCATTATGTGGTTTTCTTTTGTTTTTATTACTTGTGATGTTTTTGTTTTCATCTCATGGAATTGGAGTCTAAATGTTCAAGAAAAAAAATGCTTTTGTTGCTGTCGTTTAAGTAAGTATTTTTTCAATGATTAGTTTATGGGCAGGAAGGGGGGGGGGGGGGAGGAAAGAGAGAAGCTACCTTTTGATAGTTGTATTGGCCATTTACCTATACTCATGCTACGAACAGCACAAAAATAAAAGGAAACGATAGAAAAGTGCTGGAAATGAAAAGGGATATGTGTGTGTTTCAGAATATGATGCTTGCGACATCAAAGTATATGAGGAGGTAACTCTCACCAACTACCACACCAGAGTTCTGGCCCTTGTAGGAGCCAGAAAAGTAGGCAAACGATCCCTGATCAAGAAACTGATCCAAGAAAATCCACGAAGATTCCAGGCAGCAATCCCTTGTGAGTTTGGTGTTGTAAGAAAGAGAGAGACAGAGAGAAAGGCAATGGGGAGGGGGAGGTGGTGGAGTAGGGGAGGTGGAGGGAAAGAGAAGGGGATGCGCAGGTGAAGACTAGAGGGAGGGGGGTGAAGGAAGGCTGAAAAAAAAAGAGAGAGTGTGACTTGGTACTTTAAGAAGTGTGGAACATGCATTCATGCATTGTACAGTTGTGGGTGCAGAAATATTTCATTTTGCTCGTTCTTACCTGGCTAGACGACTTCCAATTTCCCTCGAAAATTAAGATGCCCCATAAACACACACACACACACACTCACACACACACACACGCACACACAACACACACACACACACACACACACACACACATACACACACACACGTGCATGCATGCACGCACTCATGCACACACACACACACGCACACACACACTCATGCGGGTTCGCACACAGAATAGAAGGGACATAAGTTCTGCCTGTCTTTGTAATCTGAATAGTTCCCTCAGCACAAGGGTGACCTGCCTTGAGCACTTTCCGAGAGCACTGTAAGTGGATAAGAAACATAGAGCATGAAAAGACCATGACAACTGTTGACAGGTGCCCTGTCATATTTACATGACACTCCAGAGGTGTGCTCCTGTGTCCATTTTAAAACCATGTTCAAGCATGCTTAGACATTATTTAGACAACACTGACTCATCCTCAGGGAGCTAAAACAATGTTAGATGTGTAATATATACTTTTGAATTCTGTTTATAATTTGAAATTTCTGGGCTATATATGGTGCATTGTTATGAAAGCTGCACATTTGAAATTTTTCAAGAAAAAAAAAAAGAAAAAAAAAGAAGCAAAATGAACATGTTGACTGCAACTGGTTGATTTGCAACAAGAAAAGAGCAGTGAATTTTTTTTTGGGGGGGGGGGGGGGGTGTATTTTTTTTTTAAATTTTTTTTTTTTTAAGAGCAGTGAAAATTGATACATCAAGAGATGAGCATAACACACTGTAAACAAAGCTTGTGTATTCTGCAAAATGTCATGATCCATCAAACTATGAATTCGTGAATTTGGTACAAGTCTTTGGTCTTAATTCATTGCATGGGGACAGACGCTTTCACCAAGTTGAAGCAAACATCACATGGCCTGGAGCTGATTGGCGAGTTGCCCAAGAACAATTCCACTGATGACCGACAGAACTTGTAGTGCTGACAGGTGTCAAATTAGGGAGGGGTTGTGCAGGGGACAAGTAACTTGCTGGACCTGTTTGGCGACTTGCCAAGAAAAGGCCTTGTGCACGGAATGACTGACTCAAGATATGTAGCGAATGCATTCATTCATTGCACAGTTGAAGGTGTTGAAATGTTTCAATTTATGTGAAAAAAACCCACTGTTCAACCCCCATCTAACAGGTTTGAATCATCCCACACGAGGACACACACACACGCACACTCTTGTGCACAGTATACACAACTATACATATACACACATGCACACTTTTACACAGACACACACACACACACACAAACACACATGCGCACGCGCGCGCACACACACACACACACACACACACACACACACACACACACACACACACACACACACACACACACACATGCACGCGCACGCACACACACACACACACACGCACACGCACACACACACACACACACACACACACACACACACAATTTAAGTGCATGTTGACAAACATGGTAAAGAAACAGAGACACTTCTCCCCCTGACCCCCTCACCTTTCAACGCACGGTAACATATTTTTTTCCTCTCACACATTTTTTTTTTACCGATCAGTCCATTTTTCTCAATCTCTTTCTGTGACCCCATGACCTCTCCCACTCTGTGTCCTCCTCCCCTTCGTTCATCATCCCACCCTTTTCTCTCCCACACCCACATTGTTCATCTCTTTCTTTTCTTCCATCCCCCTCCCTTCTCCCTACCTCTTGTTACTGGTCACCTCTCTATTTTTTTCTGCTGTCTCTTGCTCCTTGTTTGTGAACCAGTTCCCTGCCTGCTCTCGTCCATGTTCTGTCTCCCTGTCGTCACTCAACCCTTTCCTTCCTCGCCTTGCTCCCCATGCTTTTCTCCTCGCTCCTCACCTGCCAGTCCCTCTCTTTACCTCACACTCCCAAAAGAGCCTCGCTCCACCTCTCTTCTTTCTTTGACGTTTGAGTCCTCATCCTTAAGCAGACTTCTTCCCAACCCCCTCTGATCCCCACCCTTCTGGCTGTCTGTCTATTTTTTTTTTTTTT
>CM031619.1:44904238-44924097 GCA_018398815.1 Conus ventricosus
GGGTAATCAGGGCATGTCAACACAGAGCAGGCTAACAGCAACTGTAAGGGTAATCAGGGCATGTCAACACAGAGCAGGTTAACAGCAACTGTAAGGGTAATCAGGGCATGTCAACACAGAGCAGGTTAACAGCAACTGTAAGGGTAATCAGGGCATGTCAACACAGAGCAGGCTAACAGCAACTGTAAGGGTAATCAGGGCATGTCAGCACAGAGCAGGCTAACAGCAACTGTAAGCGTAATCAGGGCATGTCAACAGAGCAGGTTAACAGCAACTGTAAGGGTAATCAGGGCATGTCAACACAGAGCAGGCTAACAGCAACTGTAAGGGTAATGTCAACACAGAGCAGGCTAACAGCAACTGTAAGCGTAATCAGGGGATGTCAACACAGAGCAGGCTAACAGCAGCTGTAAGCGTAATGTCAACACAGAGCAGGCTAACAGCAACTGTAAGCATAATCAGGGCATGTCAACACAGAGCAGGCTAACAGCAGCTGTAAGCGTAATGTCAACACAGAGCAGGCTAACAGCAACTGTAAGCGTAATCAGGGCATGTCAACACAGAGCAGGCTAACAGCAACTGTAAGCGTAATCAGGGCATGTCAACACAGAGCAGGCTAACAGCAACTGTAAGGGTAATGTCAACACAGAGCAGGCTAACAGCAACTGTAAGGGTAATCAGGGCATGTCAACACAGAGCAGGCTAACAGCAACTGTAAGGGTAATCAGGGCATGTCAACACAGAGCAGGCTAACAGCAACTGTAAGCGTAATCAGGGCATGTCAACACAGAGCAGGCTAACAGCAACTGTAAGGGTAATGTCAACACAGAGCAGGCTAACAGCAACTGTAAGGGTAATCAGGGCATGTCAGCACAGAGCAGGCTAACAGCAACTGTAAGGGTAATCAGGGCATGTCAACACAGAGCAGGTTAACAGCAACTGTAAGGGTAATCAGGGCATGTCAACACAGAGCGGGCTAACAGCAACTGTAAGGGTAATCAGGGCATGTCAACACAGAGCAGGCTAACAGCAACTGTAAGCGTAATGTCAACACAGAGCAGGCTAACAGCAACTGTAAGGGTAATCAGGGCAACTGTAAGCGTAATGTCAACACAGAGCAGGCTAACAGCAACTGTAAGCGTAATCAGGGCATGTCAACACAGAGCAGGCTAACAGCAACTGTAAGGGTAATGTCAACACAGAGCAGGCTAACAGCAACTGTAAGGGTAATCAGGGCATGTCAACACAGAGCAGGCTAACAGCAACTGTAAGCGTAATCAGGGCATGTCAACACAGAGCAGGCTAACAGCAACTGTAAGGGTAATGTCAACACAGAGCAGGCTAACAGCAACTGTAAGCGTAATCAGGGCATGTCAACACAGAGCAGGCTAACAGCAACTGTAAGGGTAATGTCAACACAGAGCAGGCTAACAGCAACTGTAAGGGTAATCAGGGCATGTCAACACAGAGCAGGCTAACAGCAACTGTAAGGGTAATCAGGGCATGTCAACACAGAGCAGGCTAACAGCAACTGTAAGCGTAATCAGGGCATGTCAACACAGAGCAGGCTAACAGCAACTGTAAGCGTAATCAGGGCATGTCAACACAGAGCAGGCTAACAGCAACTGTAAGGGTAATGTCAACACAGAGCAGGTTAACAGCAACTGTAAGGGTAATCAGGGCATGTCAGCACAGAACAGGCTAACAGCAACTGTAAGCGTAATGTCAACACAGAGCAGGCTAACAGCAACTGTAAGGGTAATCAGGGCATGTCAACACAGAGCAGGCTAACAGCAACTGTAAGGGTAATGTCAACACAGAGCAGGCTAACAGCAACTGTAAGGGTAATCAGGGCATGTCAACACAGAGCAGGCTAACAGCAACTGTAAGGGTAATCAGGGCATGTCAACACAGAGCAGGCTAACAGCAACTGTAAGGGTAATCAGGGCATGTCAACACAGAGCAGGCTAACAGCAACTGTAAGGGTAATCAGGGCATGTCAACACAGAGCAGGCTAACAGCAACTGTAAGGGTAATCAGGGCATGTCAACACAGAGCAGGTTAACAGCAACTGTAAGGGTAATCAGGGCATGTCAACACAGAGCAGGCTAACAGCAACTGTAAGGGTAATCAGGGCATGTCAACACAGAGCAGGCTAACAGCAACTGTAAGGGTAATCAGGGCATGTCAACACAGAGCAGGTTAACAGCAACTGTAAGGGTAATCAGGGCATGTCAACACAGAGCAGGTTAACAGCAACTGTAAGGGTAATCAGGGCATGTCAACACAGAGCAGGCTAACAGCAACTGTAAGGGTAATCAGGGCATGTCAACACAGAGCAGGCTAACAGCAACTGTAAGCGTAATCATTGGCATGATTGTTTCTGAATTCACAGTTTTGATGAGGTCTATTTTGTATGTTTTCTGTTTCTGTGATTCTCATATTATTTGTTTCTAATTTTCCAGGCTTCCAAACCATCGGTGCATGAACTTTTTCAGGTGAGTCACTACAGATTCATCCAGCAATTCATCCCTTTCGAAGAAAAAAAAAGTGATCTTTTGAGACAATTTTCTTACATAGGTGGATGAAGATGGTTCTTTTTTTTCTTTCTCCATTTATATGTGTTTTTATCAGGTGTGTGTGTGTGTGTGTGTGTGTGTGTGTGTGTGTGTGTGTGTGTGTGTGTGTGTGTGTGTGTGTGGTTTGTTGCAGTTTAGTATGTGGTTTGTTGTAGTTTAGAGTGTTCGGTCTAGAGACAGAAAAGATCCTTTGCATATGTGCATTACTTATATGTTTCCTATTATTTTTACATTTGTCATTGAATCTCAAGTTTTAGATAGTGTAAGACAGTGTAAGCAATGTTTGAAAAAAAACAAAAAGACTAACAAAGTCAAACCTCTGACCTTGGTCTTGGAGTTTTCTTTATCTGTCTCATTTTCCAAGATCTCTCAGCAGTGTTGTTTCCATGCTGCTCATATTAGCCACCCCTTGCACAGCTACACCCAACCTCATCCTGTCATGGCCTCAAATCACAACAGCCCACAGGAGCAGTGAGTTCAAGATCGTCATGAGGCAACCCACCAGAGGAGACACAGCACTGCTGCTGCGCCACGTTAGCATCTGTTCTGATGCAGTATAGGCACCATGCACCTACTAAGCCCCACGCTGATAGTTTAGAATGCTCATTCTTATGGCCTGTGTGAGCATCTCTCCTGCAGAGGTCACCACCATGTGCTTGTAATGACGGTCCGGGGGAAGCTTGCTGATTGCTGAGACTTGGACGAGAGCTCACAAGGGTGCAGATTTGAAAAGGAAGGATGCCAAGAATGCACTGCATGAAGGGCAACAGGATTTGAGATGTTTTTAATGAACAAGTGTCGGTGAAGAGGATGAAGATGCCGCCGTGGAGTTCTGGTTTGGTCTGAGATGATTCGGCAGGGCTGTGCTCCATGCTTCCTTTCACAGAACATCCCAGCGATGGGTCAGGCCTGCGACCACAGACAGATGTAGTTTTGGTCGTTCCAGTTCTTCCCATTGAGCCTAAAGCTTATTTAACTTTAACTTGGAAGCTATGGAACAGGAGTTGACAGTGGCTGACAAAACCCGCAGCTCTTACTTTGATGGGTCTGGAATCCTCTTCTCTGTCTGGAATCTCTGAACACTGACCAACCAGCCACCATGGCACTGTGGTTAAGTATGACAAAATCATGGCTGGGAGGTTGTGCGTTTGATTCCATCAGAGCCATTATTTGTGAGAGGTTTTGACTCCTATGGGGCTCCTGTCCTGAGTTGAGTTTGCTATGGGCTCAGCAGGGAGAGCTGGAACCACATTGTTGAGTTTTATCTGCTGTAATGGAGGCATCTCTGACAGTGTCGCTCAAATTTCCTGACCAAATGTCTGTACCTCTCGGGCTTAGTTGATGCCAGGATGTATTATGAAAGCAAGCACAGAGTACAGATTTGTCATGCAGTCTCATACCAATTTATAGCACCATCTTCACCATTATCATCCTCACTGATCAGCGTTAAAAAAAGTCTCTGTGACCCTTCTTGCCCTTCTGTCATGGTGACCTTAGTTTTGATTTCATGTGTCAGTGAGCTTGTGTCAAGGTCGCTGATATATGCAAACTCATGGGTACTGTTGTGGGACAGACGTGGAGGTACCCTTCTTAGGGCAGCAGTCGCTAACGCTGGTTTTGCAACTAAGCAGTCATTGTCGACCGTAGAAGACAAAGGAGGGGGTGTCCCGCTTGTAGGCTTGGGACAGGTGCCCCAGAATTCCTCTGAAGTGACTCCGCGGTAGTGCAGTGTTTACTCTGGTGGGTTGCCTCATGAGGACCTTAACATTGATTGCTCCTTGTGGAACACCTGTGTCAGGGTTGTAGCAGGACAATAGGACAATTCAGGGTTTGACTATGGATGGGAAGGTGGGAGAGGGCGGTTTGGGGATAATACCACTTGAGTGCTGTGGAAGATGAGACAGATGAAAAAAAAAAAGGGGTGAGGTTGAGGGGGGGGGGGGGGGGGGGCAACTCAAACCAAAAGAGGAACAAAGCCACTGACCATGGCACCATGGTTATTAGCATCTGGAATCTGGAGGGTTTTTTTTTTAATCATGTGTCGTTGTATTGTGTGTGCATTCCTGCTGCTGTTATCCCTGTTGTCTGAAATTGGAGACCATCGGTAGAACTCCCCTTCCCTCACCCCCCCCCCCCACCCCCCAACCATCCTTTCCTTCACACCACCGCATGCCTATCAACAGGAGGAGAACTACATCGCAGCGGTGAAGGAGAGTCGCAACATCGAGAAGGTTTACCGCTCCTACTTCGATGACAGCATCGTCAACGACGACTTCACCACCACCTACAACTTCCTGAAGGAAACTGTGAGCAAGCTGCATCGCAACGCCAAGTGGGTTCCCGTCGACTGGAAGCAGTGAGGAAGACGGTCACCTGGGGCATTGGTTCCTTTCTTCCCTGTCCGTTGTACGGGGGGGGGGTTGCTGGATCTCCACACAGTGAAAGAGACGTTGACCTGGGAGCTGTGGTGGAAACGCAGACATGAGGTTGTGGGTTGCGTTGAAAATAAAGACAGAAGACTGTGGATTGTGTTGCAAATTAAGACATAGGATTGTGGGTTGTGTTGAAAATAAAGACATAGGACTGTGGGTTGTGTTGAAAATAAAGACAGGATTGTGGCTTGTGTTGAAAAGACGTAGGATTGTGGGTTCTGTTGAGAATACAGACAGAGGATTATGGGTTGTGTTGAAAAGACACAGGATTGTGGACTTTGTATGAAATCAAGATGTAGGATTGTGGGTTGTGTTGAAAAGAAAGATGTAGGATTGTGGACTTTGTATGAAATAAAGATGTAGGATTGTGGGTTGTGTTGAAAAGAAAGATGTAGGATTGTGGGTTGTGTTGAAAAGCCATAGGATTGTGGGCTTAGTATAAAATAAAGATGTAGGATTGTGGGCTGTGTTGAAAAGAAAGATGTAGGATTGTGCGCTGTGTTGAAAAGAAAGATGTAGGATGTGGGCTTAGTATAAAATAAAGATGTAGGATTGTGGGTTGTGTTGAAAAGACATAGGATTGTGGGTAGGATTGTGGGTTGTGTTTAAAAGAAAGATGTAGGAAATGATGTTTGAAATACAGACGTGACACTGTGGGCTACGTTTAAGATAAAGACACGATACTGTGAGCCATGCTGAAAATAGAGACATGGAACTGTGGGCTCTGTTAAAAAGCGGAGACAGCTATGTTAAAAGCGAGTACACAAGCTGTTTGATTCATGGTGTATGGGCTTGGGGCATGTGAGCCTGAGGGGTCAGACAGTCTGTGAAATAGGCTGGCTGACACTGGTGGCTGCCCACTCTCATACACTGATGATAGACTTGAGGATGTCATTCCTACAGGGAGGGACAGTTCAAAATGGACACCTGTGGCCATTTTGTGCATGTCATTACGATGATGCACAATCCATTTTTGATCGGCTCTGAATTGTCCTATACATCAGTGGGGGTGAAACAGCTCATGTGGTGCTGCCTCAACCATTTGACTGCCAATTTTTTTTTTTTTTTTTAACCTAACATTCCGTTAACTATCACTTTGAATATTTCAGATCTCCAAAAGAAATTTGATTGAACTTTTGAATCCTCTGTATTTTTAAAAAACAAAATTCAGTTTTAATCACATTAAGTGTAGAAAAATTTAGGGTGGATGTAGTTTGCTGTGCTTGTGTGTGTGTTGTTGATCTTTTAAACCGACGATGGTGGTCACTTGATTACAGAAAGTCCAGAATCTGTCTGCAAGGTTTGTCCGGATTTTTCAGTCCAAAATTCACAAACTTTCAAAACTTTTAGGACATAGATTGAAAGACCTATGTCCCATGAAAACTCATGATAACTTCAATCGTTTTAACAGTATCCAAGAACAGTATAAATGTTGCAGTCATACTGGACATGAGCAAACTCTTCCCTTCTGTCATTCGGTTGAACAGACCAACAGTTTCAGTCTTTCCTTGGTGAGCACAAACTCTGTAATTCTTAAGTCATTGCAGGGTACAACAGGAAAAAGATTTAACATCTTCCTTCTTACTAGGAAGTATATGTCTAAGTTATATATTACAACCATTTTTTTGTTTCATTTATGTGTGTCTGTGTCAGTGTGTGTTTGTCTCCATACAGTTTAACAGTGTAAGGTATCCAGAAGAACATGAGCACTGGTTAATTCCACAAAACATAGTGAGCCGTTAGCACCTGCTGTGTTTTAACAACTGGGATTTTACAGAGGCTTTCAAGTTCACTGGCTTTTTCTTTTGATCTCTTTCCTAAACCAGTTGACTCAGCTGTCAGACAACGCTGTCCTTTCTTCTCGGCATCCTCATCTGCCCAGTCAGCAGCCGTGTGGAGACTCCGGATTTCTTTCTTTAGGCACGCTTTCTTTTCTCTCCACAGTGAAAATTCTGCCTCTTCTCCTCTTCTCAGCCTGCTTTGTCTCTCATCACATTTCTTGGTTTGTGTTGTTCAAAGTTGTGGTCAGCTTGGGGTTTGTTTGTTTGGTTTAGTTTTGTTTTGTTTTTTTGTCCCCTGTACTCTTTTTTCCTACATTGCTGGCTCCTTCGTTTCTGTGGTAGTAAATGCCTGTTCATTATTTGCAAGCAGCATGCTTTCCAGGACTATTTGGGCCAGGGCGTGCGAGGGAAAACTGATCGACACAAGACTCAAAATTCCTCCTCTTTCAGTAGCTTGAGTAGTAATTTACAATTTTCCTTGTCAACATACTCTTTTCATAGAGAAACACATATAAAATGACCAGGAACTTGGGTGTAGTTCTTATGATCTTGACAATAATGTTAAAAAATTTGGGGGGGCTACAATTGTAGCATTTTGCTCGTGACTTGTCTTTTTGCAGCTGCAGTTGTCTTCAGACAGGTCATCTTGATGCTCTAAGTTTCCCAAATATCCTGTATGGAGATGGAATGGACGTCATTCATGGGCAGAACAGGGCAGAAAGACAATGAACTGGTGACAGCGGACAGGTGTAATAAAGCAGAACGGTTGTGAAAAGGTTACGGATGAGGTTAGGTGTGTATTCGACACAGGAATACGAGCCCATGAAGAGAAGGGAGTGAGTAACGGCTGTATGAACTGAAGGTTGTCTGCTGACCAGAATGCAGTGTGTACTGATGTAGGAAAGAATTAATTATTTCATGAACATTTTTTTCTCTTTTCTTTCTTTCTTTCTTTCTGCGTATGCAGGCTGATACTCCTGCGGGCACTGCCTGTATAGACAGGCAGTCAAGTTTTTCGTGTATGACCGTTTTTCCTCCCGCCATTAAGACAGCCACACTCCATCTTCGGGAAATTTACTCTTTTCAAAACAACTACTTTGCTGCCAGTGTTTCAGTGGATTTCAGGATTTGAGCTGCATGCTAGTCACTAGTGCTTGCTGCTCAAGTTTTATTACTGTGGTCCCAGGCTATTTTATAGCCGTCTGTGTCAAAACTGAAGGTTCTACTGCTGGATTTTGTTTTTGTTTTCTTTGTTTCTGAAGCAGTGTGTTCTGGTCATGGAATGTGATTGATGTTAACAGCTTAGCGGGCCTGTACATTTGGTATCGACCATGACACCAAAGTCAAGATTATTTGATTTTTTTTTGGTTGCAATGATGATCATGCAGAAAAACCCAAGCGGGTTTTGTGTTTGCCTTCAAATCTGGTCAAAGCATTAAATGTGAATTTGCATGGAACAAACTCTGCTGTCTACAGACAGGATCAGAAAAGTCAGTTACGCTCTTCTTGGAGCTTTTGTAAGTTTAAAAAAAAAAAACAGAGGAAAAAAAAATCAAACTTAGATATTTAGAAGGGCAAAAATTATTTTTAAAAAGCTAAGAAGAAATGCTGCTGAAGTTTGTATCCAGTCGATGTTTTTCATCTGACAGAACTATCTGTGTGCAAAGTCATCTGACAGAACTATCTGTGTGCAAAGTCATCTGACAGAACTATCTGTGTGCAAAGTCATCTGACAGAACTATCTGTGTGCAAAGTCATGCAGCACTTCAAAAGTACTGACAACATCAACTTCAGTGATTCATAAAGCTTCCGTCTAGGATTTTGTTTGTTTGTTTTTTTGAGTGCAGACTCTGTAAATAGTTGAAACCAAGTCTAACGTTGATGTCTTTTGGGGAGGAGGGGAAGGGAGGATGGAGGGGGGGTGGGGGGGTTGGAGGTGGGGGAGGATTAGTTCGGCTGTGTCTGTCACAGGCGCAACACAGACTAAGTGGCATAGCCACCCCAAAACATTTGACACCAGCTCTTGGTATTATAGGTGGTACAGGAAAGTGAAATCACACACGCACACACACATGCAAGCACGTACACACACATGCGCATGCACATGTGCGCATGCATGCTGCACTCATGCACACACACACACACACACACACACACACACACACACACACACACACACACACACACACACACACACACACACACACACACACACTGGGTCAAGGACCAAGGTGGGTCCAGGATCATGTCCTGTTTTTCTGTCTTTTCACTCGAGAAAGTTTCATCCATGATAGTTGGATTTATCATTCTTTTACTTCGAGATTGGTGGGGAGAATGGTTTCCTTGTATTAAATGAGTCATGTTGAAAAGCATCTCATTTGCAGCATTGCCAGGGGAAAAAAAAAAAAAAAGAAATCAAGGGGAAAAAAAAAAAAAAAGAAATCAAGGAGAAAAAAAAAAAAGGCAGACACTTCAGATGGACTAAGAACAAAAAGTGTGATATAGCTTGAATTGTGATGCAAGTTGTGTATGGTGCGAGCTTACCTTTTTGAAACGCCCTGTTGGTTACAGTGTATGTTTGGAAATGGGACCAGCACTCTTGATTTATGATGTGAGCAGCATGTGGTGCTTCCTTTTTGAATTACACCATTTTGGGCAGTAGGCAGATGCAGAGGTGACGCCCTTTACATCTTTGCTATACCATGTTTGCCTCATTTAATTTTTGTGAAGATACACAGTTTCTCAATTTTCCAGTAGGGAAACTCCAGCAAACTCCACCAAGGTGAAGCAGATATTACTGGCAACATGCATGATTTGGGATATCATTGCATCGCTGTAGGTTATGCAATATCCTTGACTACCACCAACCAGTCACCTGCATCGTTGTAACCAGTAACCAATGAGGAGATGTGAAATGCTGATGTTGGCTATTGATTTTCCTGACATCTCCTTGTTCTGTGCGGTGGCTGACTAAGGGTACTGTCCTCTAGAACCACCTGTTCCCGCCAAAAGGTCCACCAGCTCCTAGAAAATTACACGAGCAGAAGTTTTTGCTGGTTTATTCCAACACTACCCTTGCGTGTAGCACTTGAAAGCTAAGTGCAAGGTATGCCAGGTACGCTGCTAAGATTTCAGAATTTGCTGAGCAGACTTGATGATGACTGTCGCCATGTTTCATGCAGCTAAGAATTATATAGAGATATGTTTATCCAGATAAAGTTCCCATGTCGTACCCTGAAATGAGGAAGAGGTTGGCAGCGTACAGTGCCTGTACACAGGAATGGGACCCAAATCCTAAAATCACAGACTGTCTTCTCAAAGCTGCCAAGTGAAAGTTTGGATAAGCAGTTGTGAAAGCAGCAAGTGAACAGAAATGTTGGACTCTCGGCAGCAGTCATACGAAAGAGTTATAATGACAAGAAACTAATTATGTGTGTGGATGTGAAGAAGGCCATCAGGAGTGACTTACGTTATTTATAACTATTCCATATCTTTAAGCACTCTGCACTTAATGTATGTTCTCTATTTTTCAAGCATTCCATGCTTTTTAGTGTCATAGAAATTTGAAATGTTTATGCGTCGGTGAAAAAGTTATATCTGTGTGTAGACTGCTTTTGAAATATGTATATGTGTCTGTGGAAAAGTTATATCTGTCAGCAGATTGTCTATGAACTGCCCTTGAACATTAGAAGTGGATGTATATTTTATGTGTCAAAGGACTAGCAGATTTTGATCTGTACATTTTAACTTTACCAGTCAAACATATCATTTGTGTGCCTCTGCTTTATGTATTAATATTGTTAACCAGCAAAGCATTTATCTCCAGTCCGAAGTATTCCATATACATTTGCCTGATGTGTATCCATCCATTTGTACAAAGGCATAATATACACTGTGTGTGTGTGTGTGTGTGTGTGTGTGTGTGTGTGTGTGTGTGTGTGTGTGTGTGTGTTGTGTGTGTTTGTGTGTGTGTGTGTGTGTGTGTGTGTGTGTGTATGTGTGTGTATGATGTGTCTTATACGTAAAATTTCACAAAATAATCTTGTTGAAGTCGTTGTTGAACAGCGGCAGTCGATCTTTATAAATGCAGGTCAGTTTTTGAAAATCAGAGAGTTGTGATCAGAACAGACAAGCATATTTAGATTTTGGCCGGTCCCATTTCTGAAGAGATTGTCATTTCATACAATGCTGATGAAAACTCCAATAATTACAAACAATATGATTGCTAATGTCCTGATGCATATGCAGAATAGTATTGAAATATACCTGGTCGGGAACTCCAAGAAGTGCACTCTCTGTCCCCTTGTCCGCCGCTTTAATCATGCTATGCACAACAAAGCACCAGAGAAAGGCAGACAGGCACACAGCTATGTTGCATCTAACATGATACACAGTCTTTCTCAACTGTTATAGAGCTATGGAGGATAAAACTTACAACTGGTTGTGTGTGTGTGTTTTTTTTAATTTTCCTTGCTCGTTTTAAGTGATGGGTATATATTCTTCTTTTTTTTTTAATGATGATTCAGAAACTGACATAAATGAAAATAATTATTGTTAGAAGTTGTCTTGTTGAGAGGATGATAATGAGGCAGTCTGTGCAATTGTGCGTACTGTTTGACATTGCAACAGTTTGTATGACTCGATGTTCATGGGGTTCTTTTTTTTTAATCTATTAAAAATGCACGGACAAAGAAAGAAAGGAGAGAAATGCCATGCTTACATATCCTTGATTATCCACATTACACAGTTCTGTATAACACAGTGAAATTGTCTGTTTGATGATTTTGTGAAACATATCATTGGTCATGCATGGTTGGGTGATTCGTGATCATATCATATACATAACTCTGTTCAACCAGTATTTACCGTGACAAGTCTAATCCGGAATCTGCATTGTACACTGTTGATGCCAAAGACTTGTTTTTATAATATGCAAGGAAAATAAAGTCATATGTATTCCTCATAATGTGTTGGACATTGTGATGCAAAGTGCGAAGAAAATGATGGGTTTGTTTGCAATGCGATAACTTATTTTATCCTTTTCGAGTTTACAACCAGGACAGCCTTTAGCACATGGCGAGTTTGGCTGACCTGCATGAGCGCAAGGGATATTTCAATTACGCTTTAATCTCTTTCAATCTGTTTTGCACAGAGCCAAACATATTCACATGGTTTTTGCTTATTAGTTACGTTGTAAGATAGAGCCATTTCATGAAATATGCTTTTGGACTTTTCATGCTTTCAAAAATCTCAAACAGAACTTTATTTTTTACAGGAACAAAACGGATATTCATTTCAATGTAAATATCTGGAAAATTATTCTTTCAAGATGTGAAAAAAATAATAAAAATTGATCATTTTGCAACGTGATACTGTAAACCTTTGGACTTAATGATGCTTTGATAAACTCAATCATCATGATTTTTAAAAAAACATAATCTGTGTTAGAGTGTAAATAGCAGAATTGGTTCAGGAGATGGAGGTTGGGATGGAGTTTGTGTCAGTGGGCATTCCAGACTCCCCCTCCCCCATACCCCCCTCCAGTCCGTCCAGCCCTATAACATGTATATCGATCAGTCCGCACACATCAGCGCATCCTTGACTGAAGAAACTGAAACTTGATTTCTGATCCATGATGTTGTGGCCCGTGGCTCCTCCCTTTTTTTATTTTTTTTATAATTTTATTTTATTTTTTTTAGCAGCTGGACTTTTCCTACAAACACAGCCATGGCTCACAAACATTTAACATCATGCTGTTGAAAACGAAAATTTCATGTGACGTATCACTGATTATATAGCAGTTGCTTATCTAATCCATAAATGTTGAGCGCCACGCTCGGCTTTATCCGCTCTCCTTGACACCAAACTAAAACATTTTTGTTTCGCTTTCGATTTTGCGCAAGGGAGTTAACTCGAAGGAAGTGGCATTGAGCGCTTTCCCTTGGATACAAAGTCCATCGCATCTGACCTCTGTTCTCGTGCGAAAGGTAAGCAACGCAGGTGTTCGTGTTTGATAAAGGCTTCGAGAAAACAAATAGGATTTTCATTTGCATGATCGTAAATATTTGCATCAGGATTGTTTGAAGGGAAATGCTCATGCGACTGTGTGTGATTACGTGCTATTTAATGTTCCGATTAGATTTCAGGTCTATGTGGTGTGATTTCAAGAAATCTTTAGTTCGCGTTCACACACACACACACACACACACACTCACACACACACACACACACACACACACACACACACACACACACACACACACACACACTCGCGCGCGCGCGCACACACACACACACACACACACGCACACACACATACACACACAGAGACTTGTGAGTTGATTTTAACGTGGTGACAGCCCTGATGTGGCCCTTTGCGGTCGGCTGGGCAATAGCCTAAGCAACATTATCTTATCTTGCACATGCATAGTGCTCACAAGGTACACACATACACTCACACGTGTATGCACGCATCTAATGATATGATGATCGTACTTTAGCAATAGGTTTCCCATTTCTGGAAGCCCCTAGTTCGTAGATGGCATTTGATTTTGGGAGGTCGTCCTGG
The DNA here is from genome assembly GCA_018398815.1 of Conus ventricosus. Lineage (NCBI taxonomy): Eukaryota > Metazoa > Mollusca > Gastropoda > Neogastropoda > Conidae > Conus > Conus ventricosus. Next base: position 44,917,599 of record CM031619.1, read on the forward strand.
TAACATGATACAGCAAAGCGTCTCAAGAACCGAGTATTGGTCTTATGGTTCACAACCACATCTCCCTTTCGTTTGATTAGCAGAATAGTTTCCCTTGTGCTGCAAAGTCTGAAGAAGGCCAGTTTCTCTGAAAAATAACTGATTTTACAATTAAACTTAAACATTAACGTTTAAACATTGACACGCACAAAAACTGGCACATCAATTGTGTAATTATTCTTGGTATCATGCTGGTTTTCTGATGGTTCTCCCAGAGCATGTTTTGTGCAAGTGTTCATTGTGTTGAGTCGGTTGATCTGGAACTGGTGGTGTTTGTGGATTAGCACTGCAGTAGCAGTGTCCTGTGTCTGCTGTTGGCCACCATCCTCTGCAGTTATGGTCATGTTTTTTGTTCATTTTTTGTATTCCATGCACCCAGACGACATGGATGCCAGTAACTCCAGATAGTCCTCAAGAATATGATCCATTCTGGCCTGGAAAATGCCCTGGGATAGGTTTAGTCCAAAAGGTAATCTGATCCAGCAATGTCTTCCAAACAGTGTTTGGAATGTTGTGAGGGGTTGACTTTCTGGATCCAGTGGACAGGTCAGTAACCAGCTTTTGTGTCGAGTTTGCTGAATTTCCGGAGGTCCTGCAAATTCTGCATTCAGTTCTTCCAAAGTTGGAATTTTGCATGGGCGTGCCTTTGCTTAAATAGGGATTTGTGCAGTTTCTTTGAGTCAGTGCAAACGCGTAGGATACTTCTTTTTTGTGGAGAATGCAGAGCTGGAGCACCAGTCTGTATGTTCTGTGATAGGTCGTAATTCTGTGATAGGTCGTATAACTCTGTCTTTTTCCAATTTTCACAAGTTCTTTTCTGAGTTTTTCTTCCACATGTGTTTCGCTGGTTGATCTATGAGGGGCTGTCATCTTTTTTTTCATTTGTAGAGTAGCTGGGTTTTTGAAGTTTCCAATTTTGTTCAGAAGTCACTTAGACTCATTGCTCATTAGCTCTGAGTATTATGGATTTTTTGTTTTGTTTTGTTGAGAATGCATGCTATGTAAATACTGGTCATCCATACGAAGGGCCATAAGCAGCCTTCTCTTCTGAATGTTGGTGATGGGAATTAACTTGTGCTCTCGGTCTTATGCATGCGTTCACACTTAGAACCTTGGTCTTTAGTCTTATTCTAAGAACTTTTGTGGAAATGGAATAAAAATCAATGTAAGTTAGCTTTGACAGAAAAATCCTATGTTGAAACAGTTTGGCGGAGAATCAAACCCATAACCCCAGGATCATGAGTCATGTGTTCTACCAGCTGAGCTATTCCGGCCCTGTACCAGATTCAGACCTCATGATGTTGATTTTTTTTTTAACAATTAATTTCATTTGCAAACAGCAGTATATTCTTCAGTTATGAAGACTGAGCCTAACATTGAGACAACTTTCATCTGTGGAAGGGAGTGGAATGGGGAGGGAGGCAGTGGGAAAGGGAGAAAGGAAATTATAGAAAATGGGACATGGTGCGGGCATGTTTTCATTTTGGATTGACTTTCAGTGTGAGAACTCAGAAGTTAAGTGTGAGAGAGAGAGAGTGTGCACATGAATTTATGTGCGTGTGCTTGTGTGTGTGTGTGTGTGTGTGTGTGTGTGTGTGTGTGTGTGTGTGTATGCGCATATGCACATATAGGTGATTTATGTATATATATGTGTGCATTGCCGCATGTATAGTGTGTGTGTGTGTGTGTGTGTGTGTGTGATCATCATCATTGCATCAGTAATTACAGCTGCTGTGGTGATGAAGGATCATGATCATCATCATCCATCAGTAGAAGATGTGCACTAATTCCTTCCCAAACCTTTCAGATTTGGAGTGGAATCATTTCCAGCCAATCATCAATCAGCGTCAGACATGGGGGGATTATCCAAGATTGTCTCGGATTTGCCGGAGGGTTATGGCTATGTCGTTCTGGTGGGCTGCGTGGGGAACACCGTTCTAAATATGTGGTTAGCCATAAACGTGGGACGTGCGCGGAAACGATTTGATGTGCCGGTGAGTTTGGGTTAGAGATGATGAGCATGGTTGTGTCTGGAAGGGAGATGTGTGTGTGTGTTTGTGTGTGAGGGTGTGTGTGTGTGTACGTGTTTGTGTGTGTGAGGGAGTGTGTGTGTGTGTCTGTGTGTGAGGGAGTGTGTGTGTCTGTGTGTGTGCATGTGTGTGTGTGTAAGGGAGTGTGTGTGTGTGTGTGTGTGCATGCATGTGTGTGTGTGAGGGAGTGTGTGTGTGTGTGTGTGAGGGAGTGTGTGTGTGTGAGGGGGGGGGGTATGTGAGGGAGTGTGTGTGTGTGAGGGAGTGTGTGTGTGTGTGTGTGTGTGTGTGTGTGTGTGTGTGAGGGAGTGTGCGTATGTGTGTCTGTGTCACAGGTGTGTGTGTGTGTGCATGTCTGTGTACATGCGTGTGTGTGCACACACATGTGTATACATGTATGCATGTGTGTGTGCATGCGTACGTCTGTGTGTGTGTGTATGAGAGTGTTAAGATTGATGGTTTTTTCCTTTCAGTGTTTTCTTTTATCGTCATAAGTATCCCCTCAATTGCATCATTCTCACACCACATATCGTCATAAGTATCCCCTCAATTGCATCATTCTCACACCACATATCGTCATAAGTATCCCCTCAATTGCATCATTCTCACACCACATATCGTCAAAGTATCCCCTCAATTGCATCATTCTCACACCACATATCGTCATAAGTATCCCCTCAATTGCATCATTCTCACACCACATATCGTCATAAGTATCCCCTCAATTGCATCATTCTCACACCACATATCGTCATAAGTATCCCCTCAATTGCATCATTCTCACACCACATATCGTCATAAGTATCCCCTCAATTGCATCATTCTCACACCACATATCGTCATAAGTATCCCCTCAATTGCATCATTCTCACACCACATATCGTCATAAGTATCCCCTCAATTGCATCATTCTCACACCACATATCGTCATAAGTATCCCCTCAATTGCATCATTCTCACACCACATATTCCAGCTCTCAGCAGTGTTTTCAACAAAGAGCGATCAATATTGCATCACCACGAGGTAACCCAGCAGAGGTGACCCTGCCCTGCTGCCGAGTCATTTTGCCTGTGCTGATCCAACATATGCAGTCTGCCAAGCCCTGCGATGAGGACAGTGATGGCTTTGTTGCCGAGCCAGCATGAGCTCCTCTTTGGAGTGTGCCACCATATCCATTCAACAGCAATCCTCATGAATGTGCTTTATACTGGCCACATTTTAACATACACACTCATCACCATCAGCAAGAATAGGGTGAGGATAGCAAAGATGAGATCCCCATGAGAGCAGGACATGAAGGACCACAAAATTTGAAGTTTTTAAAAAATTTTTTTATAAAAGGTCATCAGTAAAGATATTGAAGGTGATTCTCTGGTCTGAGACTGCATAACGGGCCTGTGCTCTGCATTTTCTTTCATTGTATGTCCTGGTGTCAACCAGGCCCGAGAGATGCAGATACCTGCAGTGTCCTGAAATTTCAGCAGTGCTCTCGAAGACACATTCATGAAGCAGATGAACCTCGAGTGTCCCAGATGAGCCCAAATTCACTCTGTAGTCAGGATAGGAGCTGGCTGAGCCAAGAAATTAATGAATTAATACCTGTGATGGGACTCAAACCTTTGATTTCCTAACCCTCAGCATGTGATGCTAACCACTGCGCCATAGGAGCTGGTGTGTGAGGGTTTTTGTCTTTTTTTTCTTTTTTTTAAAAACTTTTCTGTTCTTGGTTAACCAGTCAGCTGTAAATTTAGGTTAAACTAGAGTTGGTGGAAACTAGGGTGTATTTAGGATGGATGAAGTTTTTGTATAATGTGCTAATTATGTGTGTGTGTGTGTGTGTGTGTGTGTGTGTGTGTGTGTGTGTGTGTCTGTTTTTCTGTGTGCATGCAGTACCCAGATATGTACAGTAGCAGCAAAGAATTCAACTGCATTCAAAGAGCTCACCAGAACACGTAAGTTGTTAATCATTCTGACTGAAAAGTTATGCCTTCTGATCCTGCATTAACCTGTTATTATGCTGGTGCGCATGCGTGTTCTCTCTTTTCACTCAATACTTTGAGCTGGTTCAAAGAACCTACAGATGTTGACAGCTCTAGAGACGTAGAAGAATATTTTATTGTGTGGTATGGCATAGCTTCAAACGAAATTTGATCTGTTCCCCCACCCTCTCCTCCATAGGAGAGCAATGACCACAGTGTGGCATCAGTGTGTGTGTATGTGTGTGTGTGTGTGTGTGTGTGTGTTGTGTGTGTGTGTGTGTGTTCGTTCTTTAACCCTCTCTCTGCCTCTTTGGCAAAACGGGTGTAGAAAAGCCCCCTTTCTAGAAAAGCTGCTGTATGACCGACAGATTGAGGAGGGACAGATATTTGAAGATGAGAAAGTTCTTTATGAATTCAAAGTACAACCATCTTCCTTCATTTCACTTATTGAAAGCAAGAGAATTGATACAAGAACAACAACAAAAAAAGATAATTCTTATAACCGTATTTAACAGAATGTTTCTTAAACGGGTTTTCGGGGAAAATTTTTCTAGAACAACTGGCAGCGAAAGATCACTAAATTGTTAAAAGCACAATTGGTTACCTGAAGCTGAGAAACATGGCAATCATGGTTGATGTAAAAAAAAAAATTTTTTCCTCCAGTCTTTGTACTGTACAGCTCTGATGTTCTTTGTTGGCATTCGCTTTCTATAAATTTCTGCAACAGATCACCCATTGGAAAGTGGTTGAAAGCCAAGCAGACTAAATGGTTTTGCTCGAAGTGGTGGTTTCACCCCATTGATGGGTGGGGGTGGGGTAAGGTGGGTGGAGGATGGGAAGGAAGGGGGTGGAGGTGGAATGGTGGTGCTGGTGAATGGTGGTGGTGGGGGTGGTGGTGGGGTGGTGGTGGTGGTGGGTGGTGGACACGGAATCAGAATGTTTCTTGATGGAAGCGCTGGTCATGGGAGATGTGTTTCTGGGTGATGCGTGAGCCCTGTGTTTTTACAGGGCTGGAGGGCCAAGACCGGCTTTCCTGACTCTGCTGTTTGTCAGCGGACTGCAGTACCTGTGATGTGTGTGTGTGTGTGTGTTACTGTTTGTGTGTGTGTGGTGGCAAGTGTGTTAAGTATGGTGAGTGCGTGTGTGGTTTTGTTTGTGTTGTGGTGTGCAAGTGTGTTTTTTTTGGTGCAAGTGTGTGTTTGTGTGCGTATGTGTATGTGGTTTGTGTGTGTGTGTGGTGTGTGCACATGCGCACACTCGTTTTTGTGTGTGGATTGTGTGTGTGTGTGTGTGGTGTGTGGGGTGGCGTGTTTCTTATGGAATCTGTAAAATGTACTATTTATGATACATTTACTTCAGAATGACTTTTCACATTTTTTTTTCTCTTTTTAAACATAGTCTTGATGTTGTTGCCTATTTTTAGGCAATGATTTTTCACATGAAAAACAAAGAAACAGGATTATATCTGATGACTCGATCAGTGAGGTAAAGAAAAGCTTGATTTTTCTGTGCTGTATCAGTTGTGTAAAAGATGCATTTTTTTGCATCTTTACACTCAACTGTGGGGTATACAAAGGAATGGACTTTAGGTTCTGAAATGTGTATGTTATATAAAAGGAAAATTTTTTGAGAGTTTTCACCAGTTTCATGTGAAACTATATAGACGAATATCTTTGAGTTTGTGGACAGCTGCATTTGATGTAAACCAAAACCAAACAAAAAACCCAAAAAAAACACACACACACCACACACACCAACACACACACACACACACACACACACCACACACACACACACAAACCAACAACAAATCAAAGAAACAAAACAAAATTTAAGCTTTCTAGACACTGAAGTGTAAAAACAAAACACATCTCTGTTGGGCATTGTAGCTGTTTATTTTTTCTGTCTCAAGAAACAGAAGAATACGGTTTGAATTTTAGGATACTGGCTTAGAATTAGACATGCTGTGTTTCTGAAAATTATTTCCAAGAAAAAAGGGGGGGGGGGGGGGGGGGGGGGGGGGGGGGGGGGGGGGGGGGGGGGGAAGTCTCTGGAATATGATATGAACAAAAGACCACCTGTTGAGGTGTGGGGCACACTCTGAAGAATAAACGAAAAGACCACATTTGAAGAGATGGTCTGGACCTTTTTGACGTGCAGAAACTGGCAGCAGGGGCAGGAGCTTTTCTAACCTCCTGTCCGTGTGGTCTAAAGCCATAGGGGTTTTTATTCCGGAGGTGAGTCAAAGCATTTTTCCTTGTGTATGGGCTGCTTGTGTGTGTTGCCGCCAGCATGTTTAGTTTGTGTTGTGGTGTGTGTGTCGTAATAGGCATCATTGTCTGTGTGTTTTGCGGTGCAACGGGGTACGTTTATTATTGCTTTGCAATCTTTTTTTAATTTTTTGGTGTGTGTGTGTTGTTTTTTTTTCAATTTCGTCTTTTAATGCCCCC
>CM031619.1:44924197-44926697 GCA_018398815.1 Conus ventricosus
TACAATATGTTTTAAACAATTACTCTGTTCTTGACTCAGTTTGTAAGTGTTTGTTAAATAGTTCAATTGATCCTTATCTGTAGGTTTTATCACTTCTCACTTAAAATTGTCCAGGTGGAAGAGGAATGGGAGATGAGAGGGGGGGGGGAGGAGGAGGGAATGTCATTTTCTATTGTTAATGGAATAATACACTTCATACACTTGCATACTTCATTCACCCACACATAAACTGTCTGAATCACAATAGTGGAAGGACATTAATCCGACGACCACACATGCACACACACACACACACACGCACGCACGCACGCACGCACGCACGCACGCACGCACGCACACACACACACACACACACACACACACACGCGCGCGCGCGCGCGCGCGCGCGCGCGCGCGCGCGCGCGCGCGCATAAACACGCACAAATACGCACACGCGCGCATACACACACACACACACGCACGCACGCACGCACGCGCACGCACGCACACACGCGCACACACACACACACACACACACACACACACACACACACACACACACAAAGACCTAGATAGGTAGGTAGGTATGTAGGTAACTAGATAGGTAGGTAGTAGATAGAGAATACTCTGTAAGACAGATGTCTATGCATGTGTGCATGCTGTGTGTGTGTGTGTGTGTGTGTGTGTGTGTGTGTGTGTGTGTGTGTGTGTGTGTAACAATAACAATATAACAATAACAATAAGTTTAATTCAGTTTTTTTCAAGGCCATCTGACCTATGTGAACAGGAAAGGCAATTCATGATATGAAGTAATGTGAAAGATCTCTTTTCATGCATGATATCATAGTTGTTCTCTTAATTTTAAACATTCTGTTACATAAAGAGCTACTTTGTACACCAACTTTCCTTTAAGTTTTAAAATAAAAAATTGTATTTTTTTGCTGAGAAGGAAAACGATAATAATAGTGAGGAATGTATTTCGTTATTAGAGAAATATATCTTGGACATATGAGCATGAAATGTGTTACGTCCTCAATACAGTTTTCATTACATTGTTTACATGTACAATCATTTGGTAGTTTGCCAAAACGAGGGATACCATTGAGAGGAAGTCGGTTACCTTTCAGTAGACACAATGCCCTTCGATACTTTACATCATCAAGATCCGTAATATATGACGCTTTTATAAACTCAGGATGGTACACAAGGTAATCTTGCTCTGTTGACAAAGCGTCATGCCAGATTTGACGATAAACATCTTGGAGTCTAGTTTTAAGTAATGACAGAAATGTCGGTACATGGCCAGAATCCTGCATCTCCCAAACATACCCAAAACCATAAGTACATAAAATAGTTCTTATATTTGTAACCCAGTTTTTTCTTCTAGACCTATCTTGCATATACAGCATGTTACAACACTGTTTGGGATATCTGTCATTTGCTGAATGTATAACTCTGCACTAGTATTTCACACACAAGATTAATGTTTGTTTCGATAAAAATATGAAACCTGCCACATTCTGCAAGTGCTGTTTTATTTCTGACGGTCCTTCCAACCCCTGATATCATTTACAAACCTTAAACTGTACTTGCTCAATAGCATCGTATTGTTTAAAGCTCCCGATTTCGATCCATATCACAAAATGGGCTTGATTTTCGCATCAAAGATACGAAGGATAGTACTGGGCGGAAGAGTTTTCAATTTCAGTTGTAATCTTTTAACCCCCATAAGTGCTCGAAGGACTTACCACTTAAATTCTCAACACCCTTGTCCAATTAAAGGGTTGAAGAGAATATTACACCGAGGTAATTATATGAGGACACGGTATCTATTTCCTGACCGTTAAAATACCATCTTTCAGACTTTTTGATAAAGCCACCGTTTTTGAAGACGACCGTCTTCGTTTTATCCATATTTACAGAGAGACCCCATTTTTTGCAATAGTTTTCTAAACAGTCTATTTTCTTTTGAAGATCAGTAACAGAGTCTGATAATAAACCAATATCATCGGCATACATCAATTAGAATCTATGTCATTACAGGCTGCATTCAGTTCATTGACAACTTTATTGTTCTCTTTTTCTTCTTGGCGTTTACACACGGCCTTTAAGTCTTTTTTCAAATTGAAATATTCTTTAAGTTTGGAATGTTCACCTGTCCTTCGAATTGATTCACAAATTCGTGTATTTATCCTGCTTTGACTGTTCACATTCTTCATTCCACCACGTTGGTTGCGTGCTTGGTTCTTTTTCTCTGAATGTTGATCTCACTGGTTCTGCAGCCTTTTGTATATTCGAAACAACCCAGTCTGATTCCCGCGTTCACCCCTGCATCTAACGCAGACATGAAATGTATCCATTCAGATTCCTTTTCCGTGACAGTTTAAATATACTGACCAGGGGATTGTGCACTGTGAATAAACCGTACCCTGTTTTCAAGTAAAACACCCTCTTTTCCCTCGATCACATTGTTTTGTTTGTTGTTTTTAATCAAATTCGGAAACCAAAGGGAAATGATCTG
>CM031619.1:44929197-45011737 GCA_018398815.1 Conus ventricosus
GTCCATTTATTGTCTTGGGTTCAAGCCATCAACATGCACACGCAGAAGAAACAGGACTGCCTGTATTTTTTCTTTTTTTTTTAGGAACACATTTTTCTCTTATATTCTAGAAGATAGCTGGACAAAATAAAACAAAATGTACTTCGTCTTCCTTTGGTATTCTACACAGTGGACATAATATACTGTGCACAAAAAAGAAACGCATATTTTTATTTCAGACATTTCATGCGTCATTTAGCATTCAAAATATTACAACCACAGAAGAAATAAGACATCAGTCTACTGTTATGTCTATTCATTATATCTGACTATTCACACTGGACAGAGTTCCCTGCTATACGGGGCATGTTTCTGTCAAAATTTTCCCTAATATTTTCAACGAAGAAAAAATATGCGTTTCTTTTTGTGCACAGTATAAGTGCATGAGTCATGTATCGTGCGTTTTGAACACTGATTTCTAGTTCTCTAAATCGGACTTTTGATAATATCTGTTTCAAAAACGACTTAATTTGAGTGTTCAGAAGAGAGAAAGAGAGAGAGAGAGAGAGAGAGAGAGAGAGAGAGAGAGAGAGAGAGACAGACAGACAGACAGACAGACAGACAGAGAGACAGACAGACTACTTACAAATCCGTTCATGTTATCTATATCCCAGCCGACCCCGTGAGAGAGAGAGAGAGAGAGAGAGAGAGAGAGAGAGAGAGACACTTTGTGTGTGTCTGTGTGTGCGCGTGCGCAAACACACACACACATACACACACACACACACACACGCACACACACGCGTGCGCGCACGCACGCAAGTGCACACACACACACAATACACACACGTGCGCGCGCGCGCGCACACACACACTGATGAATGTACTCAAGAGGGAGGGAGAGAGAAAAAAAAAACAGAGGGAGAGAGAGAGAGAGAGAGAGAGAGAGAGAGAGAGAGAGAGAGAATAAGAACAAGAAGAAGAAGAAGAAGACAACAATATTTCTTTTTGTCGTACAGGGAGTTGTATCATGCCCGTGCCCATCTGATCACCACGATAGGATGGAACAAGGAAGGGAGACTACCCCTGAGGAACACCGCTCACCAGACACCGACTTCAGTTGCTGCCCTTTCGCAAGCTTACAGTTTTCAACCCATCGCTTTCAGTTTTTAGTTTTAATGTACATGTGTGTGATGTTCGTTTAAAAAAAGAAAGAAAAAAAAGATGTAAAACCCCAGTGCTGATTTGGTTAACTTTATCTCATAAAAGAGAGGAGAAACGAATTTTAAAGAAAAAGAAAATCGTATAATGCCAATTCGCTCCGGATCCCGTCATACTAAAACGAGAAAATACAATTTGTGACTTGCTTGGTTTCGATTTTGTCTTGCTTTTCTTGTCTTTTTTTTTTTTAACACAGTCCGGGTGTGTGCATGCCTAGCTGACGTCCGTCATGACCTTAGACTGAACACTCGTTCCTTTAATCCTTTTTCCATCAAAGTCACCAAAATTATCGGAGTACAAGGCGGTATTTCAATATCTGTTGTTCTCCCATTCTCTGCTGTCTGTTTTTCTCCAAATTCTTTGCAGGGCGTCCGGCTTACATTAAGAAGCATCCATGAACGGCAAATTCATTTTCGAAGTGTAGATCGGTTGGTAGATCTATAATCGCATCCAGTGTCTGTTTCACACAATCCACTAACACATCAGGACTACAATATGCAGACATGAATGGACTTACGTATAATATGTGGTGCAGGACACAGCAGTGAAAATGTACTTTGACTTTCGACTTTTTACGTCAAAACCTGCATGCGTTTCCTAATTTTCGATCTTCTTTGAGGAACAGTTATATTCTTGGCGTGTTTCGTGACAGCCTATTGTTCATTTTGCTCTAGACCTTCCGAGACAGCCTCATGTGCAAAGCCTCTCCCAGAGTCTTGTTTGAATGCGCCGCCCAGATCATGCCCCCTGTTTTCAAATCACTTGGCTCCTTCCACGCCGTTTCTTGGTTTTAAAACGTCTTGAAGACGTTTTAAAACCAAGAAACGGCGTGACTCTTGTAACTAACTCTCTGTACTGGTTTCTTACACCGCCAAAGATGCCACATCTCTATCGACACGAACGTCCATAGTCCAACTCATACCCCTTATTTTCAAAACACCTTATCTCTTAATAATGCAGTCTTCCATTATTTTGAGAAGAAAAAAACAACCTCTTTCTACACTGGTTCCATTAGATCTCCAAAATTGTGCCACCTATTTAAAAAGAAAAAAAAATTATCTTTCCACGCCGGTTTTATTCACCTCCCAACTCGTGCCCAAATTTTCACATATGCCTTAATCGTTTCAGCATCTCTGTTCCCTCAACGAGGTTACAGCAGCGTTCGGTGTCCGCGGACTGTACCACTTCAGTCGATACGATTGTCAAACGAATAACAGATTACTGAAGATAATGGAAGAAAAGACAACCGCTTAAGGAGTTAAACTAGACGATCACCCCAGTGCAGATCAAACCGATCAAGGATCCGGTCCGCTCTTTGATCAAGATCTGTATCAAAATGGAAAGGGTTCGTCCTTTTGCTAAATACCACCATTCTACCGATTTTTATAGTACTTTTTGCGTCATCTTTCAGACAGACAGACATGGTGGATGAAACTCAAGTCTGTTTAAATTCAAGAAGGGGAATAACTGCGTCAGTGGTGCTAAGTGACAGACCCTTGAAGAAAGTGTAACAGCAGCCAGCGCCGAGAAATGGTGCATCTTAACCACAACTCTTGGGAAAGGGTTAATTAATCAATCTCATCCTTAAAAAAGAAAGAAAGAACGAAAAAAATAAAAGAAACAAGGTTCCCGGATATGCCCCAGACTTCACAGCGCCGTGAAGACCAAGAATTACAATACCAGTTTTCCTCTCTGAAGGTTACCGTCTGTGTGGAATGGAGACACATTTCTCTTGGGCTCGCAGTGGTAGAATTAGCCAACCTGCCAATCTGTGTCTGCAAAACCTCTTTGCCTGGACGGTTTGTACGTGCATGAGCATTGGGTTTATTGGGTCTAGGTCACGTTTATTGCCTTTCGTTATTTGTATTCGTTTACGACGCTTATACCTGTGTGTGTGTGTGTGTGTGTGTGTGTGTGTGTGTGTGTGTGTGTGCGTGTTTCGCCAATGCACACATACGCTTAAAGATGTGTGCACCATATATATATATATATATATATATAGAGAGAGAGAGAGAGAGAGAGAAAGAGAGAGAGATACGGATTCTTATGCATTCACTTGTATACACATGCATATGCATCATCTCAAATCCACACACAGCAGCGCAAAATCATGTTGCAAACCTGCCCCAAAAAAATCTTTAAAAAAAGAAGAAAAAAAGAACGAAAAAAAAAGGTCTGGCGAACAAAAATTGTTCAAATCACAGAACGGCAATTTAACCAGGCAAAATAAAAATCAACACACAGAACAAGGCGAGATGTAACGCTTATTTCATACACAATAGGAAACAGAGACCCCAAAATATTTGTCACACTCCTACCATACAGTCAAAATGCGCTATCCCGAATTTTTTTTTAAAGTTTTACTACCAATTATGATCTTACGTACACACACGCATTCTCTCTCTCTCTCTCTCTCTCTCTCTCTCACACACACACACACACACACACACACACAGAGTTCCCACTCACAGGGAGAGTGAAACGACTTCGTTTTTTCAACCCATATGTCCAGATCATCATATGCCTCTCCTTTTCATTCCCAAAGCAAGCATAAATGTAAAGACATAGAAAGGTAAAATTCTAGTAACTTTCTTTCAGAAAATGTGTGTTTGATTACATATAAATACACATCTACAGGTCGACGGTTTATGTAAACTGAAAAAGAAAAGTAATGTAAAATGCACAGTGTAATCATACTGCTCTGTGTCAATAATGGATTGATTTATTGTAAGAGCATTTCCAGTCATGAACAAATGTTTAGCTTGTCTATGCAAATGTTGCTCGTCCTTTAGCGTTCTACGGTAATCTGTTTCCCTCATTTTTTTTTGTTGTTTTTCAATGTAGTTTCGTCTTCTTTTTTTTTTTGTCTTTTTTTTAATGTAGTTTATCTTCCCCATCTTCAGAGAGCCTTTGTAATACTGTCACTAAGTGACCAGCATACCTTTTCCCAAAGTTGGTCAGACAGACAGATGCCTTTGTGACGCCATTGTTGTGACTGGCATACATTTTCCCTAAAGTAGGTCATACAACAGGCACTTTCCTGACACCATCGCTATGACCAGCACATATCCTTTCCCCAAAGTTAGTCAGACAGACAGGAACCTTAGTGGCACGGCTCCTGCGAACAGCATACGCTTTCTCCAGTCAGGTTGTCCTCTGAAAAGATAAGGCGACTTCCCAGTGGACAGCTGCATTCATGAGGCCGTTGGTGTAATTGTCAAAGACTTCCAAACTACCGGCAGATTTTCATCAGTTCTTCTTCACGTGCTGTGTGTCATGTCGATGTGGGTGATGCTGTAGTACGACCCAGGTTTTCCACAGACTAACAGTAATGCACACGTAATTATTTACGACAAAACTCTTCCATCTCGGTTCCTTCTCTGGTGCACACACACATTCTCTCTCTCCCTCTCTCTCTCTCTTACACACATGCAAGCATGCACACACATACGCAGGCACACACACACGTATATAATACACACACACACACATTGAATTATGAGTTATAACAACTTTTGTTTTATTCAACTGGTGTGATTTTTAAAATGTGATGCCATACAGTCACAGAAATACCACAGAAATTACATCAGAACAAATTACTCAATACACTTGTTACTCCAGATAAATTACAGTTCCTCAAAGCGTATACCATTCACTGACCACTCATTACATTTATTCATCTCGGTATAATGAGCGCCTCCTCAAACTCTAGTCATCCACTACTAGCACATGCAAACTCGCTCAAAAGGGGGGTGGGGGGGGGGACAGTAGGGCAGCAAGGAGGAGGTGGGGGAGGGAGGGCGAAGGGTGAAGCAAAGAACACAAAAGATCACTTCCTCTTGTCATGTTTTCTGTCACTCTTGAAATCCTGGGAACCCAACCTAAGTGTCCAATCAGTTCATTCCAAGCGATGTTTCTGCATCATCAAGTCATCGGATTATACCACAACAGCCTCTGTGTATCTCTTCAGTGGGTTCATCTGATGACAACCGCATGTGTTTCGACAACCTGTCTACATCTCATATCTGTGGATTTATCTGATGGGGATTCATCTGATGAAACCCCTGTGTATCTCATCAGATCAGTGGATTCGTCTGATGGGGATTCATCTGATGAAACCCCTGTGTATCTCATCAGATCAGTGGATTCGTCTGATGGGATTCATCTGATGACAACCCTGTGTATCTTATCAGTTCAGAGGGTTCATCTGATAACCCCTGTGTCTCATCAATGGTTCATCTGATGACAACCTCTCTGTATCTCATACCATGGGTTCATCTATGGAAAACCCTGTGTATCTCACCATATCAGTGGATTCACCCCAAGACAAACTGTTGCCTCATCGCTTCATTGGATTCATCCCTAGACAAACTATCACATCATTACCTCACTGGGCTCATCCAAAGACAAATTATGATCTCATTACAGCTATGGACTCCTCCCAAGACAAACTGCCGCCTCACCATTTCATTTCAATGAAGTCATCGCAAGAAAAACTATGATCTGATCACAGCAGCGGATTCATCCCAAGACAAACTATGATCTCATCACAGCATCCTCGAACAAACTACATTACCAAATCACTTCATCAGGTTTGTCCCAAGACAAACCCTTAGTAACTCAACAAATCAGGAAGTCCTCCCCCAAGACAAACTCCACTTTTCTCAGCAGCGGTATTATTATTTTACTCCATCCAACCACACAGGGCCTTTTCAGGACCGTCACCATGTTGAGAAACAAACAAACAACCGTCCTTGAAAGAGAAATGGACAGTAGTGACAGCTTTCTAAAAAAATGTTTATCAATTCATGACACAATAACTGAACGACCGACGTCCTCACTGGGACTCCAGGCGCTCTGACCTGGGGGGTGATAGATGATGGGGGACGTTCAACACTGATCGGTGGGTGGCGAAGAGGTCCCAGAAGTAAGGGGGATAACTGGCATTCTAATGTGGAAGGTGGTGATAGATGGAGGGGAATAACTGGCGCTCCGACCCAGTGGAGTGGGGAGGGGAGGGGGGGGGGGGGGTGATATATTAAGAGGGATAGATTAAGAGGGATAACTGGCGCTCTTATCTATTCTAGGGGTGATGGATTAAGGGAGATAACGGGTGCGCTGATCTTTAATCGCCCCCACTTGACAGCCCTAGTTATCCCCCTTAATCAATCGTGCATCATCCCTTCCCCTAGATAAGAGCATTAGACATCCCTCTTAATCTATCATCCCTTGATAAGAGCTCGACACCCCTCCCTCCCCTTTCCACCCCCCCTTAAGTCAGGTACAACTAAGCCTGTCATGGCTGCCAGCCATTCTGCTTTACTTATCATTCATATCAGAGTACAAAAATTATAATGAAAGTAAATAAATATAAAACAGCAATACTTCCCGAAACTATATATACTGAACATGCCAAACGGGGGGCTCATGGACTCTACAGAATAGGAGCGCTGGTGACCACTCTGGATAGTGTTTACAATCTCACTTCCACGCCATCAGATCATACAACAATAAAAAAAAAATATAAAAAAAGGAGAGAAAAAAAAAGCTGGCACACTGTTCATTGTAACCAGAGAAAAGAGCAAACAGACTTTCCAGAACAAAGACACACGGCCAAAAAGGTAGGGGGGGGGGGAAATTACAGGGGAAGAGAGTACAGAATGATGATTTTCAATTTTTTTTCAAGCAGAATCAAAGAGAGGGAAAGAAAAGAGGACACTGCCAGCTCACACCTTCCGGCAGTCAAGAAATACCATACTTTGAGCAGTCCCTGGTACCCCTAATGGTTCCATGTCATCACTTCTCTGGCTTCATCTCAAATGCGATTATTTCACCTTGAGAAGTTTCCTCTCAGGCAAACTTTACTATCTCATCTTACATGTGCAGGATCCTCTCGAACAAATTCTACAAAAATCAGCCAATCAGTAGTTCTTCATCAAATCATCTCTGCGCGCAATAGTCTTGTCTGTGTTCCCGCAGAACTATCATAGACCAATGTGTGAAAAATTGTAATAATGAAGACTTGCTGAGCATTTTCCTCTAGGCACCATGCATTTATACACACAAAGGTGACCAAGATCATGAAAATTCGACAAAAATCACATAATCGAAAGCTGGAACTCCATCATGCCGTCCTCAAACACAAAAGACAGCATTTGTTCACAGACATCCATTCATGCACACAACTACGAACCCTCCCTTTTCCTCTCCCATTCAGTTTCACACACGTGCTTGCACACACACATTTCTCAAAAGCAAGCACACACACACACACACACACACAGGCGCACACACAAGATGCATTTACAGTGTGGGCACAAGAGAGTTAGAAAATTACAGGTCAGCAGAAAAGAGTTTAAAATCATTTTTTTAAAAAAAAGGGGGGGTGTTAAGAAATGATAGAAGGGGTGTGGAAGTGGAGTGTCTTATGGTCAATGGTAAAGCATTCCTAACTGTTGAACCCAGATAGAAAAGATAACATTGACCACAGGATTTTGTTTAACATATGGATATATGGTAAATCAATTTGATAATCAGCAGAAGAATGGATATTACAAGATTGCAAACTAGAGATGGGATGTGGCTTATCTACTGGTCAAAATGATCCACTGTAAGTGCCTTATCTACTGGTCAAAATGATCCACTGTCATTAAATCTTTCAGTACCTCATGCATTATGAAAACTGTTAACATAAACATCTTAGTTAATGATAATATAAACTCTTCTGTGTTTTGCAGCCCCCCCCCCCCCCCTTCCCTCTTCCCCATTCGAATATAAAAAGAAAAAAATACATTAATTGTGAAAGTATTCTGATCCTACTGTGCATTATATATTTCAGAGCTTTAAAGTCAATACCCCATTTTTGTGGCCACTAAGAGATGCAAATGTTCCTATGATACAAATTGTACCCAGAGGTTCTGAAAACGCAAAAGATTGCGTACAGTACGCATTAAAACTCTACGGGACGCACTGGGTGTCCGTGTAAGGGGTCCCCAGGGACCCCTTCAAATTTTGGTGAAGTCAGACATAAAGTGAGAAAAGACTGCCTTCAACATCGTAAGTTGGGTGCCGTAACATCGTGGGTCTGCTACACTTCGGACCGAACCCATCCCTTTTCGAGTTTGAACAGTAACAAAGCGAGTAGGGCAGCCTCCTAACAACATACGTCGGTCACTTTTGTCATCTGCTGAGGCTGACTGACTAAGCTTAACGCTAGGCCACAGCATCGTTTTCAGTTGACCGAATTTTCCTACTTTGAGCCATGTGATGTCACGATGACGCTTTTCATTTTCCCGCAGGACAGAGGCATTTCCGCGAAGCCTTTGTTTCCAACATGTCTCTCGAAGCGTGGTTAACGAAATCATCATCACAAAAGCGAAAAAGCGTAGCAGAGGAGCAAGATCGAGAACGGATACAATTTTTGATGTTTATTTTGTTGTTTTTATTGTGACGATGTGTCTGTGACAATTGGAGTGCGCGTGCAGGGATGCAATTTTTTAACGTATATTTTGTTGTTTTTATTGTGGTGTAGGGACCCCTTAATGTTAGCCTGGGACCCCTTAAAAATCTGATGAAGAGGTCCCTGGGACCAGAAAGATTTTCACCCCAGCAGAAGCCCTGGTACCCCAGCACTGGGTCTTCCATGTGGCCATGCATCTATACATATGCGCGCGCACACACGCACGCATGCATGCACATACGCAAGCGCGCGCGCACACACACACACACACAACACACACATACACAACACGCGCTCGCTCTCTCTCTCACACACACACACACTCTCTCTCTCTTCCTCTCTCACCCTCTCTCTCTCTCTCACTTGCAGAAAACGACAGGCATGTCAAAAAGAAAAGACTAAACAAGATGCTAGATCATCTGCCATGCACACTTTAGTGGTAGAAAGCCGTTCCAAGAGAAGACAACTGTACAACCCACCATTACATGATCATAGAACACTCCAACATCACCCTCCTACAAGATCATTGCTTTGAGATCGGCAAAAATGGAATTATGAGAAGTTCCAATTTACAGCAACGTGAGTATGAACATACACTCCAATTTCTCATGTTCCCGCTCTCCCTCTCACACACATACATCTATTTTTTGTCTGTCTGTCACTCTCACAAATATTTTATCCCCCCCCCCCCCCCCCCCCCCCAATTCTTTCGCTGTACACACACACACACACACACAGTCGTACGTTCAGAAGCTTACAAAGTACACTGGGCATACTACTTATTTTTCTTGTCACACAGTTGAAACCACTGCAGTCTGACATCGATCTCCACTGTCTTCACAAGTACACACAGGCACAACTGAAGTTCAGCAGTTACAGAATGATAATGATGCCTGTAAAGTGGCCTCTAGTATACCTCTGCACACTGTGGCTAAGAATCCGCACGGTTTCTCACGCTCATATGGCAATCGATTGTTGCTGACCAGTTACCCCAATCCCTTGTGGCAGACAAAGTCATATGAAAGTATGCAATAATATAAACACATCTAGTTAAACAGACAACATCATCGTCATCATTTTCATCATCAATCAATCAATCAATAAATAACACTAACTCTCAAAGAAGGAAGAAAGCAAGCTACAAATTTTGTTCCACAAGCAACAACAATTCTCATGGTAATAAACGTCATTATGTTAAGTCAATGGTGGAGATATGTCCTACATGTATGTATTTCTTCATTAAAGAGCTGAATAATGAACATAAGTCATCATGAGTTCACGTTTCAATCAGTACAGTCCAGCCTACCATGCACTGCCCCTTACGTCCAACTCGCACAAGGAAAAAGTCACATCACAAAACACGTTGCAGCTCTGACAAAAGGTCATGTCCTGATAGGGAAACAAACAGCAAAATGCTGTTATCAAATGGTCCAAAATGAACAAGACGCCAGAACGTTTTGTTCGTTACAATTTTCTTTTTCAAAAATACTGCACTGATTTTGACCAAACTGAAATGAACTGGTGTCCTCTGTCCACCTGCTTTGTACACAATGCATGCGCACGCACACACGTGCGCGCACACACACACACACACATACACACACACTGAAAGTCCTCATTCAGCTTAATGGCAGCTTGTTTGGCTTCACCGCATATATCCCAACCCACCAGGGACAGTCACTGATGACAGTTTCGCAGATGCACATCTAGTCCATTTTTGTCAGTGACTAACAAGCACACACAGTCCTTCGTTCCTACGCACACGGTCAGTTCCCACAAAATGAATTTTTTTATCCACACACAAATCACTCCTGGTGAGTGGTTCGCAGTGATGGGTCTGCTAGGCCTTGTGGATAAACCGTTGGTGCAAAGCTTCTGTGTTCAATCCACAGATGCGACGATCAGGTGGGAGAGGCCGTATTTTCAGAATCAACAACCATGCCGCAGACTCCAACCCTCTCCTCAGTGGAGAATTGAAAGTTTCCAAGTGTCAATGCATACATAAAAAAAGCAAACACACACACACACACACACACAATTTTTCATGTACTTTAAATCTCATTCTGCAGAAGAGTAGGCCATTGTGTGCTGGTGGATGGATGATCACAACAACGAAACATGAGTAAGAATAAGCAAATAAACAATCCATATGAATTAATGTCACATTCAGACATCCCTGAAGATGGAATAGGGCTAACATGGTGAAATATGCAAAAGAAAGTCTCATCTAAGGTCAGCCTCTAAATTCTATCAGAGGAACAAAGAGCAGCAGAAGAATGGCAGTGCTGGTTCATACAAAAGCATGACAACTGGTAAGTGCACCCCTTAACCCCTGCATTGTGTCAAGGGGCAGCAACGGAACACATCTTCTCTATAAATAATAATCCAATTCACCACATTTGAATGATCAACAGCCGTTCTGTTTCTGTTTGGATTACATCCCCCACTGACCACACTTGGCTTGTTCACAGCTGCCAACCCACAATGAACAAATTTAGGCCATGTCCAACAGATTTCCTCCATTTCCTTTCTATTCACCATTGCTTGTGCAGGTAGCCAAACACTTCCTGGTGAAAGAACTGTTCAACTAACTGTGTGTGCCCGCTAGAGTTACAACATGTCCAGACCTGCCAACCTCCTAAAGACCATGAGTAAGAATTGAAGCTCAGTGAGGCAGAAATGTGTAATTTTCTGAGAGCTAAGAGTAATCAAGCGCGACATTTACCTTTTTTCAAACAAACACGATGCGATGAAATTGTACACAAAATTTTTGTGAACTTTACTTTTCTTCAAAAACAAGCTTTCTTCTTAAGTGTCACAAGAAATCTCTACAAATTATGAAAATGTAGAATACACTGGAAACACACACAAATCCCCTAAACCATTATGGCATGGCACACCAAGGCTTGATAGTGCGCCAGAAACAACCTAAAAAATTGGAAATGAAATGAGGCAGGGAACAGTAAACAATAAACAGTAAACAAGTGGGGTAACGTTTGCTCCCAAAAGGAAACCTAACACAAAGTAACTTTTTTATTCAAGACTGGCACAGCCTTTTAAACTTGAATAAGGTCAGACAAATACATAGACGAATACATAGACGAACAATCTAATAGTGGGGGAAAAAACAGCGCAGGCCAACAACTCAACTGTCTTGATAGTAATGACTTGGCAAAGATTTGGACTTGAGAGGATGGGGGGGGGGGGGGGGAGGGGGGGGGGGGGGGGGGGGTGGGGGGGGGGGGGGGGGGAGTTGAAGTGGAGAGAAATGGGAATGAAATTAGAAAAATAACCCAAAAGAATGTTCTCCCCTGTTGCTGATTCTGTGCATGTGGGGTTGGCTATCAGCTCAGTGGTGATTGGGTCATTTTTTTAAGTATCGCACCATCCCAGGAAAGAATTTGTCACCCCCCCCCCCCCCCCCCCCTTTACTGACTTCCATCAACCCCCCAACACAAACGGTCCCATTCTTGCAGTCAAGGCATCGCAGCAGAGTTTAGGCTTCATGAGAAGGGTCCTTACAATGTGTGTTGTCTTGTTCGACTGCTCTTGAACTGTTTGGTGATCTCCGAATTTGAGAACGCTTCTTTAAAAAAGCTGGGATGCATGGTCAGCTGCACTAAGAGCGATGTTGTGCTCGACGAAAAATTCCGGCCACAATGCTTCAGCCCGAAGTACCCTTTTCCTAATTTTCATCCTCTTTTGAGGTGTCTACAGTCTGAAAAAACTATGTAATGCTGGAAGAATTCGGCGCGTTTGAGGAATCGATGTGTTTGCGTGACTCAAGGTGACCTCATATCCACCATCCCGCGATTGGAAATTTGTGAAGTCCGACTCGCAAGTGGTACACCGTGCACAATTTACACCTTTAGCGAAGGTCGTATGCAGGGGAACTTTTCCCGAGATTCTTTTCAGAACTTCTGACCAAGTTTTTTCTTTTTTGCATCTTGTCCAAAACTTTCTACATCCACGTTTCGACATTTTCGTAGCTAATAACATCAAAACAACGCCAACTTCGCTGAATGGTAAAGATGGTGAAAACGAACTGCGCATGACCGAAACGCTTCTTGAAGACCATGGTTATACGCACGGCGCCGTGCCTGTCTGTACATAAGCCGATTTTTTCGTCCGTTTTTTTTTTTTTTTTTTTTGAAAACTTTCAATGCGTAATGTTTTGGCTAAATGCGTAAGGGCGTAGAATTATCACTTGGGCGTAATAAATTACGCGAAATGCGTAATGGTTGGCAGTCTGCATGTCCAGCTCTTCTTGTCCCCTATTCAACATGGTTGGTCTACGCCTGCAAGAAGCCTTCACCTGCACATCAACCCCCATGCGTGTGGCTTGTTAAAACTAACGATTTGATACTCTGGTAGACAGAGGGTCCAATCCATGAACAGCTGGCAGACACACAGCCAATCAGACCTACAGGAAGTGGGGAGTGCCTTTGCTGTGCGCCATGGAACTCAACTGACAAAGACACTATTCCTGTCCCCTCTACATCTCTGGCTGTGTCCAAAGTCGAGGCCATGCACAATCCATGAAAACAAACAGACAAACAAACATGAATACACAGAGAGAAAAAAATTAACTATACTGAAACTGGCACTCAGGAGAGAGAGCAGACCTCCGCACAGGTCTAATCAATCATGTGATCCAGATCTGTATGAAAACGTAGGGCTCCCTCCCCGACCTTTACTGTAGCATGTTCGGGAGGGAAAAAATAACGCTGGTACGTTGGCTTTCCTTAGATTTTCATCCCCTTTTCAAACAGTTCAGAAAGCAGGTCAGTTAGTGAGTGAAAAAAAAAATTCTAACATGAAAAAAGTACTCACTGGAACGAACTGAAACACTTAGGATTTTTTTGGTAATACAATTTAATATCAACATAACTAGAAACAAATATTCCATAAAAATATATGACTTCATAGATAGTTTACTGATTCATATACAGTAACTCAGTAGTATTCTGTGAAAGCTTTTGTTACAAACTTCAGAGGTGGGAATAAAGAAAAAGTGGAAAAGGAGGAAAATTAGGCGGGGGTCCGGGGGCCGCCGTAGGCCCCCGGTGGGGTCCAGCTGAGCATTTTTCATATTTCGTATCTAAAAATCACCCCAGAAATTTCATAAACTGGCAAGAAAAAAAGAAATAAAATAACAAGCTTTTTATTCTATTTTCCCACACGGATCTTCACCTCGTGGCTAACGGTCTCTTTACCACGCGATAAAGTCACTGTTGTACGCACATCTTCCTCCAGCCACTTCCAGTTCCACTTGTTTTTCACAGAGGAATCGATCTCCGTGGCCAAAACTTTCTCATTCTCGGTGATTTGTCGGAACATGTTGACGACTTCGGAACTTTGGACGTGCAACTTGTAAGACAATATGGCGCCGGAATCCGCAAATGGCACTTTTCACAGCTAAGGGATTACTTCCCTTCTTTGTAGTTTCGGTAAGCCGAATTCCATTATTCACTGTAATCTGTCCTGGGTGCCCAAACGAGCCGGAAGTTTTCCATTTGAGAACAAACCGATCGAGAACAAAATCGCGATCCCAAGCTTTTGCTTACGAAAAACAAACCTCACTATACATACACCCCCCCAGTTTTCTCAACGGATTTGCATCGATCTCAAAAATGACCTCTGAGGCCTCCAAAAAGGCGGAATTCCGCCGAAAGGCGGAAGATTCCCACGTCTGAATCTTGTTACAATCTTGTCAAAATGATGCTAAATCCGCCCTTTCATATGGATCCACATCTGTGTCACATTCCATCTTGCCACACAATTTCCTTGAAATTATTTTCAAAGTTCTTGCATAATCTTGCAACCACAGACAAACCAACCATCAAACCAGCCAAATCTGGTGAAAACTTGAGCTCCTTCAAGAAGAAGACACTTTTTCATACCATAATTCTACTGGAATCATTTCAGACAGAGAAAAACCAGGCTATGGTGAGAGTGCCAGCCATTCTGCACGACTTCTCATTCCCAGATTCCAGATTTTTTTTTTTTTAAGTTAGAAAAAAAATAAATGATAAATACAAAGAGTGCCACAGATTATAAAGCCTTGGGCAAACTTAGACACTGCAGGATAGGCAACTAAGGTCCACCCTGAGCGGTTGACATTTTCACTACCTGATCACCTAGCATATCTTTAGCAAGGAAAAATATGTAAAGGCCTTTGAGAACAAAAGTCATCAATGGAACACAAAAGCAGAAAACCGTAAAGAAAGATAACCGGCAGACTGGTCCAACTCAGAACTGTTCTCTCTTTCAGATATGGGCGCCTACAGATAAGCATAGATCTGGGCTATCTGTCTTACAGTGATCTGTCTCTACCTTGAAAAACGACTGACCTGTCTGACTTGAGAACCGGTATCTCCTGGACTGTTCAGAACTTCCAGTACAAAAGTGGGCCAAGGTAAAGTTCAACCACCGCAACACTTCTAATGCGTCCAAGTGGTATGAAGCTGATCTCCCTCTCATTGAACACATCTTATTTCTTGTTTAAGATTAGGATCAAGTTGGCTTTACCCTTAAAGTTGGTGAAGGCAAAAACAGTACAGTCACAGAATTGGAGTTACCTTCAAAGATTAGTGCTGAACAAAATAACCTCCTCTCTCCCACCCCTAGCCCTTTCTTACACTCCCCACCCCCTCTTCCTCCCTAACTGTCCCCACCTCTCAACCCCTATTCCACTCTTGTTTTCACTTTGCAAACTGACTCCGAAGCCACCACAGGATTGCTTTGGATGGAAAATGTTCTCTGAGCAGTTAGCAAACTCTACAAAGTCGCACTTTTTCATCCAACGCTGGCTCCCATGATGAGGAGGTGTTAAAAGAATGTAGTAAAACCATACTCCGAGGTAAGAAGCAGTCCGCATGTTGTTTTCAAACGATAATCATTTACCTTAAAAGTAAGCCAACCAAATACACACACACACACACACACACACACACTCACATACAAACACACACACCATTCTTGCAAGTAAAATTTACAACAATAAAGCAGGAGACAGAATTTAAAAAAACAAAAAAATCAACAATTGTGGAATCAACATGTTTTCTATGACTGTGCCTTGTGTTTGGCCCAACAAAACCATCCATTACAACTTGAGACGACAGGATGAATGATTTTGCAATGATTCAAGTCACCTAAATGTGGAATACAGTTGGTTTTTTGTTTGTACAATGTACAAACATAACAATCAATGGATTAATCACAAAGTACAAATGATAACAATCAACGAATTATTCAGCCAGTTAAAACAATTAGTGAAACACAGTATTCTAACCATTACACTTTTGAGAGAAATCACTGTTATCATATGTCCAGTCACATCAAAATTAAGAGGGGAAAAGAGCATTGGAGATGCTAAACAGTAAGTTCATAATGCTTACTACCGCTTTTTGTGTGAAGGTGTTGCTTCCTCCCCTTCCCAATCCCACTCCCTCTCTTCAGATCTCACCTCAGAACTTGGTGGAGAACAGCATCATAAAACACTTCTTTTTTTTCAACTTTGTACAAAAACCATATGTTTCACAGTCCTGTTTTAAATAATCTGTATCACAAAATCAGGATAGGAGAATGATTATTACCATAATTAACACAGACTTCTATAATTTGCAATCAACATACATGTAATAAAAAGAATAACACCACTTACAACATGATGGCATATATATCACAGCACACACTCACACACATTGTGAACAGACACATACACCTGTAAACACATCATACATACAGATCCACACACACATACGCACGCACGCACGCACGCACGCACACACACGCACACACACACACACACACACACGGGCACCAATATCCCCAACGTATGTCAGACACACTGTAAAGGAAGTGCTAACCTACTTTAGCAAATGCAGATAGACCTGGTCCAAGAATAATGAAAACAATGTATACACTACAGTGATAGAGTGAGACTCAGCAAATAAACCAAAGGCATGTAAAAACCCAACTTCATCGATCCTATACAACAACCACCGATTACAAAAAAACTCCTGCAATCGATAGAAATATCATGAATGGCCCAGTTCAATGGATAACGAAATCCAAATATTTCCATATTGATCAACAATGCTTGAAACCTAAAATACTCGCAATTTCAAGCTTTTAATGACCTGAACTTCTTTACCCTGACTGTACACCTACATGCGAATATACTGTGTGGATCAAAGTCATCTACTTGCGAATACCTTGCGTAGACCAAAGTCCCCAAAGGGTGAAAATAGTGCACAAAACATGCAGTCAGATCAAGAAAAATTCAGTGAAATCTCAAAGAGGTAGACCTACGCAGTGAAACATCACACAGAAGTGAGCCGACTCGACAAATCTCACCCCCATGTGGTTAACGATGTAATGACAGGTCCATTCAGCCTATATATTTTTACATGCCAAGAAGTAGTAAAACTGCTATCAGCGCATTCAACAACAGAAGAAGAAAAAATTAATAAATCAAATATAGGTATGTCACGCTCACAGCATTGCACCAAAACTAGAAATTTCATCAGGCAGTGGCACTGCGGTGGCATCCTTCCAAATCCCCAAAGTGTAGATTTTTTTGTATGTGTGTCGAACTCTACCTCCACCCCCATCCTCACTCCCCTCCTCCTAACAGAGCTTACCCTTCATAACTATAGCGAGCAGACCTGTAGCCTTAACATCTGAAAACTGGGAACTGGAGGTAGACAATCTACTTGTGTTTTTTTTCTGTTTTTTTTTAATCGTTCAGGATTCACTTCTTAAGCCACTTTGCCTTACCTTTTCCTGTAACGGAGTTGTTTGTTGTTGTTGCTGGGATTTTTTTTTACACCTTACATTTTTTTCCCCAGCTTTTTCCTGCTTCTTCCTACCCCTACCCCCCCCCCCCCCCCCCCCCCCCCCCCCCGAGTTTTCCAGCGTTCCATTCTTCCCCCGACTATCCCTATTTTTCCTTTTTTTTTTTCCACCTCCTCCTGCCTTGCCCCGATAGTCCTTTGTGGTCAGCTGGGCCACAAGCAAAATTACCTTACCTTACCTTCCTCCTTTTCCTATTTTAATGACCTTTTCCTACTTCTCTGCCCCCCCCCCCCCCCCCCCCCCCCCCCATCTTTTCATGGTCTTCCCTGTCTTCCCAAACTTTCCCTGCTTTTCCCCAAACTTTCCCTGCTTTTTTCCCTAAACTTTCCCTGCTTTTCCCTAAACTTTCCCTGCTTTTTTCCTTAAACTTTCCCTGCCTTTTTCCTTAAACTTTCCCTGCTTTTTTCCTTAAACTTTCCCTGCTTTTTTCCTTAAACTTTCACTGCTTTTTTTCCCTAAACTTTCCCTGCTTTTTTCCTTAAACTTTCCCTGCTTTTTTCCCTAAACTTTCCCTGCTTTTCCCTAAACTTTCCCCTAAACTTTCCCTGCTTTTTCCCTAAACTTTCCCTGCTTTTTTCCCTAAACTTTCACTGCTTTTTTTCCTTAAACTTTCCCTGCTTTTCCCTAAACTTTCCTGCTTTTCCCTAAACTTTCTCTGCTTTTTTCCTTAAACTTTCCCTGCTTTTCCTTAAACTTTCACTGCTTTTTTCCTTAAACTTTCCCTGCTTTTCCCTAAACTTTCACTGCTTTTCCCTAAACTTTCACTGCTTTTTTCCTTAAACTTTCCCTGCTTTTTCCCTAAACTTTCCCTGCTTTTCCCTAAACTTTCACTGCTTTTTTCCTTAAACTTTCACTGCTTTTTTCCTTAAACTTTCCCTGCTTTTCCCTAAACTTTCCCTCTTTTTTCCTTAAACTTTCCCTGCTTTTCCCTAAACTTTCCCTGCTTTCCCTAAACTTTCCCTGCCTTTTTCCTTAAACTTTCCCGGCTTTTCCCTAAACTTTCCCTGCTTTTTTCCTTAAACTTTCCCTGCTTTTCCCTAAACTTTCCCTGCTTTTCCCTAAACTTTCACTGCTTTTTTCCTTAAACTTTCCCTGCTTTTTCCCCAAACTTTCCCTGCTTTTCCCTAAACTTTCTCTGCTTTTTTCCCTAAACTTTCTCTGCTTTTTTCCTTAAACTTTCCCTGCTTTTCCCTAAACTTTCCCTCTTTTTTTCCTTAAACTTTCCCTGCTTTTCCCTAAACTTTCCCTGCTTTTCCCTAAACTTTCCCTGCTTTTTTCCTTAAACTTTCCCTGCTTTTCCCTAAACTTTCCCTGCTTTTCCCTAAACTTTCCCTGCTTTTCCCTAAACTTTCACTGCTTTTTTCCTTAAACTTTCCCTGCTTTTCCCCAAACTTTCCCTGCTTTTCCCTAAACTTTCCCTCTTTTTTTTCCTTAAACTTTCCCTGCTTTACCACCCAAACTTTCCCTGCTTTTCCCTAAACTTTCCCTTTTTTTTCCTTAAACTTTCCCTGCTTTTCCCTAAACTTTCCCTGCTTTTCCCTAAACTTTCTCTGCTTTTTTCCTTAAACTTTCCCAGCTTTTTCCTAAACTTTCCCTGTTTTTTCCCTAAACTTTCCCTGCTTTTTCCCTAAACTTTCCCTGCTTTTTCCCAAACTTTTCCTCAACTTTCCCTGCTTTTTCCCAAACTTTCCCTGCTTTTTCCTAAACTTTTCCTGCTTTCCTATTTTGCTGACCTTCTGCCATTCATTCCTATTTTCTGACCTATTCTAACGATTCCGTACCTTTTCTTTTACTCTTTTTAAGATATTCTCCATTATTTATGACATATTACCTTTTCTTCTGACTTTCTTTTGCTAGGTTTTAACGCTTTTTCCCTCCTTTTTTTCCTCTTTTTAATGTACTGCTACATTACTAAGAGTGAGACACTCGCAGTCTCATATAGTACACACACACACACACACACACACACACACACACACACACACACACACACACACACACACACTAGCACACACACACACCACTCACCTACAGACACATTTCAACATCTTTCAAACACACACACACACACACACACACTGATATGCACACCACACAAAAATGCTAGTCATGTGGAAACTTGACGCCCTACACTCAACACATGAGCGCACACACATACATGTATACAGTAAATACCCACACCGGAGTGTGGTGTTGTCAAACTCCAACTTCTGATAGTTAAAAGATGAATGCCTTGGAAATCTGCCTGGTCACTCTAAACCTTACACTTCTAGAGGCAGTGTATTAACTACTATGCTCACCTGCCATTTACATGAAATTTACAGTAGCAACTTGGAAAGAGGTGGAAAGTTATTAACTTCGGTTAAAACAGAGTAAACGATTCATGCACTACCAACCTCAGAGTTTTATTTGAAAATTCCCACATAATTGGCTACTACTAGTCCAATACCATTCCATGCATCAGATGGTAGCATTCAATGATCATCTTGATGATGTGGTTTTCCTGATGTTCACGACTGAGGAATAACGCTCTCAATGCATTCTCATGCTGTGCACACGCATCATCTACAGCAAACATCGAAGAACATCACCTCAGCAAACAGAATGCCTACATGGAGCCTGTGGTGTATAAAGCAAAGCCCAGAATGCAGATGCGTGAGTGTGTGTGTATGCGCGTGTGTGTGATTGTGTGTGTGTGCATGTGTGTGTGTGCGTGTGTGTGTGTGTGCGTGTGAAGCCCATAATGGAGACCATGACGTGTGTGCAAAGCCAAGAATGAAGCCTGTGAAGTGTGCACAAAGACATGTGCAAGTCCTGTTGTGGAGACTTGAGCGTGTGCGTGCACAAAGCCCAGAATAAAAGCCTACGATATGTGTGCAAAGCCCAGAATGGAGTCTGTGATATATACATGTGTGTGCATTTGTGTACATATGCGCACAAGCCACCCAGAATGGACTTCATGGTGTGTGCAAAACCTAGAATTGAGACTATGGTGTGTGTGTGTGTGTGTGTGTGTGTGTGTCTGTGTGTGCGTCCATGTGTGTGTGTGTGTGTGTGTGTGTGTGTGTGTGTGTGTGTGTTGTGTTGTGTGTGCGCGCGCGTGCGTGCATGTGCAATCCCCAAAATGGAACCCATGGTGTGTGCAAAGCCCAGAATGGAATGATGGTGTGTGTACAAAGCCAAGAATGGAGCCTGCAGTCCCTGTGCAAATCCCATAATGAAGCTTAAGGTATAGATCTGTGCAAATCCTTGAATGGAACCTGTGGTATGTGCAAAGCCTATAATGGAACCATGGCGCGTGCAAAGCCAAGAATGGAACTATGGATAGTATGGCGTGTTCAAAGCCAAGACTGGAGCCTGTGGTGTGCGTGCAAAGCCCATAATGGCACCATGGTGTGTGCAAAGCCCATATTAGAACGGTCTTGTGTGTTTAAAGCTAGGAATGGAGCCTGCTGGGTGTGCGCAAAGCCCATAATTGAACCATGTGTGTGCAAAGCCCAGAATGGAACTACAGTATGTGATTAAACCTAAGAATGGAGCCTGTGGCGAGTGCGCAAAGCCCAGAATGGAGCCTGTAGTGTCTGTGCAAAGCCAAAAATAGAGCCTGTGGCACATGTGGAAAGCCCAGAGCAGGCAAAGCCCAGAATGGAGCCTGTAGTGTCTGTGCAAAGCCAAAAACAGAGCCTGTTGCACATGTGGAAAGCCCAGAGCAGGCAAAGCCCAGAATGGAGCCTGGTGTGTGTGTGTGTGTGTGTGTGTGTGTGTGTGTGTGTGTGTGTGTGTGTGTGTGTGTGTGTGTGTGATCTTTCAACTTTACATTCGTGTGCATTTAGCCACATAAATCCCGGGGGGATCATTTTGTCTCGGTGGATAGTGGTTAGGCGGAAAGAAATGGGGAAATAGGGTGGAATGCGGCGGGGAGGGGGGAGGTGGGGGGGATGATGGGGTGTCAACGATTTTTTTTTTTTTTTTGAAGGGAGATACATCTGCAACTAGTTACCTAAAAGTCTGATGACTGGTTGGGGAATGTATTGGCGCTGCGCACGTGTACGTGTGTGTGTGTGTGTGTGTGTGTGTGTGTGTGTGTGTGTTGCGCGCGAGCGCGCGCGCGCCAGGCCTAGAATGGAGGCTGTAGTGTGCGTGTGTGTGCTTGAAGCCAAGAATAGGACCTGTGGTGTGTGTTATATATTAAGTCCACAACAGAGAAACCACACAAGCCACAGCTCTGTGACTTCGTGTTTTAAGTCTGACAACCGATATATGACAACACTGGCAACAAAAAGGATGAAGAATAAGAAAAATACTGAAAGGCCCGTAGTGCTACTGTAGCCGTAACTATAAAAAATAAACTGATAACCAGAACACTGTGGACCTTAGCTCGACTCCAACCCCCCAGTCATGCATGCCTTGCCACTGCGTCTTGGCACAGGAGAAAAGAACAAAAGTTAAAATACACAGAGCACTGGTACGAAACAAAAATGACAACAAAAAAATCTTGATCAATATTCTGAAGACAAGAACAATGATACTAATAAATCTGTATTCCATTCAATTCACTACACTGATGAAATTTGACAACGGACTGGTTGATAACACTGATATGAATATATCTGTAAAACAGCTGTGTGCATGGCAGGGACATTAGTTCTCCAATCATGATAATGATGTTGCACAGCTAACTCAAAAGGCCCAAGCACCTTGGAGGTCACGGTCGGACGCTCCTTGAAGACGGTTACAACACAGACGATGCCCATGATGCCGTGACCCAAAGCAGCTCCAGAGCCCTATCTGCCAGACAATGATAACAACGCCGACGCAAACACCTTCAGCTGGCCAGCCATGCACATCTCCACGGCCTCATCCTCACACTGACCATCGCATTCTGGATAACAAGTGGATAGGTTTAGCCCAGACCTTACCCATAAGCGACTGACATACACTGAGAAACGCACACATTGGAGCAACACCGACAGCAGACTGGTTGGTAGAGGGTCTGTGCAGTCCACGGCCTCAGACTGTCAACACCGAGGCCTCCTACCTCACAGCAAGGCTTGATTACCTGCTGATCTCATACCTAGTGAAGGTGCTCACACAGAGGCTTAAGACTGCCACAGGCCACACCCAAACCTCATGTGAGGTGATGTTACTCACTTTGAAGCCTCAAACCTGGTGATGTTACTCACACTGAGGCCTCATATGTGGTGGTGCTGTTACACCGAAGACTCGGATACGGTGGTGATACTATTCGCACAGACCTTATACGCGGGATGTTACTCGCACCAAGGCCTTATACGTGATGAGGGTATTCGCATAGTGAGGTCACACACATGATGACAGAGCTCACACTGAGGCCTCATATGTGGTGACGGTGCTCTGCCCACTTCGGCTGCTCTCTTTCCGCCCCCTTTTCGCACGCACATTGAGGGGGAATGCCACTTCATGGTGCCCAACTGGTTCCATGCTGGGCCGAACATGTCCGTCCATCTTGTCCCTGGGAGGAGGAATGGGTGGCAGTCTGTGTGAAGAAGACGGCATCTGTTTTCCTGCCGAACCTCGCCGTCGACCGACCGGCACCGAGGTAGAGGTCGAGTGGTAGGAACTGACCGTGGTGTCATGAGGAGTCTCGCACCAATCTTCACTGCCACTGAAGCCTCCTCGGTAAGGGTCCAGCTGTTCCCTTGAGCCAGCCATGTTGTCTCTGGAGCGACTGAGGCTGTCCTGCGATTTACTCCTGGTGCGATGGTACGTCCTGTCTCGGTCCCTCACCACCGTGGGCACTGAAGAGGTGGTGGTGTTGAGGCCTGGGTCTCTTCCATGGGAAAAGGAGGTCAAGTCTGGTGTGACCCCAGCTGACGGCTGGGACGTCACATAGGGGGACATGACCTTGATGGGCTGAGGTTTGGGGACATGTTCCTTATCCGCGCGATGCCTGCCCGTGTGGGTGCTGTTCTCCCGAGGCACAGGGTAGTGATGGGCCAGGTGAGACGGCGTGTTGTGTGAGGTGGGGGGAGAGCGGGGACTGAGGTCTTCTACGGTGCCTATGGGGGCACGGCGCTCCGCCCCCCTTCCAGGGCCCACATCCGAAGAATGGAGAGGTGGCAGCCGATCACCGTAGGCGTCGCCATCCCGCAGACTGTGGCTGCTGTTTGTGCGTCGCCCCACCCGCTGAGGGGGTGGCCCTGCTCGGTCCAGGCTGCAGCTGTGAGGTAGGGAGCGGTTGTGAGCAGGCAGGTCCACATTTGACTGAGAAGAAAGCGAGGGGTACCCGTTGACAGGCTGGCTGCCTTTCCGGTTGTAGGGGTCTATGGCGGATTTATTGGCCTGCATAGAAAGCATGTCTGTGTCATGTTACGCCTTATGTCATATGATCAGTTAAGTTAATATCACATAGGTCTTTAAGGCACCCGAATGCAAGCTGCCAATTATTGTACATCAACTAGTCATGAACTGGATGCATATAATTCTACAAGTATAACTGACGAATAGGACGCCATTTGACTTAAACATCAATGCCAAAAATAAATTTAGCGGCACAAAGCTGAAGTATACTGCTCAAAAATATCTAGCATGTCAACACTTCAGCAATGGTGAGAAGCAGATTTTTTTAATAAGCTACAAATTTCCATTCAGAGGAAAATACGAATGCCATTTATTTTACAATGTAAACACACTTAGATCTTTCCTACTGATGAAAACAGGTAGTTTTCTCTCCAATATTCCTTTGACACAAGGAAAGGAAATGCAGGTTTGCACTTTTCCAGATGGTAAAATAAAGACAATGCTTATTATGAGAGGGCACAGATCTGACAGTGAATGCATTTATATGACTACGGAAACATCCCTTTGACTGTAAAAACTATCATCTTCAAAGTGAATCTGCTGATAGCATTACACATATTCGAAGGTAAGCCCAAGTAAATCTCATACTCTTTCTTTTTCAGGATTTCATGACTTTTGAAAATCACAGAAATTTAAAACCAGCACTCATGAAAAATCTGTTTGGAATTTCTTTTTTTTTTTAATAAGCATCATAAACTTCCAAACCAGGTACTGTTTGCAAGCTTTTGTCATTTTGAGTAAATCTGTCAAATAAAAAAAAAGCCAAATAGTCCCAAGTTGATGAGATGATAGGTCTATATTTTGCATGTCACTATTAAGTCAAGGATACCACATGACCCTCATAAAACATCAGATTAACACAAAGGAAAAGAAACATTTTACTATATTGCGAGAAAGTAGTCAAAAACTATTTCTACTCAAAGCTATGCCTGCACAGTATCTCTCTCCATCTCTCTCTCTCTCTTAAACAAACATTTTGGAAATAACAAACCTGAGCAGCAAAATATGTAAATGTACACAGAAGTAAGTCAGCTTTGATATCCGCCAAGTATGGATTGTCAACAAACACTACACAACAGCCAAAAGCAACAACGGAACTCATTCAATCTGCTTACACACAATGTAGCACACACACACACAGTGTCATAAAGCAGATTCTCATACTTGTTCCTTCTCTTTCAAAATGCACCATTATTTGTTTCCATCCACACAGTGATTTTCATCCCCTCATCTTTGTCCTTCCATAACAGAGACAAAGCACTTTCCCGGTGAAAAAAAGACATGTACAAACGAGCAGATTTCATACCAGATGTTGCAAAACATGTCAATTTTGGCAACACATGGCCTGCACGCCTTCAGTCAGCGCTGTTCCCTGTCATTTACTGGAATCATTTCAACAAGAAAGTAAAATTGAGAAATTGCTGAATTCAGAAAGACTGACAACACTCTGAGGCAGTCAGTAATAATGCCAAACATGTGGCAAGACTTACTACACCGGCAGACACACAGGGCCATATCTTTGGCATGAATGGCACTATGTTCAAAGACAGTATTGCAAGGGTGTTTTTTTCCTGGATCCAAGACAATTCCTGGATCTCTTGCCATCTGAAAATGAAGTGAATGGTAGTGTGTGAGTAACTCTGCCAGAAAGACTCTTCTTCTTCCATCCATTCTTTTGCATCTACTTGCAGATGTTATTTGCTCAGTGTTCTCATTCAACAACGGTTGTGCTTCCAAATCCTATTCTACTGTTCTTGTTTGTCTATGGGGCAGTTCAAGGAAAAGGGCCCTTATACAAAGAAAAAATATCAACCTTTAACAAGGTGCTTTGGAGTACAAGACACATTAATTTTCACTGCATGGAGCTGTGTGTATCTAACAAACCAAAGGTGTCTATGTGACCAGTGCCTGAGCCTATAGAGCCCTATACCCAAAGTATGGAGTGATCTATATGCTGAGTTAATGGGCACACTAGATGATCAATGCTTTGAGCTGCCCAAACACAGAAGCAGATTATGACTGTAGGTAGGTCATGTATACATGTCCGCCGCAACTGCTCACTGCCAAAAAGCGATTTATCCATACACAAGGATCTTCTAACTGTGTTCTGACCCCCTGGTCTGAACTGGAAAAAAAATGTTGTTGCCTAAAGGTGTGAATATTACAGTAAACCGCAATAGCACAATACTATCAGATTTTTATGCTCCTACATTTCAAATCACAGGAGGTATCCTCCAAGCAGCAATTTCAGAAATAGAGTATATCTGAAATTGTTCATTCAGCCGTTCTGTATCACAATTAAAGAGCAAGATTATATATGTGCAGTGAACAAGCAATCCAACCTGACAGAGTGCAGCCACAAACATTTATTTTACTGAATACTGGAAAATAAGCTAATGTTTCTGTTACCGATCATTTCAAAATGCACTGAGAGATCCCTTCTCTGAATCGAACACATCTGCATTCAAACTCCAGTCAGAAAACAATCCTACAGTATTGCTACTGTGAATATTTAGCAGAAAATTTGTCACACTGCTGTTTACGTTCAGAAGTTACCTTCCACTGTTACTGAACTTCTTACAAACCTTAATGCGTATTTTCTTTTCTTTTTTCTTTCTGCGTACGCAGGCTGATACTCCTGCGGACACTCCCTGTATAGCCAGGCGGTGGAGTTTTGTGTGTATGACCCTTTTTTATCCCGCCATTAAGGCAGCCATACTCCATCTTCGGGGAAGGTGCATGCTATGTGTCACGTGTCATCCATACCAACGGCCAAACTGGCCTTCTCTTCCGAAAGTTGGTGATGGGATTTTACGTGTGTGCAAGATGTTATGCGTGCGTTCACACACGGAACCTCGGTTTATAGTCTCATTCGAAGGACTATATGGGGAATGGAGTCAGAACCAATGTTAACTCCGAGGGAAAAATCCCCCATACCGAAATTCGAACCCACAACCCCAGGATCACGAGTCCGGCGCTCTACCAACTGAGCTATCCGGCCCCCTAATGCGTATGAAATTAACCGCATGTTTGTATGCAAACTATACTTTATACGTAGGGCATTTAAACAGACTTCGTTTCAGTCTCTGGACTCCTAACTTCCTATCTTTTCAGCTCAGCTGTTGTATCAAGATCACAAAACAGCTATTTCATACAATATAAAGCCATGTTCTTTGTCTGCTTCGTGTGTCCTTGACAACAACACATTCCACTCACATTCATCCATACATTCTATGTACATACATCCAGTCTGCTGCCTCCTGACCAAGACAGAACACCAGCATGACAACAGTTTCCCCCAAAACATTCAAAAAGTGACCAGACTTCACACTGGCAGGAAAGTCCAACATGTAAGCAAACAGAATCAAACACCTCCCCCCCCCCCCCCCCCCCCCCCCCCCCAACACAACATGAACTCACCACACCACAGTGCAGCACAAGCGTGTGCCCAGCATACACAATGGCCAAGTTTCACTAAGGCACAGAGAGTGTGATTCCCTGAGCACACCCATCTCAAAAGAGACACGGCCACCAGCACAGGAAAACAGCCACGGAGTGGTGAAGGAGGGGGAAAAAGAGTGTACAACCTGAGGAGTTACTCACGCTTTGGTTGACTATGGCGGCGCTGTGGTGTCCCACCCCATTGACGGTGGTTCCCGAATCCACGCTGATCTTCACATCCTTGTCAGATGCCACATAGGCCACCCGCGACGCATCAATGCGTGATGTCTGAGTTTTGGCGTAATTTGACAACCTGGAAGACATAGACAAGGTTAGTCAGTGCAGAAATAAGCAGACTTGTTTACCCTAAAAAGCTTTTGGTGTACTTTTCCGCAAATGAGGGGTGTGGTTTTCATAAAAGATGTGTACAGTTTTCCCAAATTTTGGTAAAAGTGGGGAAAGGAAGTGAGGGGGGATCTTTACCATGACACCATCGCATAATGCAGGAAATCACATTTCTGACTTTGCAGTAATTAGAGTCAGAATAAGTTAAATGGCATCTCCCAGGGCTGCCGTCCTGCCTGGCATGATCTGTGATCACTGACTGAACATTTTCCTCCTTCTCCTCAAATTTTGACAGATTTTGAGTTTTTCACACTTTTTGACTAACAATACCCAAAACTCCTCTGGTTTTTTTTTCTTGGTAACTATGTTTGTTTAAGTTTGTCCAAGTAAATCACTGCTTCAATGACAAAAAATGTGTTTCTAGATGTGATAATTACCATAAAACCATCACTGGTGATCAAAAATCATGGGAAAGAACTGCTGGGAGTAATGAATTTCAAAAACTGTACCAACACCTCCGGACAAATTCTACTTCTCAAGGACTTTCAGTCCTTAAAAATGAGAGCTTGAATCTCACTGACTTTCAAGGACCATCAAACCCTGCTATCCTCCAATCGGCAACATTATTTAAGACAGCACACAGTGAGAAAAAAAACCAAAAAAACAGAAAAACACAACCAAAGAATTTTTCTTCATATTAGCAGCAAAATCAAGTTGTCACAAACACACCGACTTACCTTGGCCAGCGTGGTCCACACAATATATAACAGCAGTTTTTACAGCAGCCGCGGTGGAAGGGGTTCAAACCTCCTTTGAATTTACCAGTAACCTGCAAACACAATGAAAAAATGTCCCACAAAGTCTTTAGAACTCAGAAAAGATTTATGTTGCAATGACCAATAATCGGCTGTTTCTGCCACGATAAAAAAAAAATACAGCCATGAACTTTTACTCCAGCGCATACTCATTTAGTGACACAAACACACAGACACCTGTACAGTTGCATAGGTGCGCACATGTGCGCAAGTGAGAGCACACACACACATACACACACACATACACACACCAGCGTTCCCACAGATATCAGAAAAAAAAGTTCAAGGGGTTTTCAAGGGAATTTCCAGGGGTTAGCAGCTTCATTCAAGGGGTAGTAATTAACAACTTTCTTGCAAAGTTATGTTTATTAAACTCTATGAGCAGCCTGTTACTATCAATCATTAACTTAACATCATTTCTCACCTCGTATTCATGCTAGCACAACTGGTCAGGTCGTTTCACTGCAGGCAAACTTGTCAGCAACAGAACACGATGGAAACATTTTTTTGAATATCTCCCCAACACCAGTGAAACTGTGATAAGAGTAATGCTTCTCCATGGCAAACAAAGTCCAATACACCTCAGCAGTTAGGACATCGTTCTTGGTGCACGATTCGTCGATCGTTTTCTGTTTAGAAAAGCTGCTTGAAGACCCTGCAGCTGCTGATGTGGAAGGTGCATCTTGAGACCCCCCTGTCACTGCAGTAAAACTTGAAGTTGAAGGCAGTTGACTGCCAGTCTCCTGCCTTGCACCCGGTGGTTCAGATCTTGGTGAGGAGTTTCGGTTTCCAAGAGTGAATCCATGCATGGTCAGCTGTGTGGCACCACCGGCATTTCTCTTATTCTCATGTTCATGTTCCACCAACCGTTTGTGTTTCACTCCATCAGCATGACTCTTCACAGCACTGATGTCCATACCCGAGATACTAAAACTCTTCTTGCACAATGTGCACCTTGCTGAGTGTTCGTTTTCTCCACGAGCTAACCAACCTTTGAAAGCATCTTTTTCTGCCCACATATCATTGAAAACGCAGTCTCCTTTCCCCATCTTGCAGGCTCAGTAGCACTATTTGGCGCAAAACATCGACCGTCGACACAACCCCGATGGTAACCAAAGGGAAAGAACTCTGTTGGCTTCTACGCTTACGTCTATAGTAAGTCAAACACTAGTCACTGACGAGTTACTTCCCTTCTGCTTCAGCTAGGCTGTTGTCGGTTGCTACGGGATCGGCGATCATGAAGCCACATGGAGTGACAGAGATTGTGATTTATTTCGTATAAAAAACATTTTCTTGAGTGACAGTCACTTCCTTGCTTTGAGAGGACAGATTGTGACCGATTTTGAAATTTCAAGGACTTTTCCAGGGGGGTTAGGCCTTCAACTTATTTTTAAGTACTTTTCCAGGCCTTGAAATGGTCATGTCAAATCTCAAGCACTTTTCAAGAAAATAAGGGGGCGTACGAACCCTGACACACACACACACACACACACACACACACACACACACACAAGCACACACACAAACTCACACACAGAAGTTCCACTAATACAGATAGGATAACAAAATTCTGATTCAGGAGCCGGTGGGACAAACAAGCCTACATAAATCATGCTAATGAAAACCCAAATACGTTTGGTTCATAAATCATACTTCCCAGTTTCAACACTGTCTCTGCATGTCGTCCGCCATCTCAGCTTGTTTTGAACTTTACCAACCTTTACAGGAAGTTGGGAAATAACCAAATCAGCAACTTGTCCATCGCATTCAGTGTGTTTTATGGTAGATCGGCAAACCTAAAGGTTCTGTCCTGAAAAACTAGAAGGGAAAGCGCAGACCTCCATTACCATCAATCAGATCCTGGATCGACCATTTGATCTAGAACCACCCTACAGATCCACACCACCAATCCACTCTCATGAATCACATCACCGATCTATACCAGTATTACCACTGATCAAAACATTGATCCACACCAGTAATCCACACCACTGACCCACACCACCAATCCACACTACTGATTCACACTGCCAATCCTTATCAGTATTACCACTGATCGAAACATTGATCCATACCACTAATCCAATGTGTGAATAGGAGTTTGTGTGTGTGTGTGTGTGTGTGTGTGTGTGTGTGTGTGTGTGTGTGTGTGTGTGTGTGTGTATGTGTGTGTGTGTGTGTGTGTGTGTGTACAAGCATGTGCGTGTGCATGTGTGTATGCAAGGAGGTGTGGGGGGGAGGGGAGGTTTGTGCACATACACGTGCATGCATTGTGTGCGCATGTGCCCACACGTGTGCACATGTGAGTGTGTGTGCGTGTGTTTTGGTAGTTCAGAAAAAAAAAAGTTCCAATAGTCATAATAAAAACAACCAATAATACAAAGTGTGCACAAACAATTTTAGGGATGTCAACTGAATGTTCTCATCATGGGAAAGTTTCCTTTTTTCTATTACAGCCTAGGAAGCTATCTTTGATAACATTACCAGTCTGTTGCAGTAAACATTTGCGTTCTTCAAGGGTTAGCCTTTCGCCCAATGGTGTGGTCATACGCACAGATCTTGCTAGTCAGGTGTTCGAACTTTTTATGTCATTAGACAAAGGAGACTGCCCGTGCTGAAAGATCTCTTTTAAACATCAACTTGAAAAGCCTTTGCTTTGGTGCCCATAAGGTATTAAGTCGTCAGAAGCAGAGTGTCACATCTGCTTAATGTAGAGGCCATGTGACAACCAAGACGTACCTGTGTGTAGGTAAGAAGCAGGAAAAGCTTGGTGCACTGACCTGTTCGTTGGTGGTTCTGCCCCTGGACACCAGCATGATGTGGAAGCCGGTCAGTCCAAAGACAGGGATTGCAGTCAGCGCTATGATACACATCACCACTATTCTGCAGCCTGTTAAGGAATAGCTTTCGTTTCTGGATCCATTCTGTTGCTTTTGTGTGTGTGTGTGTGGGTAGGTGTGTGTGGGTGGTTATGTCGAAGTGGGTGTGGGTGGATGGGTGTGTGTGTGTGTGTGTGTGTGTGTGTGTGTGTGTGTGTGTGTGTGTGTGTGTGTGTGTGTGTGTGCGCGCGCGAGCACGCGCATGTGTGTGTGTATGTGTGTGTGTGTGTGTGCATGCACGTTTTTTTTGTACGGGCCTAGCATTGTGGTGTATGACAAAGCATATAGTGAGAAGCAAGCCGCTATGTCCTTTCTAATGGCACATGCTGTTGGAAAGCTGTATCTCTCAGCATGTTGAACTTTCCATATTACATGTAACAAACTCGATCTTTTTTTTTTTTCAAAAAGCCGAAACTGCAGTGAATTATGGTACGAATGACTTGTACAACAATATGTGCACATGCTCAAAGATCTTTGTGTGTATATGTTTATAACTGGGAGGTGGGGGGGGGGGGGGTCATGATTATAGCCCAGCCAATCAAAAAAGGCTTTGAAACTTGAGCGTGAAAACGGTCACATCCTGAAAAAGAAATGAACAACAAAAACAAGTAATGGCAGCTAAGAACATTCCATTATTGAGTGTACTTGTGATATATGTATGAGTGCATGTATGGGCATTTACATTTGTTAACGATATGAACTAAATGTAACTTCAATGCTTATGAATGATTAGATCATGCAAACTGCTAATGACTAACAATACAATTATCAAGGATACGCAATGATGGGCCCTGGCTTGGAGAGCTGCTGTCGGTGGTCCAGAATGTAGATGATGCTTTGTGCTGAAATGCTCAGCATGTGCAGCGACAACGACATCAACGTCAGGAAGTAGTAGCGGTAGTTGCGCCGCCCCACACAATTGTTGAGCCAAGGGCAATGGTGATCAAAGGTCTGCAAGTTCAGATCTACTGCCGTCAGTAAGAACATGTTGTCATGTGGCAAGACAATTCTGAATGGTCTGAGCAACGTACGTTTCATATCATGTGAAGGTCAAACAGTGTGCGCATGCTACAAAGAGGAAAAGAGCAAGGGAGCATGGTAAACTGTGAGAGAGGAACGGGCAAGACGCAGCAAAAACCTGGGAGGAGTATCCAATGACTGACACATAACGATGCTATTAACTTGTGGCGCATTATGTTAACCTGACACACTTAATGCACTTGTGACATGCATGACTTGTAACATGCATGACTTGTAAAATTATTTTGTACAATATTGTCACGGACAAAAAAAGGAAAACCCGAAGTCGTGGTCAGTCGCCAGCCACCTCAACTGGGCATAAGCCCAAAGTCAAACATTCTGGGCGCCAGGCAGACGGCCTCATGTGTC
Organism: Conus ventricosus; assembly: GCA_018398815.1. Taxonomy (NCBI): domain Eukaryota; kingdom Metazoa; phylum Mollusca; class Gastropoda; order Neogastropoda; family Conidae; genus Conus; species Conus ventricosus. The sequence continues at coordinate 44,961,927 of CM031619.1, forward strand.
GGGTCAGCCAATTAAGCACGGCGGGAGGCTATTTTTAGTCCTACATGGAGACAGCATCATTCCAGACAGACTAAGCCGCTTGACCAACGCCTCGATAGGTCTGGCCAGACGGGTCTCGGCGCCTGGGTCAGACTCATCCAGCCAATTTGTAGGACCAGTGTCCACAATTAAGTCGGACGTCGCCGGTCAAAGTAGGAGGGGGGAAGGTACTGTGTAGTGGGGGTGAAATCTAGCTAATTAATTAAATGACCATTGACCACCACAGAGAGCAAGGCAGGGAGATGTGACGTTGACGATTCGAATGTCCAATGAAATGAGAGGGGAGGCAACCTCAGTATAAGGCGGGAAAATACTGATCAATGGTACTAACCCTTTGACAGATGGGTTTAGGATAAGATAGGAATGCGTGAGTGAGAAGGGCAGAGAAAAAACGAAAAAAAGAGAGAGAGAGAGAGAGGTTCTGAGAGTAGGCTCTGCTCGAGAGAAAAGGCAGAGAGATGAGAGGAGGAGAGAAGAGAACCAAGTTGAGGCATTAGCACGAGATAGAGTCTGCAGAGGAAGGACTAAGGAGAGATGTGGAAGAGAGAGTTGCTAACTGATGAAGAGAAAAAAAAAGAAAAGAGAAAAGGAAAAGAAAAGAAAAGCAACCATGTCCATTTGATAGAGCAGACTAGAAGAGAGAGAGAGAGTGCAATGCGTTAATGCAGGAAGAAAGAAAGGAGAACAGATCGATGTCTGATAGTCACTGTTCAATCTGAACCGGGGTTCGACCTCATACCTGGCAGCGTCACTTCGTCAAGCAGAACCACAGGCCAACGCCAGTGCCAGCAGTTTAACCTGACCAGTGCCAGCAGTCCAACCTGACCAGTGCCGGCGGTCCAACCTGACCAGTGCCAGCAGTTGTGTTGTGCTTGTGAAAGTGACAGTGAAAAGAAACAAAGAAAAAAAAGAGAAAAGAAAAGACAGTGATTCGTGAATAGTTTAAGATCACCTGGCCAGGTAAAGTGAAAAATCTATTTATACCCGGGTTAGTTATGATGATTTAGATAAATGGTTTTGTGAAGTTCAAGAAAAGAGAGAATGTTTTATGTTGTTTGACTCCATGCGCATTGATGTTTTCTTCCATGATTATGTGTAGTAAAGTTATAGACTTTACTAGTGGTTTGATGTGACGAATGCATGATATATGAATGAGATTGTAAGCAAGCTGTGAGTGTGTTTGGGCTGTGCGCTGGTCCTTCCTCCACTGACATACCCCGAGGTTGACAAATATTCAGTCCCATGAAGGAGCTATCTTCTGAACAGCACAACTGCCTGTTTTTATCATTGAATTCATGTGCTTCTGTTTCCTTTTGTTTTGTTTTTTCAAACGATTCAGTCATCTTTTTATCATGCTTACTGTCCGGTTCAGCGTTTCGGCCAAATAATGAAAGGAAATGGATACAGCTCCACACAAGTCTTGTAGTGTAAGATGCTTTTGTAGGGTGCCACACTACTGCGTTACCTCCAAACGTTCAGCCAATCTGAACTAGCCAAAAAGCAAGTACCTACAATCTGAGTTTGACATGGTTAAATACATAACCGCCAGAAAGATGAAAAGTTTTTAAGTACTGTACAAAACATGATACAAAAGCTTCAGTATGCTCATAGGTACAAGCATCAAATGACCCACTTCTGGAAAAAATGACGAAAAACTCCTAATGAAAATGGGGGAAGACTCTGACTTACTTCATGTTACGTGGACTTGTGAAGAAAAAAAAACCCACACACACAAAATATGTTATGGACGAAAATTTTAGTTTTCTAACAGCTAGAAATTAAAACAGCCAATTAAAAGGAAATTTTTATTCTAAAATTACGTTTAATCTAACATACTTACCGTGGCTCACTAATGCAATAAGCGGCAGCAATTTGCTATCCCTGCCTCGTATACAATAAAGTCCGACGGACAACAAACCCTTGAAAGGGCCTCGTGCCTTGCGCATGCTCAGAACCATCCTCTTTCCGAGGTATATCAAACCTGACTGAGAACTCCTGATGGAACCAGGATGGCGGGGAGGTAGGGAGGGCCTCTGCGTGAGCCACGGTAAGTATGTTAGATTAAACGTAATTTTAGAATAAAAATTTCCTTTTAATTACACATACTATACCGTGGCTCACTAATGCAGAGTAGCACTACCTGGAAGGAGGGCTCACCTGGTTACCACCTGGAGGAGCGAGAAGAGCCGGAGCGTGTGGTGGAGATGGAGTGTTGGGCCACCACAGCTGATGCGATGCCCCTAGACCCATCATCGCGCAGACGAGAAAGTCGCACAAGCAGAATTGGATGAAGGTGCCAGGGGAACGCCAATATGCGGCATCTAACACGCTCTGAATGCTAGCAATAAGAGCTACTGCCAGCGAAGATGCCCATGCCCTAATCTCATGAGGTCTTGGTGAGAAAACAGCCAAATCCCCTTCAGGTGTCGCGCACGCAGCTTAAATGACTTCTCTCAGCCATCGAGAGATTGAAGAGCGCCTGGTGTCCTCCTTATAACCTTCGTTGTAAGAGAGAAACAGGTGGCGCTGCTTGGAGCGAGAAGATTTTCGTGCGTTTCCTATACTCCCGCAGAGCGCGCACCGGACAGAGAGTGCGGTCTTCGTCGTCTGGGGCGAGAATAGAGGTGAGAGGAAGAATGGAGATAGTCGGGGAAGGAGAACCTGGCAACTGGTTTTTGCTAAAAAAATTCTGGGAGGAGGCGAAGAGATATCGAGTCATCCGGTTCGGAGGCGACGTCCCCAGGCAGGCCACTAAGGGCGTGGACTTCACTGCAGCGCCTCCCTGAGGCCAGGGAAACGAGAAAGGCTGTTTTGAAGGAAAGGAATTTCAGAGAACACTCTCGGATGGGCTCGTAAGGGGAGCCTGAGGGAGGAGAGGACTAAGAAAAGATCCCACCGCCGGGGTACGGCGGGGGCAACGGGCCTCCTGTAGGGCTGCTCCTCTGACCAGATCCCGCAGAAGAGGGCCGTCCCCGAAGGAGGGGCCCCTAACTGGCGGATAGTGGTAGAAATAGCCGCCCTGTGAACCTTCACAGAGGAGGCTGAAAGTTCTTTCTCCGATGAAAGAAAAACTAGGTAGTTAGCCAATTGGCATTGAGAAGGAGAATGAGGTGATACTGCGTGGCTGGAGCACCAAGAGAGCCAGCCATTGCAGTGGACACTGTAGACACTTTGGGTGCCTGACCTGTGGGCATGTACCACAAGGCTGATTACCGCTGGGGAGGCGCCTTGTGCAGACGGCGCGTCCCGCACAGTAGCCAGGCGTGAAGATGTAGCCCGTTTGGATTGCCGTGTGGAATGCCTGACCGTGGCTGAAACAGGGACTTTTGCCTTGAAGGCGAGCGGTATCGGAGGCACGTGAGACAGGTGCAACAGTTCTGGAAACCACGCTTTGGCCGGCCAGCGTGGAGCCACCAGAATAAGCGTGGCTGCGTCTTCCCTTGCTTTGCGGGGAACTTTTCCCAGAATGGGGAACGGGGGGAAAGGCATAGCCCGTCAGTCCGGACCAAGGGATGGACAGGGCGTCCACAGCCCACGCTGCCGGATCCGGAACTGGGGAGACATACAGCTGGAGACGGTGGTTGACCCGGGTGGCGAACAGGTCTACATGTGGTTTGAACCATACAGTCCAGAGAGGTTCCAAGATTGAGTGGACGAGAGTCCATTCCGAGGGAAGAACCATGAGCGACCTGTTGAGGGAGTCCGCGAGAATGTTGATCTTCCCGGGAACGTGCTTGGCCGAGATCCGGATTGATTGTGTCTCGCACCAAAGGAGAAGCTGTTCCGCCCTCCGGAACAGGGAGTGAGAACTCACCCCCCCTTGCTTGTTGATATAACACGCCACAGTTGTGTTGTCGGTGTTGAGGAGAACATGTTTTCCCTTCAGGAAGGGAAGAAACTCCTTCAGGGCTTGGAACACGGCTTCCAGATCTAGCCGATTGATATGCCAGGATCCCATCTCCGGGGACCATTGCCCGGCCGCCGTCAGAGAGCTAACGTGGGCACCCCACCCGGACTGGGGCGCGTCCGTGAACAGGTCCTCCTGTGGAGGAGGGGGTGTGATGGGGACTCCCTGCGCCAGCCAGGACTGGGAGTGCCATTGGGCCACCGATGATTGGAACCACTGACCGAGAAGGACCGGAAGGTCCCACGGCTGCAACGCCTGAGACCAACGCTTGCGAAAGAGGTGTTGAAACCGGCGTTTGTGCAGTCGTCCGAGGGACACTAAGGGGGCCAAGGACTCCATCAGACCCAGAAGAGAGGCCAGCTTTCTGGCTGGGGCCTGATCCAAGGGAAGGAGAGGGGCCAAGAGGTGCTGGAGGCGAACCAGGCGTTGGGGGGGTTGGAGAGACCCACCAGTTGGTGGTATGGAAGGACATGCCCAGAAACTGAAACTGCTGCGACGGGATGAGATCGGACTTCTCCTCGTTGCGAACAAATCCCAGCTGCTGACAGAGGTATAAAACCTGGAGGGCTTGCTGGGAGCACAGAGTGCTGGATGAGGCAAGAAGGAGCCAATCGTCGAGATAGGCCTTCCGAAGAATTCCTTTCTCCCGAACATGCAAGCAAATTTCCCGGGCCACCTTCGTGAAAACCCAAGGGGCCGGGGCTAGCCCAAAGGGAAGAGCCCTGAACTGAAAAACGCGGCTTCCCTACATGAAGCGGAGGTACTTCCTGTCCCTTGGGCGGATCAAGAGAAGGAAGTACGCATCTTTCAGGTCGAAGGATACCGCCCAGTCGCCGGGATGCATGGCATCGCGGATTGACATGGGGGTTTCCATCCGAAAATGGAGGACGATAAAAACCTGTTCACGGGCGAGAGGTCTAGAACCGGTCCCCATCATCCAGAAGCTTTGGGAACCACAAAAATGCGGCCATACAAGCCCGGAGAGGAATGGAAGAGGACTTCCTCTGTGGCACCCTTGGCTAACAGCGAAAGGGCCTCTTGGTCTAAGGCCTGAGAGGCCGCTAGATCCCGAGGAGGAGCGAAAGGAGTGAGAGGAGCCTTTACTGCACCCCACGGAAGACGAAACCCCGACCTGATCACCCGCAGAGCCCAAGGGCTTGCGGGAAGCCGCTCCCAGGCATTGAGGTGCCTGAACAGACTTGCCCACAGGACCGCCCTGGGGTGAAGCGCCCAGGTCGGGGGCAAGTCATTGGGGGTGGTCCGTCTGAGACGTGGGAGCTTTCGGACCCGCCGGCCGTGCCTGAGGGCGACCCCTGCTGGGTTGCTTGTCTAAGATCCCCGGGGTCCAAATGACCGTCGTCCCTTGGGCTGAGAGAATGGTGTCATTTACCAAGATGGCCTCCTTGGCAAACGGAAGCCTTTCTGGCTTGAGAATCCTCTGCACGCCAGCACCCCAGGCAAATCAGGGATGGAGCCAAGCGTGATGTCCTGAGCCCCAATGCCCCTGACTTATTTGGGCCCTCATACAGTCGGCTACCATTACCGACTTCCTTAAAGAGAGGAGGGTTAGCCGCCAGTGGGTGAGACCCCAGGGCGAGTTCCGCTGACGAAGGGCAGGGGGGGGGGGGCTCTGACCTCCCGTGAGGACGACACCGCCTCCGGGACAAGGGAAGCAGGAAGGCCACCGAGTCCCAGAAGGAATAAGAACCAGGGACTGGCCCTCGTCCTCCAACTCCGAATCCACCAGGTCGGAGCCACATACTGAGGGGGGGACAGCCCTTGGAAAAGTGGTGCGCTGTTAAAGTCCAGACAGGCCCAGGCTGGCTGATCCCCAGACACTCCTAGGAAGGGATCAGCCGTCGGGAGGGCCGAAGGGGCCTGGGAGGAAAGAGCTTGCACTGGTGGAGAGCTGGGCATAAAACCCGGCCACCAGGGAAACCCCGGAGCAGGGGGCTGTGGAAAGCCCATGGTCGGGGGATACTGCCGTTGGATCGCCCACCGAGCGAAAGGGAGGGGGAGACGTTAAGTCTGCCTCATTATCCCTTGAGCCTTCCATAATAGGGGGCTCGTGCATCTTTGATTCCGCCATGGGAATCGAACTGTGCGCAGTAGAACCGCAGCTGAACTGGACACAGGATGCTGTAACGGAACGACAGAACCGAAGCTGAGTCGTTTGCCGTTAGAGGCAGACGTGAAGCCCGCCTCATTACCCCACCCCTGAGTCCTCCGTCATAGGGGGCTCGTGCATCTTTGATTCCGCCGTGGGAATCGAACTGGCGCAGTAGAACCGCAGCTGAACTGGACACACAGGATGCAGTAACGGACACGACAGAACCGTGCCGTTAGGGGCGAGGGGACGAGACCGACAGAACCGCGGCTGAGCCGGTCATCGTCACAAATTAAGGGTTGCGAGAAAGGGCTCGCTGTCACAACAACAGAACCGCAGCTGAGTTGAAGTGAACCCTTGGAGAAAGAAAAGGAACAAGAAGAGAGAAAGTGACGCTGAAGAGAGAGGGGGTTGGCGCGGCCAAAGTAGGCTAGGCGGGCTAAGAGCCTGCCAGTGAGACGAGGAATCGAATGACGAAACCTTCGCAAATCTCACCTTACCACCCAATCGCTTCACGTACGTTCCCTTAAGTGAAAACATAAGCAAGAACACCAAAGAACAGCAACAACGATCGAGCGATCGTGAGAAAAGTAAAATATACTTAGCTGCCCGTGTACACGAGGCTTAACGGGAAGATGGCTGCCGAGGAAAGAGGATGGTTCTGAGCATGCGCAAGGCACGAGGCCCTTTCAAGGGTTTGTTGTCCGTACGGACTTTATTGTATACGAGGCAGGGATAGCAAATTGCTGCGCTTATTGCATTAGTGAGCCACGGTATAGTATGTGTAATTAAAACAGATGATGCCATTTACTTTTAGAATCGATCTCTCTTAAAGTTTCTCAGCTTGCAGTCAACTCACACATCAAGCGACCCAACATCCGTTGATCAATGTTCACCTAGCTGGCACATCTAGTCAAATTAAGCCTCACTTTTAAAATATTTGTGCTGACGGGATGAGCATACCAACAACCTAAAGCTGCACAATAAAGACAAGTACAGGTGAATGTAGCTGTGACAGGCTCACCTCGATGCAGTTGTTGCAAACGCTGCAGTGGGAGCACCGAGGGGGGCGGTAAAACTGGCAGGTGGTGCACCACTTCATGCGCACCACCACTCCCTTGATCTCTACATTCTTGTACAGTGGAGCTCTGAAGTCATCGTTCACCTGCTCATCTTCACGGGCTGCAGGTGAACACGCACATGCACGCAAGCACACACACACGCACATGCGCACGCACACACACACACACACACATACACACAATCCTTTTAAAATATTGTGGTCTTCTTATTCTGTTTCCTAACATTCATGCCATTCGGTATACAAAACATAAACAACTGACATCTTCTTCAAAAACACAAGTTATAATCAACAAATTTTTAAAAATTTACCACAGTAGAACCTCTATTAACATCCTTTCTATATGATTCCCTTCTCACAACGACCACAAAATAATTTTGTGATGGATAACTGCTCTAAAACTATATCATTTTCCACCTCTGATTGAAGAAGACCATCCCCCACCCCCACCCCCACCCCTCTTGTGTCCCAGCTACCCTCTGACATCTACATGGTCATGAGCAACTTGGGAAAGGGCTTGATTCTTAAAAACTACTTTCCAGCATCAGTTCTCACTTCTACTTCACTTGAACCCCATACCTCACCCCCACTAGACTTCCAAGAGCATTTCTACCTTCTTTCTATTACTAGTGCAAGTGATCTCATGAGACCTATGAGAATGTTGATTTCATTGTATTGAAAACGACATTTTTAATGGATATTTCTGCCATCTTGAACTGATCTTGGCACCGCACAATCACTGCAGCAAGAGTTGTCTTTAGAAAGAAATTCTTTTTTCATTTTACATTGTCCCATTGGGTAAGTCTTCTTGCACAAACTAAAAAGTGGAAAACAGCTGCTACAATCACAAAACATTTATGAGTGGGGAAAGCACAGATACAATCCATTATGACAGATACCAAATTTTTCAAGGACAGTGAAAGGGCTTTAAGCATACATGGGAAAAAACACACCTGAAAAACGAACAAATAATGGAGACTTGCATGACAGATTGCAGGATTGATTTATGCTGTTGTCAGAAAAAAGATCCTTTTATGTGAAATACTGATCTAAGAAAAGGCCCTTCACTCTTACCAGAAATAGGACAAAATGTTTTTCACAGCAATGATCACGCAAGTGACTAAAGAGGAACAACATGAAAGCATCTGCCCTCAGGCCAAGCACAAATGACTTGTTCACATGTATGCATGTGTTTATGGCAGTCAGTTTATGTCCCTGTAAAGCCTCAATCTACTAAGACCTACAGTTCTTACATTTTCAGCTTTGTTACGGACAGTTTTTCCACAATTTTGAACCAATCTTTTTTTCAGTTTTAATAAACTCTTGTTATGTTTATCTCCACATATTACCGATTCAAAATGTAAATGATTTAGGTGTTTATTTCAGTTTGAATATGTGTGAGAGTGTGTGTGCGTGTGTATGTGTGTGTGTGCATATAAATGTGCATACGCACACATGTTGGTGTGCATGCTTGCATGAATGCATGTTTTAAGCATAACATGCTGGTTCACATGCAGGTGTACATCCATGTATGTTCTTTTTTCCATTTACTTTGAGGTATAACATAAGATTCTAAAAGTTTTTGTTTGTTTTTTTGAACAACTGTTACTTGAAGAGAGTTCTTTTTTCTGACAAATTTATACATATTACTTGAGATATTATAAAGTGTGGCTTTTTAAAACGAACACCTCGACTATCTCCATGTCTACATCCTATGCACTATCAGCATCACTGGGTGAAAAACATCCATGATAAAGTCTCTGGCCGTGACAGAAGAGTTCTCTGATGAACTGTAACAAGCACAGCTTTGCGACCAGGACAAACCATGTACCTCCTGATGGAAGATTTCACCCAAGGTAAAGCTTGGAAAGGGATGGGTACAGCCAGCCTCACTACATCCAAACTATCACGTTTGAAGCAATATAATGTATGAATGTACAACCAGTCGAGATAAAGATAACAGTTGCTGGCAAAAATCAACAGACTGTAAAACGATTCAAATACCTTGGGATCATCATCAGTCAGTCTGGGTCAAAGACGGAATTCGATCACAAAATGCACAACTCAAGCAAAACTGGCAAAACTAAAGATAAAAAGCAGTCTGCTTGAGAAACAATACCATCACTCTCATATATTCCGAATTCAAGCTTCCGTAAATACACAAGCAGGCTATTCATCTTCCCATAGCCATGTGAATCAAAAACTCGGACAGCAAAACTGCAAAGATCATCCAAGTACTGAAGCAGTGGACGAGATGCTTCAGAAAAGCAGTCAGCACTTCTTAATTATTAAGCAAAAAATGTCACAGAATATGGAGTCCGCAGAAGATCAGACAGCATGCAAGCCACCATGAAGACCTGATCACAGTGATATGATCAGGCAGACTATACTCAACCATCTACCAAGACACTGAGGAGGGGGGGGGGGGGGGGGGGGGGGATGAGGAGACAGAACAGACAGGGATGAGAGGTGGAGAGACAACACTAGAGAAATAGAATTATAACCATCATTAAAAGAATGATAGTGGAGTCCAGAAATGTTTTAACATAGGATTAATTGCAAAAGAAATAAAAATCAATGCATTTATTTTCTTACACTATTCTTTACAACATATTTGAAAAGTAGGGAAAAGTAAGTTTCGCGAGATGTTTAAAATACGTTTAATATAGCGGAATCGTTCGCGTCAGCGCATTCGCACTTTTTCGCTTGGTGATGAGGCTGCGCATTGATTTCCGTATCAACAGACAACGGCGTCCCTCATAAAACACGAGGAAAAAATGCCAACACTTGTGAAAAACGTTCGTGGTAAGTACTCTAACTTCTATCATATTAAAAAAAAATTCAATTCTTAGTATTTTATCCACCTGTGTCTTCATTTCTTTTTCCTTGAGATTATAAATTATTAACCGATCGTTGACAAACTGGGACTTTTTTTTTCAGAGCCGGCGTGACTCAGCGGCACGTGTTTTGTTTTTGTGTGTGTGTGTGTGTGTGTGTGTGTGTGTGTGTTTCTTTGCTGATTCTGTAAAGTATTTTTACTTCAGAAAATTAGACTATTGAAAAATGTATGTGTATTTCAAAACTTAGTTAAATTTCACACAAATACAACATGAATCGATCACTGCAGCTTCGCTTTTCTTCTTCGACGTATGTTTCTCTGTACAAAGATTTATCTACATTTATTACGTAGTATGTCGGTTTGGTGGTGACGTAAAACAGTCTCTTTTTACATTGGAATCACTTTGGGCACATGTTCGAGTCTCAGCAGGGTCGTTTTTGTTTTGTTTTGTTTTGTTTTGTGTGTGCCTTTTGTTTTGCTTTTAACACATTTTTTTCTGGTCTCTTCCTTTTTTAATATTGAAATTAGTTAGAGCGTATGGTTTTGTTCTTAAATTGCATGGATGATGCCTTTCTTGTATGATGTCTTTTCATCTTTTTTCTTGTTCTGTCTTTCGATTGCCTTTTTTTTTTGTTGTTTTCGTTTTGTGGTCAGCTCTTTTTTTTTCTTGTTTCTTTCTTTTATTTTAACTAAAGCGGCATGCTTTTCTCTTTTTATTTTAACTAAAGCGGCATGCTTCTTCTCTTTTTATTTTAACTAAAGCGGCATGCTTCTTCTCTTTTTATTTTAACTAAAGCGGCATGCTTCTTCTCTTTTATTTTAACTAAAGCGGCATGCTTCTTCTCTTTTTATTTTAACTAAAGCGGCATGCTTCTTCTCTTTTTATTTTAACTAAAGCGGCATGCTTCTCTTTTTATTTTAACTAAAGCGGCATGCTTCTTCTCTTTTTATTTAACTAAAGCGGCATGCTTCTTCTCTTTTATTACCTTTTTTCATGTTTTTCAGAACAGTCAGACGTTTGCATTTTATGTAATCAGTCCCTGAGGAACAGTCAAGAAACAGTCACCCAGACAGAAAAAGGTGTTGCTGGTCTTCGGAAAGCAAGTCGTAAGCGAGGGGAGTACTAGAGTGTTTTTTTTTTTATCCTGGCCAGATCCTACACAAAATCTGTCGACCGAGTTCTGCAATGAATTGATCATTCAGCGCGATTTAAAGCACAAAAAGCAGGGTCATCCACTTTGAGACACCCACTCTTCGCAAACAAATTTGACTTCTCCAGCAACTGTTCCTCTGTTGGACACTGTGAAGAATCACACAAAAGAAGGCGATGTCTGTGTGTTTGATACCGTACAGCCAGCTGTCAAGCTAATTTTGAGCTTGCATGTTTGCAACGAGGACCTGAAGACAAACGGGCTCAAGCAGTAAAGGGGCGGATTGAGTACGCACAGGACTTACATGCTACTGATGCTGTTTACCATCAACAATGCAATGTTAATTTCAGAACTGGAAGAAACATTCCACAAGCTTATCAGCCTACTACGCGAGGCAGAAAACAAAAAAGGGCGGCCAGCGGATGAAATGCGACTCGCAGCCTTTTCCAGAGTAGTCACTTATTTACAGAAAATGATGACGAGATATTAACAGTCGGTGACCTGTGCCAGAAAATGCGCGACTTTCTCGGAGATGAAGAGCCTTACTCCAAAGACCACATGAAAAAAAAGTGTTGAAAACTTTGGGGAGTGACATCATTATTACCAACATTCAAGGTAAAGCATGTCACATTCCGGATGACTGCAGAGAAAATCTTAGATCAGATTCGCCCAGAAATGGTTTGCAATGGCAGGAGGGAACATTTTCTAGCCAATTTCCAGAACAAGCATGCATTTGTACAGTATTGGGCGAAGTGTTACGAAGGATCGGGCGTCAAGTTCTGCATGCAAAAGGGGATGCAGATACACTATCGTCGGTAATGCAGTTTCCAGTGCGGTCAACAAACTACAGTTGTCATTGGAGAAGCACTGATTTGCTTGTGTTGTTGTTGCTTCATGCAGATCTACACAAGCTGTTCTGCTGAAATCTGAATGAAGACCAAAAAGCACAAAGAAATAAAATATCTGTGGATGAAAACTCATCTAGGTCCAGAAATCTGCCACTTTATCCCATTTCTTCATGCTATAACGGATGCGACACCACATCCAGATTGTTTGGACTGGGTAAAGATTGCCTTTGAAGAAATCAAAACCAAACGCAAGCTTCAGAATGGCCGCTGAGACTTTCTGCACAGTGGAAAAGTGCTGCAGACATCATCTCGGCAGGGGAAAAAGCACTGATTTTCTCTATGGGGGAGGAGCAGAAGACAATTGGACACGCTGCGTTACCATCGATTCTGGGAGAAGGTGAAATCAGCGTCACAACTGTCCAAGTACGTTCCCTGCTCCAACTTCAGCAGCAGCGAGTACCACAGTCTCCGCGTGTACCATCAAGTGCAGGTAATTATCTCTCTCTCATATCTGTGTGTTTGTCCATCTGTCTGTCTGTCTGCCTCTCTTTCTCTCTGTGTGTCTCAAATGCATCTCTGTTGTTCAAATTCTTCGGCAAACATACTTCCCATATTTTTGTTTGTGGGCACGCTATGTGTGGTGTGATGTGTGTGTGTGTGTGTGTGTGTGTGTGTGTGTGGTGTGTGTGGTGTGTGTGTGTGTGTGTGTGTGTGTGTGCGCGTGTGTTTCTGCGCGCGCGCGCGTTGTGTGTGTGTGTGTGTGTTATGAATTTGTGTAAAGTCTCAGAGATGACTGAAAATGCTTTTGTTTCTTGTTTTCTAGAACTGGATGTACAGTAGCTGCGACCTCCAGCCTGAGTTGTGCGGATGGCGCTTGTCATCTGGCAGAATGGATCCTGTAAATGATCTCCCCTGCTCCAGAGCTTCTGCTGAAAATGATCGGTGCAACTGCAAGACAGATTGTCAGTCAAGCGTTGTACATACAGAAAACATGGACTGGAATGTTCTCTGGCCTGTGGAGAGTGCAAAGGAATGGCTGCTCTAACTCCCCTTTCTCAAACATGCTGCTGATAATGGACATTCGTGATCTGCAAGAAGAAGGCCTGTTCGTGGCCCTTTGACATATCTATGTAATTACATAGTTTGATATGGACAAAGGAACTCTATTTAGAGATTCACAATGCTCTAGTTCGGTAATTACACGCTGAATTATGTTGGATAATAGTGCTTCAAGAACGATGTCAAAAGCGCTATGGCTCACCTCAAAAACATTACCGGGACAACACATTTATCATTTTTTATCATACTATTATAAATATCTTTATTTGCTTAATGACTTTGAATGTATCTCGTCAAGACCTTCGAACGACATGTACATGATGGTATTTGCGTTAATATCAGAAATGTTAGTGTTTCGTTCCATTGTGATGACGTCATTTTGTTTATTAGACCCACTTCGATATTCCTATCAATGTACTTTTTTCATATGTTGTTTCAGTGCTAGTACTCAAACTATTGAACATAAATTCAAAACTTTTGCAATTAATCCTATGTTGAGACTTATTTGACATTTATGGACTCCACTATGAACACAAATATATATTTTAACAAATTTACAAAACTGAAAAAAAAAAAAATCATATACAGGACCTACAGATCTCTCTACTAACCCTTTGGATAGATGCCAGGATCCATGAAGGTGGTTAGGGTCAGGTTGGTCAGAACAAATAGCGTCAGCAGCCGGCACAAACTGGAACGGCGTATGTGTATGTCTCCAACAAGTACGACATCTACACAGCAACAAAATAAATTCAGAAATGGTCAAGGTCTCAGAGATGTAGCTCTCATCTGCAAAACCTAAGTGTGAAAAACACAAATATTTGAATGATACTTGAATGCTCTATCATATGGATGCACATCACAAACAATACTAATATTTGCACAAAACAAACAAAAAACTAGAACGGCATACTTTGCTGCATGGGTATGCAACTTCAACATCCGAACAACTGAACAATAACCAAATACTGTACACAAACTTAAATACACTGGAATGGTACATGTATCCTGGTATAGGTATATGCGAGCTGTCAAGTACTGGCACACGGAAGATACTGGAATCCTACATTGTGCGATGGTTAGCGCTTTATGGTTATATGGTTAAAGGCCGTAATGTCATGTATTCAATTCCCATCACAGACATCTATTTGTGGGATTTTTCGAACATGACACACTGCTGCCTGGCATTCAGTAAGTAGCACCATCTTTGGTCTAAGAAATGAATAAGTGAGACCAAGTGAAAACCTATAGTGGTGTGAGCAGCAGGGCATGTGGCCTCAGAATGAGAAGGAACCAGAAGCAATTTCATACTGTCTGCCAGAGATGGAAGACGGAGAGAACAGTATTTTACCAATCCTGACTCACTTGCTCCACCACCGAGTTTTTGGGCGAAAGTGGCCTGAAAGCCGCCTTTTCTGTGGCGGAAGAGAGAGAGAGAATCACCGGCAGACAGACAGAGAAGAGAGAGACAGAGAGAGAGACAGACAGACAGACAGAGAGGCGGGCAGACACACACACACACACACACACACACACTCTTTCCCTCTCTCAATTAAATGACATAAAATCCGCACACTTCTTCTGACTAATTTCCACTACAAACTTTGTACACGGGGCTGAAATCTGATCACTTAATTTACGGCTCGCGGCAGTTTGCACCTAGCCTGTCCTGTGTAAACGAAACACACTCAGTTGGGTTGCACCACATTTGGAAAAGTCTAGATTGCCATCAGATCGAGGCTGTCGACGTGGCACGACCGGGCCGTCATTGTTTGAGCCACCACTCAAGAAGGCTGTGTGTTTCGTCGGCGCTCTGTTGTGACCACTGTGTTTTTTAAATTGTGTTATTTTAAAATGGCTAAAACGTTACTGAAGAACAGGTTTGTTATTCGAGGCCATAAGTTTTATTTTAACTGCATGTTAGAGTATTTGTTGAAAGAATTAGTTGAGTTAGTCAGTGAAGGCAAGCAACTATTCACATGTTTGCCTGCACAGCGTTCATTTCTTAAGGCGAAGGTAAACACGGCTGATTCGTGACTTGATTGATTGTTAACTACAGATTCAGTGTTATGGGGCAACCCTGTTTTTGGGAAATTAAAGGATGTGTATCCCCTTTTCCTATTTTCAAACCCCAAATTCACTCCTTTAAAAAGGGGTGTGCCCTTATCCAACTAAAAAGGCGTTTTTTTTGGAAGGGTTCGGGGGCCAAACAAACTAGATAGGGTTGGGCAACCTTAGTAAAATTCTACCAGTTTTGGAAGGTAGTGTGGGGGCTACACAAACCCTTCATATAAATGCTTCAATTACAAACGGATGTACAAACAACCAACAAAACTAGTGTAACAAAGGGCTGACACGGGCGAGACGCGCGCCCCTTCCCCCAAAAGGGGCGCCGGCAACCCGCCCAAAAAAATCAATAAAGCGAGAGACTGGGTTTCCCAGGGAGGGGGGGTTGGGGGGGGTTTTCATTTCGGGTTGACAGCGCGCCGGGTTTTCTTAAAACCCCGGGTTTGTATTGCCCTTTAAGGTGTGGGTGAGTGAGAAAAAATTTTCCCCCCGGTTTTTTTTTGGGTGCATTTTTATTTTTTTTTTTATATATATTTTATCAAGGAAAAACAAAGATATTGGGGAGATTTCTAACTTTTTAAAATTTTGACAAGAAATTTGATCCCATCCCAAAATTTTTTAGGGTTTTGGGGGATGATTTGAAGCAGCAGCCCTTCAAATTCCCCCGAAAACTAACAACGCTTCCCCCCCTACGGTCAAAGGCCCACAGGGGAAAGCCGTTTTTTCCCAATTTGACGAAGATCTATTTTTAGATACCGCTAAGGCGGAGGGGCCCCGGGTTTTGTTTAATTTTTACTGTTTTAGCTAAAATTTGCGCCCCCATTTGTAAAAACCTAAAACCCCCCCAAGCAATACGGGTAAATTTCAGTCGGCCCCGCCTTTTTTTAACCCCTAAAAAAGCGCACGACAACCCGGGACTAAAAATCTATTTTTTAGAAACCCCCCCAAGGAAAGGAGGGGATTTTTTTGGTTTAGGGGTTTGACTCCCTTTTGGAAATTTTTAAACCCAAAGGGCACTTCATGATTTTTGGTATTTTTTTTGCTGTGATTCCCTGTTTCCCCCTGTTTTGGGTTTTTCAACTCCGCTTAAAATTTTTTTGGGCTGCCGCACCCCCAAAAACCCAAAACGCCCCCCCACCCCCACCCCACGCACGCACGCCCCCAACCCCCCCCCCACGCCCCACTCCCTCCACCCCCACCCCCGGACTGTCTATTTTGTTTTTTGTTGTTTGTTTGTGTTTGTTGTTTTTTTGGTCCTGCCCCCCAACGCATGCAAAACCCCCCCCCAACCCCCACCGCCCCACCCCCCACCCACGCTGCAAACACTCAATTCCCTTTCTAATTTTTAAAAAAACAAGTTTTTCAAAAAGTTCTTACTTAATTTTTATTTTCCTAATTGGGCCCTTTAATTTCCCATTCCCCTTTTACCCCCAAGTTTTTTACTTAAGTTTTTTCAAAATTTTTTTAAATTAAATTTCCCCCCAATTTTTTTAAAAATTTTTTTAAAAGGGTTCTTGTTTAAAGTTTTTAATTAATTTTCTTGAAAAGTCTTAAAAAGGGTATTTAAATTAAGGTCATCCTTTAATACAAAAAAATTTCCCCTTATTAAGTTATTTTTATAATTATCAAAAAAATAAAAGGGCAAATTTTTTTATCTTAAAAATAGAAATTTTTTTCAAAATATAGAAACAACAAAACCCTAAAAAAAACGTGTCCCGGGTTTAAAGGATTTTTTGCTCAGGTTTCTGCAAGTTTTTAAAGGGAAAGGGCCCCTTAAAACCAAACAAACCGAAATTTTTAAACAATTCGGTCAAGGGAAAATTTGTTTTTAAAAAGGGACTCCAGTCTTTATTTTTTGGGGATTTCCCATCATTTTAAAAATAGGGCCCATATCAATTTTAAAAAAAAAAATTTTAAAAATATATTCCTTTATAAAGGGATCAAAATGAGGCTTTGTTATTGGCGGTTTGGGGGGCATTTCTTTTCCCTGTTTTTTAAGGGTTCAGGTTTTAAAAAAACTTTTTTCCCTTTTTTCTTTCCCAATTGGGGGAAAAAAATTTTTACCCCTAAAAACTCCCCCCAACACAGAAAAGGGCCCCAAAAAATTTGCAACAGTTTTAAGTTCAATTTTTCCATGAAATTTTGGGGGGCCCTTTTTTATCACATGGATTTTTTTAAAGCGGGCCATTGAATCAACTTTTTTCTGGGGCTTTGGCGGTGTTATTTTTTCATAATGCTTAAAAAAAAATTTTTTTTTGTCTGTTCCCCCCCCTTCAAATTTTTTTTTTCCGGGCCCCAAACCCCCAATTTTAAATGGTCCCCCCAACCGGGTTTTCAGTTTTTTCGGGGGGGTTACTTTTTTCCACCGGGTTTTCAGTTTTTCGGGTTTCCGGTTTTCCCCCAATCGTTCCTTTTAAAGGGGGGAAAAAAAACTAATGATTAAAAATTTTAATCCCATGTTTATTTGGCGATAAAAAAAATTTTCCAAATCATAGAAAAAATCACGCCAAAACTCTAATCCCTTTGTTAAAAAACGAAGGGGCCTAAATCTTACGTAAGATCTTGTTCAAATAAATTGGGGGGCAAATCACTGCCCAAATTTTAGTGTACAAACTAAAATTTTTTTGGGCCCCCCATTTTTCACCTTTTCTAAAAACCCCAGCTGCGTTTTAAATCCCTAAAAATGAATTTTAAAAAATGCCTTGGGGCGACTTTTTGTTGAATCTGTTTAAAATTGTTAAATTTTCATTCCGGGGAAACTGTTTTTTTTCCCCAAGCGGGCAAAAGAATACACCCCTTTCTCCTTTTTGGGCTTAATACTTGACCCTCAATTTGGGTCATTCATAAGTTCAAAGGGTTTTTTAGGCTCCCTTGGGAAAGCTGTGGGAAGTTTCACTGTTCATTTTTTTTTATATTTAATTAAAATTTAAAATTTTTTTTTTATAAAAATGACACCCGAAAAAACTGTTTTTAAAACCCTTGTATACCATTCTGCTTTATTGGGGAACTAATGGGGGAATACTCAAAGTTTTGGTAAAACTTGAAAAAAAAAACCACAATCTTGGCAAACAAAAATTTTTAGGACCCGAAAAGGGTCTGATTGTTTATCTTTGGGCAGCTTCGTTTCCCAAACGAAAGTTTTTTTCTAGTTAAAAAGGGAAAAATTTTCCCAGAAAAATTAAAAAATTTTGTAAAAAAAAAATACATTTATAAAAAAGGGCTTAAACCTCGCAAAAAATGATAGGTCCCCCCTGGGGGTTAAATCCCCGTTTTTGCTTTTAGCGAAGAAATTTTCGCATTTAGTAAACGGGGGAATGACAGCGAAAGAAAAAGACATAACAAACCCAGGGACAACTACACGGGGCACAAGACCCTTTAATAAAAAGGCAAAACTTAGCTTTTAAAAGATTTTTTTAAATGACACACTAAAAAAAAGGGGGGGCATGCAGCTTACACTTTTAAAAATTTTTAACAAGCAATAAAAAAAATTTTAACCCTGAAACAGAAAACCAATCGAAACTTTCCCCCCCCAAAAAATTCATTTGACTTTTTTTCAACCTTCAGAAAAACAAAAAAATGCAAGAAATGGGGTTTTTTTTCCCTTTGGTAACCGTCGTGTATTTTTTTCCCAAAAATTTTTTGGGGCTGAATAAAAAATAAAACAAAATCTATTTTTCGCCCAAAAGGGTTTTGGGGGAAAGGGGCATCAAAAGCAAACAAAAGCTAACCAAGGGGCGGGATTCAGTGAACAAACAGCAAAGGAAGGTTATCAAAAACAAGCAATTTGGAAAATTTAAATTTACCCCCCTAAAACAAATACAAACCCCACATTTTTGGGGGAACACAATCCCAAAACGACACCCCATCAAATGGATCTTCAAATTTTACCCTCTGTTAAAAAGGGACGAAAAAAAATTTTAGAAACCACTCAAACCTTGACATGCTTAAAAAGGTACAAAGATGCAAAACCCAAATTAAAAAAAAAAGAGGTCTTCCCTGCTTTTGGGCTTTTCCCAAAAGCTGAATACCAACGAGGCCCTTTAACTTATCCCGAAAATTTTCAAGTCGATGAGGGGGAAAAAATTTTAAAAAGGCCAAGTGAATAAATTATTGTTGAAACATAGAAAAAAAACCATAAAAAAGGGGCTTTCCGGGGGTTTTTTCACAGACCCAAAGGTTTTTTAAGTTAAAATTTTAAAACAAACAGTTAGCCAAAGCCCTTTTTTCCAAACCAAAATCACAGAGACCTTTTGACAATTCCCCCCGCAAAAACAGAAGGGGTTTAAAATACCTGCCCTTTTTTTTTGCGCCAATAAATAAGGGAGAAATTTAAAAAGGGCAAAACCCCATACAAGCAATCAAAAGAAAAACAAAAAATGTTTTTGAAGGAAAATGTCTTCATCCACAAACAAATTTCCCTTTTTGGGTTTAAAAGAAAGGGTTACCTTTATTTCCCGGGGAGAAGCAAAAGGGGCCCCCTCCACCCGGGAAAACCGCCCAAATTTGGAGTTTTTGCCCCCGTAAAAATAAAAAAAATTTGTAAAAAAAAATTCCGCCCGTGTATTTTTTTCCCGAAAACCCTGACACAACAAAACAACCACTCCTCAAAGATCTTTTGTGAAAGGAAACTGCGATAATCCCCCCCCCCAAAAACACTCCCCCCTTTTTAATTTTTTTTAACGGTTTTTCCCCCAGTCCCCAAATTTGGGGCATAAAAAAAACCTGTTTAACAAAAAACCCTTTTTGTGTTTTTGTTTCTATCTAATGACTTCTTTTTTTTACAACTTTTTGGGGTTAAACTCATGTGTTTAAATTTCGCATTTAAAAAACTTGTCATAAAAAAAGGGGTTTTATTGCCAAAAAATGCTTTTTTGTAGTTGTCATGTGAAATTTGACTGCACAACACGGGCAAAAGAAAATTCCCCTTTTTTGCTTTTTTTAAATTTGTTTTTTCCCCGGCTCCAAAACCCGGGGGAATTTTTCGATTTAAAAAACCCCACAAACTCCGGTTTCCCCTTTTCCAAAATCATCCTTCATTTTTCCAAAAAACCCCCTTCTTTTTAAAACGGATGAATGTAAGGTAAAATCTTTAGGGTAATCTGTTTGATCAAAACCTTTCCCCCCATGTCCTTTAGCCACTTCGTTTTTCCATTTCTTTAAAATTTATCTTCAGTGGGAAAAATCTATAACAAAACTATTTAAACGGTAAATACTCTGCCCTCGGGATACGGGGGTTTAAAAGGGGAAAATAAAAAAACCCAAAAACATCAAAAGCTTTGTTTAATTCTAAAACAAAAAAACCCAATAAATACAGGTTTTTTTCCAAATTTTGACTTTTTTTTTTTCATCATTATCCCAAAAAGAGGCATGAATTTTTTAAATTCCGAAATTTTAGTTTTAAAATCAGTTTAAAAATTCTTCTTTTCTCCCCGGGTACCAATTTTAAAAATTTTTAAACCCCTTGGGCAAATTCTCCATAGTCTTACCGAAACAGCTTTTTGTTCACCCATTTAAAAAAGTCTTTTTCTGGGCTTTCTGTGGATTTAGTTCTAAGATCAGTTTTTTCATATGAAAAGGGTTTTTTCATGAACTTTTTGATCGGAAAGCAATTTTTACGATGAAAAAACGGGCAATTTTAAAAACCAAACCCTTAAATAAAATTGTAAATTGGGTAATGACAACAAAATTTTTTTTTTTGGCCCCAAAGGGATTTGGGCACAAGTTTTTAGGGGGGGTTTTTCTCTTTGGATCCTTTTTTAGATTTTTCTGTCCCAAATTGGATAGTTTTTAATCGGGTCAGGGTTTTCATGAGGATAAAAAGGTCAACCCCTAAATTTGTAACCGCGCTGCTGATCGGGGTTAAAAAAACTGTTAAAACCATTTTAATGGCCTTTTTTTAAAATATTTTTTCGTCCCTTTTTACATCTTGAAGTTAGGGAAAAGGAATGATTGCGCCAAACCCAAAAACCTTTAAATTGTTTCATCTAAATCCAAAAAGATATTTAAAAACCTTTACCCCCGGATCATAATGACCCAAATTATTTTTTTTTGTTTTAAAACAGAAATAAGGCAAACCCCCTACTTTTTTTTTCCCCCCCCCCACGAAATCCGTTTTCAATCATCTAATAAATTGGTAAATTTGAAAATAAATAAATCTGTACTCCATTAAACTTTAAAAAAGCTTTCCCAGCTCCCCCGGGGCCCGCAGAAATATAAGCGCGGGATCCAAACGAAAATTTTATCAGATTTCCCCAAATAAATTTTTTTCAAAGACGCCCCAAAAAACATACATCTCCCAATTAAAATAGGATCATAAATCTCCCATCGTTAAAACTCTAACTTTCTGCCCCCATCTTGAAAAGCGGTAATCGGGGAATAAACTAATGCCCTTTTCCCCTCTGAGAAAAAAAACCGCCTTTAGGGGGGAATTTTACTTCATCAAAATTTTTCCCCCCAAACGTTCATGACTCAAAAGGTAAACCCCCCCTTTCAAAACCCAAGAGTTAAAGTAAAATATTTCCTTTTTTGTTTTTGGCCCCGGATTTAAAAAGGGACAGGGCCAGGGGCCTCAAATGACCCATCATGTTTTGAAATAGGCCCGTAGAAAACATGTTTTTTTAAAAAAAGGAAAAACCCAATGTATTTTTCCCTGAGACTGTGAAAATGCATCTAAACCCAAAAGGCCGGGGTTTTACGGGTTTTTGCTTTAAATAAGGGTTGAAGCCCATAACCTCGTAGTTGTGAAAATACAGGCAGTTCCATGTTTTTGGGTCAAACTTTAGTTAAAATTTTGGGCATTACTGACCCTGCACCTCTAAAACCTTTCCCACAAATTGTGACATGGTCTTTTACTGGGGGTTTAAACCCCTTGGGCGTTATTTCAAAAACCCAAATCCAACAATGCGGGCTGACCCAACGGGTTGGGTTTTGGCCCTTGGGCCCGTCATTAATGATTTCAGTAATTTAGAAAAATTAGAAAAAGCCCATTACCATTTTCCCTGCAGCTTTCTAAAAGTATTCTGCAGCATCGGCCCTCTATAATAATTTTTTGGCCTGAAAAAAAAAAACGCCATCCCGACCTAAAAAAAATAAAGGGGAAAATAAACCAAATCTGAGGGATTACCTTTAAGACTTTTTTTTCAAAATTTTTTGGGGGGCGCGGCCCCCTTCATAAGGAAAAAATTGGTGAATTCAAAGTCGCGAAACAACATATATGAAATTTTTTCGGGCCGTTTCCATTTCTTAAAACTAACTTTAGACCCGGGGCGGGGGCGTAGTTAGTTTTTATTACAGTCAACGGGGGGGCCGAACAATTTTTTCTTATTTTCGCTTCCGGGGTTTTTGAACAGATGGCTTTTGGTTAAAATTTTTCCTGCAAAAATTCTTGTTTGGGGCCCATTTTTTTGAAAGATGCTGCATTATTTTTAACTCATTGTTCGTATAAATTTTTATAATGTGGACCCCGCGGGGAAAACTTATAAAAGAAAAACATGTTTTTTGTCTGGCTCGCCTTTTCGTTGGCTGTTCGGGACATTTTAAATTGGCCCCCAAATCTTTTTCCCCCTCATCCCATTGAAACCCTTTAAAAATTTTTGGGGTTTTTTTTGGGTTTTTCAAACTGACCCAATTTTGGGATCTACATTTAAACGGGAAAAGGATATTCCACAAAAGGGTTAAGACCCATTGTTTAAAGGGGGGCGATAGTTGGGAACCTCTCTCTTTTTGGGCTTTTTTTTGGGGGCAAGCGGGCCTTTGCAAGAACACAAACCACATAAAAAAAATTTTGTCTCTAAAATTCCCTTATTTTAGAACTGCTTTTTTTAATTGCGATTTTTTTGCTGGGGTATTTAAAGGGTGAGATTTTCCTACAATGGGCCATCCCTTAGCCGTTTTAATCTGATCTCTAAGACTTCCCCTCTGCCCCAACCAGACCCCCAAAATTTTTAGCTTCTTCAGCAGAAGCGAAAACGGGGTGAAAAGGCATTTCGTCTCCCCCAACCCGGGGGTTTAACCCTTTAAAGGAGAAAAAATTTTCCTGCTGTTTGGGTTGAAACCCCCCAAATTTCCCTAGTTTTTCCTTCATTTATTTTTACATATCGATTAAAACAGCAAACCCTTTAAATTTAAAAACTGGGCGGGCCCTTTTTGTTAGTTTGCCGGGAACTTGAAAAAATGGGGCCATGAGCAACATTTTTCCCCGTATTTTTTTCCGGGATAAATAATTTCTAAATCAATACATTCATGCTCGGGAAAATTTTTCCTTGCATTGCTTAAAAAAATTTTTCTCTTTGCCTTTTCATAATCTTAGCCATGTTGATCCCCTTTTTTCTAACTCAAAAAAATTTTTTTAAAAAATTTAAAAAAAAAAAATTTAAATCAAAACCCAAAAATCAACGGTCTTTTTGTGTTTGGGAAACCCCATAAACTAAATTTATAAACACCTTTGGTTTTTGAAAATGTGAGCTGTTTAGAAAAAGTTTTAAATGTCTCGTTTACTTTTTTTAAGCTTTTTCCTTTTTTATTTTTTCCGGGGCCCGGGGGCCTTTTGAAAAAAAATTGTCCTCCCCCCCCCTTTTTCTTTAAAAAGAAAAATTTTTTGTTTTTTGGTATCAAAAAAAATTTTTGGGCCCCGGGGGGGGGGGGAAAAACTTTTAAAATTTCTTCTTCCGTGATGTTTAAACAACAAGCGTTTTTTAATTTATTGTCATTTAAAAAACGGGCTAATTTTTAGCTGTTTTTTTTTTTAACCATAGGTGTGGGGCTTTTGGGGGGGGTTTAAAGTTTTTAAATTTTTTTGCAACACCCACCTAGGGCTAATGAACACAGGCCGAGAGCAAAAGACAAACCCCCCCTAGGGGTAAACTGGGGGGTGCCCCTATCCCCTTTTTCAAAAGAACCAAAAACTCTTCCCCTCCCGAAGACATTTATAGTCGTTTCCCAGTTTTTAACAAAAGAAACAGCTTAAAGGCACAAAAAACCTTTCGTTTTTTTTGCTGAATTTTTGAAAGGTTTTCCCCAAAAGTAATTTGCCTGCATTTGTGTAATGTTTTTAATTTTAAAGGGTTTTTACTTTCGGGGGTTTCTATAACACCAAATTTGCCCTATCCCCCTTCTTTTTGGTACGCGGAAAGGCACATTTGGAAAAAACCTGAACGAAATGCTTTTTTAAAAAAAAATAAAAAAAATTTAGAAATTGAAATACCCTTTTAATCTGTTTTTTTTAAAATATTCACTGCGCTCATTAAAAAAAACAAAAAAAACTTTAAAGGGGTTTTTTAATTGGGGGTTTCTTCTTTTTTAAAATTAAATTTGGGGGGAATGTTTTATTACGCCTCACGCCCCACCCGTTTCCATCCCAACGATTTTTCCTCTTTTCCCTTATAAAATCCAAAAACCGAATTTTTTTTTAAAATAATCATAAAGCCTAACTTTGTGAAGTTTAAACTTTAGACAAAAGGTCCTGTGGATTTCTCCCAACCTCCCCCCCCCCCAAACAGTTTTTTCTTATTTCATCAAAATTTCTGAAAAGGGTTTTAAAAAGCCCCAAGCAAGTTTTTGGTTTAGGGAACAAAACCCTCAAATTCGAACATTGTCCTTTCGTTTTTTTTGGGAAAAAAAAATTTTTTTTAAATTTCCTTTTTGGGAAAAGGGTTCTCATCTTCGAAAAAAAGCAATAAAATACCTTTAAGTGATCTTGCGAGACGCTAAAAAAAAAAATTTCCCATATAGTGCCTTCCCTGCTTCAAAAGTATTTTGGTTTGAAAGGAAGAATCCCCTTTTTCGAAATATATTGATAATTTTTTAAACTGATTTGGGTCCAAATTCTCCCTTTGGGTTTAAATTGGGGGTTGCTAAAAAAACGCCAAACTCAAACGAGATGTCGGAAATGCTGTATTTTGGGCTTCGGTGTCTGTTTAATTATAAAAACTTTGAACCCATTAAAATTTTTCATTTTGACAACTTTTTTTTTAAACCCCTTTGGGAAAGAACCCTTTGGCTTTTAAAAACCCAAAAAATTTTAAAGGGAAAGGGGAAAAACGATTTCCAAACGCAAAATTTAACAGCCACAACTTTTTGACGCCCTTTTAGTATTTTGCAGCACCAAATTCTATTTTTTAAGTGCTTCTTCTTTTTCTTTTCCTTTGAAACGCAAGATCGGCCCTTTTCTTTTCCCGGTTAGCCTTAGACCCAAATAGGTTAAAAATTTTTCCCGCTTTTGTTTTAAAGAAAATATTTTTTTGCCCCTAAAAATTTTATAAAATTTTTTAAAAATTGCCCCCCCAAATTCTGGAAAAAGGCCCCTTTTTTGGGGCCCTTTGTTAATCAATTACTATTAAAAGTAAAAACGGCAGGGGCCCTGGAAAAAAATCATTTCTTTCTGCCTAGGTCCGGAAATTTAAACAGTAAAAAATTTGATCTGCATCAATAGAAAGATGGTTTAAAAAAATTTTTGGAACAGTAATATTCCGTTTTTTTTCCCTTCACCCCAAAAGGGTTTTTTTCCAGTCTTTCTATGGGGTCAAAAATAAAGCCAAAAAATTTTTCCCTTTTTTTTAAAAAAACAAAAAAAAAAAATTAATTTTTTTAAAGAAACAGGGGCAGGCTTTGGGAAGATGAAAATTAAGTTTTTTTGGGGGGGATCGGGAGCCCAACATGATTGTTTTCCCCTTGGGAGCGGCATCGCTCGGGGTTTCCCTTTGGGCTTTAAATAAATTTGGGGGCAAAAACCCCGGGATTTAAAATTAAACCAAACAACCCGGTAAAAATTTTAAAACAAAAAAGAAAGGGTTTAAATAAATTGAAACCAAAGTTTTGGGTCAAAAAAACCTCCTAAAATTTAAAAAGGCCCCAAAAAGTTTTTAAATTTAAAAGATATAAATTTGTTTTGGGGAGCCCCCCCAAAAAAAAAACTTTTTTCACTTAAAAAAAAAAAAAAGACCCATCAAAGTTTTAAAACCCCGTGGGTTCAATTAAAAAAAGATTTCGGGTTGGAAAAAAATTAAAAATCCCCTTTGGCCCTTTTAAAAACCGAAATTAAGGGGGGAGGCAGTTCCCAAAAATTTCCCAAAACAAAAAACTGCAAAAACCCCCCACAAAAAAACCAAATCCCAAAACATGGAATTTAAAAAAATTAAAAATCAATCAGCAGGTAAGAAATTTAAATGAAAATAAAAACAGAAACCCCTTTTTTTTCAGAAAAAACCGCTTTAAAAAAACCCAATTTAATAATTCCCCATTGCCAATGGGGAAAAAAAAAACCGGCCCTTATCATGTTTTAAAAAAAACCAAATTAGACGAATTAAAAAACCCTTTTTACAAAACTAGGTTGAACTAGAGACCCATATAAAAAGGGGAAAAAGAAAAACTTGAGGCGATAAACCCAAACTTAGGCCCGGTTTAATTAAAGAAAAATACCCCCAAAGACAAAAAGATTTTAAAACAAGAGAATCAGAAAGACAAGAATGCTTTTCTTTTAACCGAAAAAAAATTTTAACGAACCCAAGGGAGCAAAATAAAAAACACCAAAAAAATTTTTAAAATAGGAAGCCCACACACTAGCAGAAACAAATTTAAACCAACACTTTTTTAAGGGGAAAAGGAGTCCCTTTTAGAAAGCGTTTAACAGCCTAGGTTTTGCAATAATACACTTTTAATGGCTTTTAACGGGGGGTGGGGGGCTGGTCAGTCCCTTTCCACCGCCACCCCGCCCCCCCCCCTTTAATAAATCTTTGGGTAAAAAAACAGTTTGATCACCCTTGGGGAATTTAAAAAAAAATTTAACCGGAAAAGGGGCTATAGACTTTTTAAACCAGGAAAAATTGGGGGGAGAAATTGTCCAGCTGGTTTTTGGGGGTCTACGGGAGGCAAAAGATTTGCTTTATGGCCGAGCACTTAGGGAAAAAAATTGGTTCTTGAAATTTTTTTGGGTTACTATTTATTAAGATAAAGACCAATAATCCTATGCCATTTAAATCCAAAACAAGCCTGTTTTTTTCCATTTTAAATGGTCACCCCGCAAAACAATCCCCCGGTTTTTTCCCTGAGTTTTTCAATGACTTTGGGGTTTGGACTTGGGGGTTTGGATGTTTAATTCGGGGGGGTTTTCTTTTATTTTTTTGAAAATTTTATTACTGGCTCAGAATTTAGGGTCTTTTTTTTTTTTCCCAAACCTTCTGTTCTTCCCTGCAAAAAAGAATTTCATTTTTATAGTTTATTATTTTTCCCTACCGGGAGTCTAAGGTCAAAAGGGAAAACATGAAAAAACCCCATGCCCCCCAGAAAAGGGTCTACTTTCAAACTTGCGTTTTTAAAAACATGGGGTACCTTTAAAATACCTTAAAGGGAAAAAATCAACTGTAAAAAATAGCGTCCCCCAAATTTTTTGCAAAAGTATTTTTTTTTTTGGCGCGAAAAAGGGCCATAAAGGGGATCAGTTATCTGATCTTCCCGGGGGTTTCCCCGACCCACCCAAACCCCAAAACGTAAAAACGAATAAGTCTTTATTCGTTTTTTTTTTTTCCCCGGGCCCAGTTTGGGCCCTTAAAAGGGCGTCAAAGAAAAATTTTTGCCATCCCTTTTTTTATGCTCTTGCTCAAATGGACCCGGGGCTGAACAAATTTTTTTTAAAAGGGGAAAAAACCCCGGGGAAAAAGGGTTAATTTTTTTCCTTGGCGTCCCCTGAAAAAAATAAAACGCCTTTCCAAATGATTTGACCAACTTTTGCAAAAGGGCCCGCCCTTAAATTTTTTAAAAATTGAATTCGTTACAAAACCTTTTTCAAAACCCTTTTAAAAAGTCTATTTTTTGTTGGGGTTTGATGGTTTAAAAATTGGTTTGCCATTTGGTAAGGGGCGTTTTCCTTTTTTCCCAAACCAAAATACGTCTGGGGGTTTAAAAAAAATAAAAATCTGACACTGCCCCTCCCCCAAAGGGGTCAGGGTGTTTTTAAATATCGGCATACCCACTTTCCACCCCCCATTGTTTGCAAAAACCCACGGGCAAATTTAAAAAACTGGTTCTAAAATAAAATTTAAAACCCGGATAAAAAAACCACGCTTTCGGGGTTTTGTCCCCCGTTTTCAATGGGGGGGGGTTAAGATATTTAGCTAAGGGAGTACTCCCCTTTTTTAAAAAAAGCGCCCGTCTGGGCCCCCAGCAATGCCCGGGGGTGTCTTGCTAAAATTTTTAAATTGTATGCGGGGCCCAACAGAAATTTTTTTGCGGGTAGGGGTATTTGAATGCACTCATTTTTAATTTGTTTTAAAAAATGTTTTAACAAAAACAACTCAAAAACAGTCCTTCTTTTTTTTTGGGAAAATGGGTTTGAAAAAAATTGGGGGCCAAAACGTTTCCCCCCCCTCCCCAAAAAAAAAATTTTACAAATCCCAAGGGTTTAATATAAGCCCAAAACCCAAAGGGGGAAAAAAAAATTTAAAAGGTTTTTGGGGCCAAAGCTAACCCGGGTTTAAAAATACCAAAAGGTTATTTTACGGGGTTTTTCTCACTAAAAAAGCAATGAGTAAATTCCGGGATTAAAACCCAAACTTTTAAAAATGCAAATCTTAAAAAAAATATTAAAATTTGAAAACCCGAAAAAAGCAGATTACTTTTTTGGTAAAGGGGCTAGCTAAAATGTTAGGCCCCTTTTTAAATTTTACAAAACCCCATCACTAAAAAATTGTTGGGGTTGGGGGCCAACAAAAACAATTTTAAGGGGGAAAAAAAACCCCTCGACCCTTTCATTAAAAATTCATTTAATTTTTTTCATTTGGGGGTGAGCTACAAATGGATGAAAACTTAATGATTGGGAAGGGCCCCCAAATGTTTTAAAAAGCTTTTCCGGCAGGGGGAAAATGCATATTTGGGGATTTTGAAAATTTTACAAATTTTCCCCAATTTTCATTTTAAAAAAATTAAATTTTGGGGGAGGGGTTTTGGGTCCCTTTAAAATAAAAAATTTCAGAAAAAACAGGGGAAAATTTTTTGAAATGCAATAAACCAAAACCTTTTTTTTGGAAATAAAATAATAAACGTACTTAAAAAAAAAAAGTCGGCGGGGCCCCGAAGAACCCGGGGGGGTTAAAATTAGCGCCGGGGAGGGGTAAAACTTTTTGGAAAATTAAAAAAACCCCTTTCAGAAAATTTTTGGGCTTTTTAACAGAACGGGGGGATAAGGGGCTTTTTAAAGGTTTTTAGTACCTAAAAGAAGGTGGGTTTTAAACCAAAGAGGGGTTGGGCCCACAACCCAAAAAATTTTTCCCAAACAAAACCAAATGCGGGAATCTAAGGGAAAAATGTTGGCCAGATGAAAAAAAATAGGGTTTGAAAGCCGGGCCTCAAAGGGAAAATTAGAAAACCCTATTTAGAATGGAAATAAAATTTTTAATTCATAAAAGCCCATTTTTCATTTTTTTTCCCCTCAAAAAAAATTTTTAGAAAAGCCTTTAAAACCCGGCCCTTTACAATAAAATCTTAAACCAGATGACAATAAATCCCCAAAAGATTGAAATAAAGCCGTATGGGGGAAAAAAAATAAACATTTTCCCCCCGAAAGAAGGGTTTTTAAAAAAATGCTTTACAAAATTTACAGTTTCCCTTCCCCAAATGAAAATTAGGAGACCCCTTCACAATAAATTTTTTTAAATTTCTGCTTTTAAAAATAAGGAAGGGGTGGGGGTTTTTGGCGTTTGACCCTTTTTTAAAAAAATTCTAATTAGCTGCCAAAAATTAAAACGTTTTAACCCCCGTCTTTAAAATTACTGGTCATTCTTTCCCCAATTTGGGGGGATATTAAGGGCATAACAAAAAGCAACAAAATCAATAAATTTTCCTAAATAGGGAAAATATCTTACAGGGCCCCAAATTGGAAATTTAAACTTTTCACAAATTTTTGACCTTAAAAGGGGTTTTTTTTACTGAACAAGTTTTTTAAAAGAGGACATGATAAAAAAAAATAAAACCGGGTTTAAATTTTAAATTCTTTTTAAAAAAAATTTTAAACAGTTAAACCCTTTTTTACAAAAACCCCCCCATTGCCAAATTTAAAAATTTTTGGGCAAGGAATGGTTGTGGAAAAAAAAATATTTTTTCCTAGACCTAATTTCAAACAGTTTTTTCCCTTAAAATTTTAAAACATATTGGGTTTTTTTGGGCCCAACCCCTTAAATTGGAAAAAAAAGCATATCAAAAAAGAAGGTTTTTATGGGCAGAAGAAAAAAAATTTTTGTTAAATTTCCCAAACAATAAACTGATTTAGTGTTGAACAGTTTTTTTAGAAATGGTTTTAAAGAAAAGCAGACACTATTTTTTTTTAGAAACTTTCACAAAAAAGACAAATTTTAAAAAAAAACCTTTGTTTTGGGAAAAAACTTTCCAGTGGAAAAACCCCGCGGGAAAAATGTGTGGAAATTTTTTGTAAAAATAAACCCCAGGGTTTTAAAAAACTTTTGAGAACAGTTAAAAAAACTGTATTTTTATTTTTACAAAGAAAGAAAAAAGACTCCCTTTGGGAAAATTTTGCGCGAAAAAGAGTTATTGGGAAAAAACCAGGAAAAAAAAATAAAGGGTAAAAAAAAAACTGAAAACTAAAAATTTTGTTAAAATTTGGGATTAAAAAAAGGGTAACCCGGGACCCGTATGTTTTTTTGTAAATAATCGTTTTTTTTTTGGTTTTTGACGGGGCTTACTTGTCAAGGGGAAAAAGTAATAAAGGCCCCTTGCGGTGTGTGTGTTGGGGTTCCCGCCCGCCTCTCTGTCTGTCCCCTCCCCGTCTCTCTCCTTTCCCCTTTTCCCTTTTCTGTTTCCCGTCTGCCGGTTTAATTTTTTCTCTCCCTTTTTTTCCCCCCACAAAAAAAAAGGCGGCTTCCAAAGGGCCCCTTTCCCCCCCAAAAAATCGGGGGGGGAGCCCCAATGAGTCAGGATTGGTTTAAAAAACGTTCCTGAAAGTTTTTTCCCGGCTTTTCCCAAATTTCTTGGGGTTGGGTAAAAAAGGGTTTTTTCTGAACCCGGAGCCGATTTTATTTCACAACTTTTTCCCAAATTGGGCATGGGGAAGTGGGTGGGCCAAATGGGGAAGGGGTGGGTTTTAACACCCGTCAAGTTTTCCCTCCCCTTTAAAGAAGGGGCCTTTTTAAAAGTCTGCTTGAACTTCCACAAAAAAAACGTCTCAAAATTTTTCTATTTGTCATCAACTTGATACATACATTAAAATTGTCCCTAGAGTTAGTTTTTAAAAAACTCTTTCTTTTTTTCTCATATGCCCTTTCGTTTTCTGAATTTTGGTAGTGTTAAATGAGACTTTGGTCCTTTCTCTCCAAGTCAGCCCACTACTTGTAGTCTTTTATGAATAATAATAAATGCAAAAAAATTTTTCACAACGGGAAATTCACTTTTCAGAATTTTTTGGGGAATTAAAAAAACATAGTGAACAGATCTTTTTTTCTCCCCCACCTTTGGGGTCCCAAGCACTTTTCCAAACCCCCCTCCCCAAAAACCTTAAAAAAAAAAACAAAAAGAAAAAACACTGAGAGAGAGAGAGGGGGAGAAAGAAAATTTAACCCGAGTCTGAATCCCCCCCCCCGCCAAAATTTTCTTTCCCCCCTCCCCCCTAACATAACTGTCCGCACTCCAAAGGCCCATAACCAAAAACCCCCCTACCCGGGTATTTTTGGTGAAAAGTTTGTGTGTTTTTGTGGGTTTTGGGGGGGTGGGGCTTGTTTTGTGGGTGTGGGTGTTACACTTGCTTGTTGATCACTAGAAAATTTAAGCCCCTCTGATAACTATAACTTTGGGATGTTGGGGTTTTCGGTTTTGTATAACAAAGGGGACAAGAAAAAATGTGTGTAATTGGTGTTTTTGTGTGGTGTGTGTGGGTTTTTGTGTGGTGTGTGGGGTGGTGTTGGGGTTTTGTGCTGACCTCAAAAAATTTTTAAGCATCGAAAACTATAAATATCCCTTTTTTTTGGTGGGTTTTTGTGGGGTTGGTTTGTTTGGGGTGTGTGTGTGTGTGTGTGTGAGACAAATGAGTTTTGACTCTTGGTGGCCCGTGTGGGGAAACACACAAGCCCCTTGCGTGTGTGTGCAAATGCATGCATTTATGCCATACTGTTTTGTGTACCCGGGAGTTGTTTGTGTTTAAACAAGGTGTGTGAAAAGGGGGTGGGGTGTGTGTGGTGGGGGGCACTCATTCGCCCCACCCCCAAACGTTTCCCCGCAGTTTTAAAGATGGGGTAAAAAAAAATTTTTACTCCCGTCTAAAACATATATTCATGTTCCTTGCATGATCACTTCCCCACGGAAACTGGGAAAACCCCCATGGGGACTTTTTAAAAAAGTCCTTTTTTAATTTTCTTCCTTTCCCTTTCCCCGGGTCAACTGAAATTTTTAAAATTCATTTTGGGTAAATATCATCAAAAACCTATTTTTTTTTTTAAAAACACAGACAGAAAATGCAAGGTGGGAGTACATTTTCACAATACCTTTTTGGGCCCCTTTTTTGGGCCTTTGCCCTCTAAATAGCATTACAAACAACCCTTTTAGGGGCCCCAACTTGGGTTTCATTTAACCCGGGCAGTTTGGCCCACATGTGCCCCCATCAGAAGGTTTCAACACCTAAACAAAAAAAATTTGGCTGTCTAAAATTTAAAATTTTTTGCAATAAATCATACAAATTAAAAAAAGCACTTAAATTTTTTAAAATGTTTAAATTTTTTTTAATTCCCCCTGAAATTTCCCTTTTTAGTATTTTCATATCTCTCCAAGGAAAAATCTTGTTTCCAGTATAATTGGGAAAAAAAGTGGGTTTGTTTTCAAATAAAGTTTTTTAAAAATAAATTTCCCTTTAAAAAATTTCTCCAAAAAACGAAGGTTTTTAGTGGGAAAAAAGGGGGGCCAACAAAACTTCAATTTGCCTCCTTCCCAAAATAAAAAGATAAAATTATTGAGAAAAACCATATTAAATGATCCGGTAATAAAGGATTCCCTTGGAAAAGAAAATTAATTTTTTCTAGACGGTAGAACAGAAAACCCCAAAAATTCCCCGAAATTACATTTTTTTGGGCGCCCAAAAAACTTTAAACTTTACTTTTACACAAACGCAAAAAAGAGGGCCAGTGGGATCCAAATATGAGTGGCCCCCCGCCAGCGTTTGCTGGAATTATCTTCGTTTAAATTCCCCACCGAGCCATACAAACTAATTCCACACTAACAGAAGTGTACACATTTCAATCAGCATCTGTGCCATACACACAGAAATTGGGGTCTTTGTCTTTGGGCCACATTACACGTCAAAACCCTTCCCGGCCGCCCGCAATTTTAAAAAATTCATTTTGGAAAATTTGGTTTAGATTTTAAAAAAAAAATTTTTTTTTTCATTTTATAATTAAATGGTTTTTAAAAAATAAACATTCAAAAGTAAAAGAAATTTTTACGCCTTTATCTTCCGGGGAAGGGGCAAAAACAAACCAGCGTATAATATAAAAAAACAAAATCAAAGGCGCCCGCATATATGGCCCCTATCCTTTTCCGGGGCCCCTGTTTCTCAGGCATGGCCGGAGGGGGGGTGGTTGGAGGACGGAACGAGGGGGGTTTTCCCATTTAGATAAAGCAAACCCGGGCCCCGCGCAGCAAAAAAATTATTTAAAAACCCCCCCGCACTGTTTACGTGCATTTTTTCCGGAAAAGGTGAAAAACCCCACGTTAACCCCAAAAATTTTTCCCATCATTGATCAACCCCAATCAAAAAGATCACAAAGGGCCCAAACCTTTTATTTTCTGTTTTTTTATGTGGGCGAAACCTTTAGACCAAGGGACAGGGGATATACTTGAACCTCCGGCTGGTGGGGACTTCAGACTTTTTATTTTGTCGCAACAAACCCCTTTAGAGGGAATTTTTGGACACGGCAACAAAAAAAAAAAAATAGCAACCAAAAACAAAAAACCCGATTTAATGGGAAAACACACAACACGTGAATTTTTATAACCTGAGTTTCCCATTTCAAAATAAAAAAATATTAAAATATATATATTTTTTAAAAATATATTTATATATAAAATATATATATATATATATGGTGTGTGGTTTTTGTGTGTGTGTGTGTGGGTTTGTGTGGGGGTGTGTGTGTTGAACAATTTATAAGTGCGGAAAAAACAAGTGCAAACGACAAATTCCTCTGTCATTACCTCAATGACTTGGCAAAGATTTACAGAGAGAGAGAGAGACTGAAGCGCGAGGAGGGGGGTGGTGAGGGGATGGCGGAAGAAAGAAAAACAGAATGAAAAATCAGTGAAATACAAATGTAAAATCCTTCACTAGCAGCATATGGAGATCATCGTAATCCATCCTGAAGAAAGAATCATACATACTGCCTGCTTTGAGGCCTTTCGTTCGATGTGTGTGTGTGTGTGTGTGTTGTGTGTATGTGTGTGTGTGTGCGTGTGTGTGTGTGTGTGTGTGTGTGTGTGTGTGTGTGTGTGTGTGTGTGCGTGTGTGTGTGTGTGTGTGTGTAGACAGATAGACATATTGATATAGGGTGTGTGTGTGTGTGTGTGTGTGTGTGTGTGTGTGTGTGTGTGTGTGTGTGTGTGTGTGTGTGTGTGTGTGTGCGTGAGTGTGTGTGTGTGTGTGTGTTAGTAAATTCTCCCTCTCTCTCTGTATGTGTGTGTGTGTGTGTGTGTGTGTGTGTGTGTGTGTGTGTGTGTGTGTGTGTGTGTGTGTGTGTGTGTGTGTGTGTGTGTGTGTGTTTGTGTGTGTTCTAGGATAGCTAAATTCATGGTTCTTGGGATTGTCTAGTTGGGCTCAATGCATAGAAAGTTTGTATATGGTCTACGACAGTTGGGAGTATCACAAACACAGAGCAAATATATCTCAGTTCCTCAGTGATGATCGCGTCGAGACAGATACATTAGGCTACCCAAAGATCGCAATTTCTTGACAAAACAAGACTGCTGGTGTGTGCCTGTATGTGCGAGCGTGTTTGTGTAAGGGCAAATGCGTTCGTGTATATGAATGCAAGAAAAGAGTGGGTATTTATGCTCTCTCTCTCTCTCTCTCTCCTCTCTCTCTCCTCTCTCTCTCTCTCCTCTCTCTCTCTCTAATTATACTACACACTCACACACACACACACACACACACACACACACACACACACACACACACACACACACACACATACACGCACGCGCGCGTGTGCCCTCACGCGCGCGCACATGCACACGCACACATCAGAAAAAAAAAAGTTATAATTATTGATGCTAGGAATTTATTGCTGCTTACTGATAATTGATTGTTCGTTCTCGTTTTGCCTTATAACCACATCATATAAATGTAAAAGAAAGAACAAATGTTGATATTATTGATGCATTGTAATTGTCTTAGTTTATCATCCTTAGCAGTTTGTTGTATGTTAATCGTTTACAAAAGGAATGTAACTCTCTCTCTCTCTCTCTCTCTCTCTCTCTCTCTCTCTCCTCTCTCTCTCTCTCTCTCTCTCTCTCCCCCCCCCCCCCCCCCCTTAGATAGGATTATCGCTTATTCCATATATCTGTGTGTGCTAATTTTTTCTTCTTTGTAATCAATTTCTTTATTCTTGTTTGTTGTTTAAATCGTTTCTTTTCCTTTTAAAGTCATCTACGCCTTAACTGTTAATGCATAAACTTTTTAATGTTGTGAAGATATGTGTGTTTGTTAAAAGTTTTGTAAGTCTTCGTCGCTAGTCATACTTAGTCCCTTAACGGGGCAAGGGCCGGATGAAAAAAAGCATGTGTTTGCTTATCTGTTACCCTTGGAAATAAAGATTATCATCACATCATCATCATCTCTCTCTCTCTATCTCTCTCTCTCTCTCTCTCTCTCTCTCTCTCTCTCTCTCTCTCCAGTGTGTGTGTGTGTGAGAGAGAGAGAGAGAGAGAGAGAGAGAGAGAGAGAGAGAGAGAGAGAGAGAGAGAGAGAGAGAGAGAGAGGACAGCATGTATGCGTGCCTAAAACCTAATCATCCCGACACTTTTTCTCAGATATCCAGAATTTCGAGAGATCATTTTGCTAGTAGAAAAAGGGAGCGTGCCGGTGTTCCCCGGGTTCTATGTTCCCCAGTAGCGCTGTTCCCCGTGTCTCTGTTCCCCAGTGTCGATGTTCCCCGACCGAAAAAGCGTGCCGCTGTTTCCCGTACCGGTGTTCCCCAGGTTCTCTGTTCCCCAGTAGCGCTGTTCCCCAAACCGATTTCAATGCACGTTAGCGCCAGTACGGGCCCTACTGTACAAGGAGAGGTTGCGCCGGGCACATCCCAAGGTAAACAAAATAATAGGAAAAAAATGCACATGCCCACCCCCCCTCCCCCCACCCCCTGCCGAGAGAGCGAGAGAGAGAGAGAGAGAGAGAGAGTTGCACGTGCCCCACGCGTGTCAACTTAGGTTTTCCCATTTATAACCGCTACATTGGAAGTGTCATCGCGCTTCTGTCGTCTGCGAAGCGTGTCACTTGGCGTGGCCCCCAGGGCGCATTGCCCGGCACCGTTCCAACGGGGAGGGGGGGGGGGCAATTTCGCTGTGAGTTTCCTTGGTCAAATCAGTAAGAAAAACGGAATATTTCGATCGTGTATGATTCTAGAACGGAAGCATGAATTTGTGACGCCAGAAAAGGGTTTTGACAGTGATGTGCTTCTTTTTACGCTTTGAACTCCTATCCCTTTATATCACACTTTGCGTGAGCTACACCTTTTCTTTCGCAACGGGCCATTTTACTTTTAGACTGTTTACACAGACCTGATGGGGTCATGCAAGTGCTGACCTGCTGGTTCCAGCGCTGTCTAGTCGGCATGAAACCCCTCTTCTAACGGCCCCCAGCTCCACCCCCAATACCCCGACCCTCCACCCCCGCCCTCCCACTGCCTCGCCTATAGCAATGAAAACAACAGTAACAACGTTTAAGTCAGCAAAACCCACCAACACCACCAACGGCAAAAACTTGGGGAACAGCGGGCCTGGGAACACCAGGACTGGGGAACACCGGGACCGGGGATTTGCGGAATGGGGAACAGCGGGATCGCCACAGGGTGGGGAACAGCGAAACTGGGGAACTTAGGGACTGAATTTCGATTTTTTCTTGAGAGGAACACCGGGACTGGGGAATGTAGAGACTGGGGAACAAAGAACCTGGGGAACAGCGGCATGACCCCGTAGAAAAATCGCGTCTTTGGAACTACAGCTTAGATCTGGAATTGCAGCTTAGCAATTCAATCACGGAGAGAAAGGAGCTAAACAGCGGTATGAAACGGACTGTCACTATCTTGATTAATATCCTGGCGCGCGCTACAACTCAAGTATTTGAAACACTCTGGGTCTATTTGCTTATTAACTCAAAGGCCAAACCGAGAAAAGGTAACTAGCCTATGTCTGGAATGGAAAGACAAGCATTAGGCCTATCTTCCCGAATTTGACGATCGAGCACAAATGAATGATTTCCACTTTACTAATATCAAAAGGAAGCTTTATCATACGACTCCCGCGCCATTAATGTAAAAAAAAAAATTTAAAAAAAGTTTCCTTTAAAAGAATATTCGGACGCTTGGCGATATTTCATAATAAACTTATCATATTGAGACATTGTAATCAGAAACTGCAAAAACCTAAACTTTGATTCATGCCCAACTTCCCTCATGTTCACTTCCGGGTCAGCCGGACTGGACTCGTGCAGACGCTTCGTGCAGAAGTGGGGTCATGAACGACGATGGGTTGGTTCCTTCATGTCTGCTTCTTGCAGGCAGCCTCTTTTTCCCTCTGGTTTACAACACCACCAAACTTGCCTTGGTGAAATACGGCAGCCACAAGTTAACAAACGGAGACATCTATCTGATCTCTAAAAAAAGTAACCCAGGACCGATACCTAACATGTTAGATCCCGTGATTTTGGCCTAATACCAGTTAGATCTATATCGTTGTCAAAAAAAAATGCCAAAAGGCCCCTTCGTTTTCGGGTGTTCTACCGGGTTTTAAAAATTAGGCCAAAAACGTCCAGGCCATTATTTGTCGCCGTTTTTACAGACGGGGGTTTATTTTCTGCACCCCCCACTAAACCCAGCGCACATTAGTTATTTGGCTAGGTGGTGGGGAAAAGGTGTGTGTGGGGGGGGGGGGGGGGGGGGGGGTTTGTTTTTTTTTTTTTCCCTTTTTTGGGGGTTTGGGCATTTCCTTTCTGGGGGGTCAGGGGGGGGTAATGTAAAAGGCTTGCCTGTATGTGAAAAGCGCCCAGTAAAACAAACCCCGGCACTCCACCCCCTATCTGGGCCCTTAAAAAAAAGGGTTGTTTTTTTTTTGTTGTTTTTTGTTTTTGTTTTTTTTTGCGCTTTCCCTGTTTTCCGCCCAATATATTGGTTCGCGACGTATACAGCCGGCCCAGACCAAAAATTTCTTTGGGGGCTAAAAATGTTTACCTACATTTACCCCGCTTTCGTTTTATTCAATCGTGGGGTTTTGCCCCTTTTTTGGAAATTTTAAAAACCCCCTTGGTTATTTTTGTAGGTTACTGTCCCCCATCTTTTTACTTCACCCTTTCAAACGGGCCCCACGTTGGGGGGCGGGGAGACAGGGAATTTGCTCTTCATTGTCACCACCATCATTGACCAACACGTCACCCAGCAGCACCCACACCCAGCAGTTTCTTTTTGTCCTTTCATAAATCATCATCACATCTAAATTTTTTCCCAACTTTCGATCACCAGCCTCAAATGCACGATTATCTTTCGCCCAAAATCACCCCATTATCATTACAGTCAACTTCAACATCCCCCCGCCTTTTTTTTTTTTTTTTTTTTTCTACAGATTGACATGTTTGAACAAGCATTTGGGGGCGTTTTTTGGGGGCTTATCATTGTGAGTGGGGCGAGGACATCATGAAGGCCCGAAAGCAGTGTGTAAAGTGTTTGGGGTGGCTGTTTTCCAATAAGATATCCATAAAATTGGGTTTTAAAAAAACTGAGGCACTGTACCCACGCGCGCGCGGCGCCCCAACGCACGACGCACGCCGCACGAAACGCCCCGAAACGCACGCACCCCCGGCCGCACAACCAAAACACACACACCACACAAAAAACACGCACACACACCCAAAACCCGCGCGCGCAGGTGAGGAAAATGAAAAACATACTTTCCCACCGCGCGTGTGCACACATACCCCACACGCATTTCACAAACGCATGTACGCACACACTATACTACACACTACGCACGCGCGCGCGCGCGCGCAACACACACACACCACACCCACACACACACAAAAACCCCCCCCACACAAAAGTAAAGCAGCTTTCCCCATAAATGCAGAGTCAACCCCGTTTAAAAGTGTGTGTGCGTGCGTGCGTGCGTGTGTGTGTTCACATCATGGTTTTGTGGTGTGTTGAAAACCCCCTTTTCCCAAATTTTTCAAAAAAAATTAAATCAGCCTTTCCCCCCACACATAAGGATTCTAAATATACATCCACACTTATTTATGATACAAAAACCCAAAATTTTCAGGGAGTTGGATCCTGATAGACAATAATTTTAGCTAATTCGGTCTGACCAAATTATGTAAAATCGGGCAATTTTATGAATCATAAGAAATAGAGTT
Source organism: Conus ventricosus (assembly GCA_018398815.1). Taxonomy (NCBI): domain Eukaryota; kingdom Metazoa; phylum Mollusca; class Gastropoda; order Neogastropoda; family Conidae; genus Conus; species Conus ventricosus. Next base: position 45,001,623 of record CM031619.1, read on the forward strand.
CTTTTCGATTCTTTTAGTTTTGACATTTTTTCCCCTTGAAAAGCCCTGTTAATACAACTAACCGAATCTCATCCCACCAAAAAAAAACACCCCCCCCCTTAAAGGGACACTTGAAGAAACACGAAAAAAAAAAAATGGGTTCCAGCTTTTAAATTTTATTTTGAAACCCATCTTACCTAAGTGGTATAAAAAAATTTTTAAAAAGTCGTATACGTGGGGTGTGTGTTTTGTGTGTGTGTGTTGTGTGTGTGGGTGTGTGGTGTGTTTTGTGTGTGTGTGTGTGCGTGCGTGCGTGCGGCGTGGGGTGGCGGCGTCGTGCTTTGGGCGTGTGTGTGTGTGGTGTGTGTGGTGGTGTAATGTTGGGATTTTTCATTGTCTTTGGGCCCGGACTGAGGGTTTAGATGTAATATAGGATTTTTCCCCTATCATAAACCAACACTGGTGACAAATTTCTTTTAACCGGGGTTTCCCGGGGTTGCCGTACTTTGTGCATGAACGTGGGCCATCTACCAGACCTTTTCTACTGGAACCGTCACAGACACTTTGGGGGGTTTGCACGTGCTTCGGCCTGGTCGCGACTGCCCAGTTTTTCCTGCAGCACCGCGCCCCTGATGTTGGTGCACCATAGATTCTGCCGCTGCTGCTGTTTCCTTTTTGGTGGTCAGTTGTGTGTGGGGTTGTTGTGTTTTTGTGTGTGTTGTGGTGGGTTTTGTGGGGTGTGTGTGTGTGTGGTGTGGTGTGGTGTGTGAGAGAGAGAGAGAGAGAGAAAGGGGGGAAGAGAGAGAAAAGAGAGGGGGAAGGAGAGGGAGGGGGGGGGAAGAGAGAGAGATTCGGGGCCGCTGCTTTTTTTCCTTTGTGATGTCATTTTTTGTTTTTTTCTGTTGTGTGGGTTTTTGTTGGTGTGTATGTTCTGTGTGTGTGGTGTGTGGGGTGTGTGTGTGTTTGTGTGTGTGTGAGAGAGAGAGGGGGGGGGGGGGGAGAGAGATTCTGCCCCCTTGCTTTTTTTCCTTTCTTGTGATGGTCATTTTGTGTGGGGCGTGCGCGCGCGGCGTGTGTGTGTGTGTTGTGGTGTTGTGTGTGTGTGTGTGTTGTGTGTGTGGGGAAATGTGCCCCGTGCGTATTTTGTGTGTGCGTGTATCGGGCTTGCTTTGCGGCGGGGTTTTGTTGTGTTGTGCCCTGTATGTGTGTGTGGGGGTTTTGTGTGTGTGTGTTTTGTGTTTTCGTGCGGGGCGGGTTGGGATGGGAAAAAAGAGAAAAGGGCAGGGGAAAGAGAAAAGAAAAAGATAAAACCCAAAAGGGTGCAAAAGGGGAAACCCCAAAAAAGTACTGTCCTAAACCTCCCCGAAAAAACCAAAACCGGGGAAAGCAATCCTGCACCCCCCCCTTGGGAAGCCTGATTGTGTTCAAAAAAGAATCAGGCACGCACAAACATTCCTTAAAGATTTTGGGGGTTTGGCAACATGCCATTGTATGAAGGCCACTGAATGTAGAAAAATGTGGGGCTGTCTATGTTTCAGAGAAAGAAAGACAAGCATAAATTGTTTTGTGTGTGTGTGTGTGTGGGTTTTTTTCCCCAAAAAAAAATTTATGCGTGATGTCGGGGCTGTGTGGTTTCAGATTTTTGGCGGGGGGTGACCTGGGAGACTTTTTTTGGGGGCACCGGTTTACAGGGATAGAAATCCCGGTCCCCTTTCCCTCCCCCTCATCCCACTTTGAGACAGGGGGTTGCTCCCCTTTTTCTTCTTCCTTTAGTAACCCAGTCAAGTGTTTGATTTATTATTGTTACTTTTGGGGGTAAAGGACGACTGAAAAGAAAGAAAAAAAATTTTTATCGAACAGAAGGAAGGGGGGTTTTTAAAAAGTACAAAAAAGGGTCGAGTGGGGGGGGGGGGGGGGGGGAAGGGGGGGGGGGGGGGGAAAGGGGGGAAGGGGGGGAAAATTTAGAAGGCGGGGTGCACTATTTCCGGGGGAAAACCCCCCCCCCCGGGGGGGGGGTTTTTTTTTTTTTTGGGGTTTTTTTTTTTTTGGGGGGGGGTTGGGTTTTTTTAATTTTTTTTTTTTTGGGGGGAAAAAAAAGGGGGGTTTGGGAAAAGGGGGGGGTTTTTTTTTTTGGGGGGGGGAAAAACCCCAAAAAATTTTTTTTTGGGGGGAACGGGGGGGAAAAAACCCCTTCCCCCCAAACCCCCCCAAAAAACCCGAATTTTAAAAAATTTTTTAAAAAAAATTTTAAAAAAAAAGGGGTTTTTCCCCTTTTCCAAAAGGGGGCCCCCGGGGGCCCCCCCCCCCGGGGGTTTTTTTTTTTTGGGGGGTTTTTAAAAGGGGGGTTTTGTTTTGGGGAAAGTGGTTTTTTTGGGGGGTGGAGGGGTTGGGGGATGGGGTTTTAAAACCCCCCAAAAAATTTTTTTTTTTTTTGATTTTTCCCGGGGTTTTTTGGGGAAAAAAAAAACCCAAAAACCCCCCCGCCCCCCCAAAAAAAAAACCCCCCAAAAAAAACCAAAAAACAAATTTTTTCCCTTTTTTCCCCCCCCCCCCCCCCTTTTTTTTTTTTTTTTCTCTTTTTCTCTCTTTCCTTTTCCCCCCCTTTTTTTTTCTCCCCTTTTTCCTTTTTTTTTTTTTTAAAAAAATTTTTTTTAAACCCCTTTCCCCCCCCAAAAAACCCCGCCCTTTTTTTCCCCCTTTTTTTTGGGGGCCCCCCCTTTTTTGGGCCCCCCCCCTTTTCCCCTTTTTTGGGGTTTTTCCCTTTTAAAGGGTTTTGGGTTTTTTTTTTTTTGGGGTTTTTTTTTTTTTTTTTTAAAACTTCCCAAAAAATTTAAATTTGGGTTTTTTTTTTTGGTTTTTTGGGGGAAAAAAGGGGGTTTTTTTTGGGGGTTTTTTTTTTTTTTTTTTGGGGGGGGGGGGGGGGGGGGGGGGCGTGGGGGGGTGGGGGGGGTCCCCGGGGGGGGGGGGGTAAATGTGGGGGGGGGGGGGGTTTTTTTTTTTTGTTTTTTGGTTTTTTTTTTTTTTAAAAAGGGGGGGGGGGGGGTTTTTTTTTTTTTTTTTTTGAACCCCTTTTTTTTTTTTTGGGGGGGGGGGTTTTTTTTTTTTTTTTGGGGGGGGTGTGTGTGTGGTTTTTTTTTTTGGGGGGGGGGGGGGGGGGGGGTTTTTTTTTTTTTTGTGGTTTTGTGTGTGGGGGTGGTTTTTTTGGGGGGGGGTTTTCATTTTTTTTTTTTTAAGGGTTTTTTTTCCGGGGGGGGCCCCTTTTGGGGGGAAAAAAAAATTGGGAAAAAAAAACCCCCAAAAAAATTTTCCCCCAAAAACCCCCCCCCCCTTTTTTTTTTTAAAAAAAAAAAAAACCCCCGCCCAAAAAATTTTTTTCCTTTTTCCCCCCCGGGGGGGGGGGCCCCCCTTTTTTGGGGGCCCCCCTTTTGGGAAAAAAAAAAAAAATTTTTGGTTTGGGTTTTAAAAAAAACTTTAATTTTGGGGGGTTTTTTGGGGCCGGGGGGCCCCCCTTTCCCCCCCCTTTTTTTTTTTTTTGGGGGCCCCCCCCCCTCTCTCTTCTTTTTCTTCCCCCCCCTTTTTTTTTTCTTCTTCTCTTTTTTGGTTTTTTTTCCCCCCCCCTCTCTTCTTCTGTCCTTTTTCTGTCTGCCCCCTTCCCCCCCCTTTTTCCCCTCTCTTTCCTTTTTTCTTTCCCCCGGTTTTTTCTCCCTCCCCCTTTTTTTTCCCCTTTTTTTTCCTTTTTCTCTTTCCCCCCCCCTTTCTTTTTAAATTTTTTTAAAAGGGGGGTTTTTTTTTTTTTTAAAAACCCCCAAAAAAACCCCCCGGGGGAAAACCCCCCGGGGGGGGTTTTTCCCCAAAAAATTTTTTTTTTTTTTTTTTCCCCCCGAAAAGAAGGGTTTTGGGGGGGTGTGTTTGGGGGTGTGTGGTGGGGGGGGGGGTTTGTGTGGGTGGGTGGGTGGGGTTTTTTTTTTTTTGTGCGGCTGGGTTTTTTTGGGGGGTTTTTTTTTTTGGGGGGGGGGGGGGGGGGGGGGGGGTTTTTTTTGGGGGGGGGGTGTTTGGGGTGTTTTGGGGGGGGGTTTTGTGTGTGGGGGGGGGGGGGGAGGTTTTTTTTTTTTGGGGGGGGGGGGGGGGTTTTTTTTTTTGGGGGGGGGGGGGGTTTTTGGGGGGTTTTGTGTGGTGTGTGTGTGTGTGTGGGGTGGGGGTTGGGGTTGGGGTGTGTGGTTTTGTTTGTGTGTGGTGGGTTTTTTGGGGGGTGGGGGGGGGTTTTTTTTTTGTGTGTGGGGGGGTGTGTGTTTGGGGGGGGGGGGGTTTTGGGGGGGGGGGGTTTTTTTTTTTTAAAAAAAGGTTTTTCCCCCTTTTTTTTTTTAAAAAAAAAAAATTTTTTAAATTTTTTTTTAAAAACCCTTTCCCCCCCCCCCCCTTTTTTTTTTTTTCCCCTTCCCCTTCCCCTCCCCCCCCCCCAACCCTTTCCCCCCCCCCCCCCTTTCCCCCCCCCCCCCCCTCCCCCCCCCCCCCCCCCCCCCCCCCCCCCCCCCCCCCCCCCCCCCCCCCCCCCCCCCCCCCCCCCCCCCCCCCCCCCCCCCCCCCCCCCCCCCCCCCCCCCCCCCCCCCCCCCCCCCCCCCCCCCCCCCCCCCCCCCCCCCCCCCCCCCCCCCCCCCCCCCCCCCCCCCCCCCCCCCCCCCCCCCCCCCCCCCCCCCCCCCCCCCCCCCCCCCCCCCCCCCCCCCCCCCCAAAAACCCCCCCCCCCCCCCCCCCCCCCCCCCCCCCCCCCCCCCCCCCCCCCCCCCCCCCCCCCCCCCCCCCCCCCCCCCCCCCCCCCCCCCCCCCCCCCCCCCCCCCCCCCCCCCCCCCCCCCCCCCCCCCCCCCCCCCCCCCCCCCCCCCCCCCCCCCCCCCCCCCCAACCCCCCCCCCCCCCCCCCCCCCCCCCCCCCCCCCCCCCCCCCCCCCCCCCACCCCCCCCCCCCCCCCCCCCCCCCCCCCCCCCCCCCCCCCCCCCCCCCCCCCCCCCCCCCCCCCCCCCCCCCCCCCCCCCCCCCCCCCCCCCCCAACCCCCCCCCCCCCCCCCCCCCCCCCCCCCCCCCCCCCCCCCCCCCCCCCCCCCCCAAAAAAAAAAAAAACCCCCCCAAAAAAATTTTTTAAAAAATTTTAAAAAAAAAATTTTTTTTCCCCCCTTCCCCCTTTTTTTCCCTTTTTTTTTTTCCCCCCCTTTTTTTTTTTTTTCCCCCCCCCCCCTTTTTTTTTTTTTTTTTTTTAAAAAAAAAAAAAAAAAAAAAAAGGGGAAAAAAAAAAATTTTTTTTTGGGGAAAAAAAGGGGTTTTTTCCCCTTTTTTTTTTAAAAAAAAACCCCAAAATTTTTTTTTGGGGGGTTGGGGTTTTTTTGGGTTTTTTTTAAAAAAAAAAAAAGGGGGGCCCCCCCCCCCCCCAAAAAAAAAAAGGTTTTTCCCCCCTTTTTTCCCCCCAAAAAAAAAAAACCCCAACCCCAAAAAAAAAAAACCAAAAACCCCCCCCCCCAAAAAAAAAATTTTAAAAACGCCCCCCAAAAAAAACCCCCCCCCCCTTTTAAAAAAAAAAAAAAACCCCCCCCCCAAAACCCCCTTTTTTAAAAAAGGGGGTTTTTTTTGGGGGGGTTTTTTTTGGTTTTTTCCCGGAAAAAAAATTTTTAAAAAAACCCTTTTAAAAAAGGTAAATTTTTCCTTTTTTTTTTTAAAAAGGGGAAAAAAAAAAAAATTTTAAAAAAGGAAAAAAAAAAAGGGGGAAAAAAAAAAAAAAAAGGGGAAAAAAAAAAAAAAAACCCCCAAAAAAAAAAAAATTTGGGTTTTTAAAAAAAAAAAAGGAAAAAAAAAAGAAAAAAAAAAAAAAAAAAAAAAAAAAACCAAAAAAATAAAAAAAAAGGGGGGAAAAAAAAAAAAAGGAAAAAAAAAAAAAAAAAAACCGCCAAAAAAAAAAAAGAAAAAAAAAAAAAAAAAAAAAAAAAAAAAAAAAAAAAAAAATTAAAAAAAAACAAAAAAACCCAAAAAACCCCCAAAAAAAAAAAAAAAAAAAAAAGGAAAAAAAAAAAAAAAAAAACCAAAAAACCCAAAAACAAAACCAAAACCCCCGGGAAAAAAAAAAAAAAAAAAGTTCCCCGAAAAAAAAAAACCCAAAAAAAGGGGGGGAAAAAAAAAAAAGGGAAAAGGCACCCCCCCCCCAAAAAAAAAAGGAAAAAAGGGGGGTTTTGGGGGGAAAAAAAAAAAAGGGGGAAAAAAAAATTTAAAAAAAAAAAAAACCCCCCAAAAAAAAAAAAAAAAACGAAATTTTTAAAAGAAAAAAGGGGAAAAAAAAAAGGGCCCCAAAAGGGGGGAAAAAAAAAAAAAAAAAAAAAAAAAAAAAAACCCCCAAAAAAACCCCCCCCCGGGAAAAAAAAAAACCCCCAAAAAACCAATTGAAAAGGAAAAAAAAAAAAAAAAAAAAAACAAAAAAACCCCCCAAAAAAAAAAAGGGGGGGAAAAAGGGGGGGAAAAAAAAAACCCCCCAAAAAAAAGCAAAAAAAAAAAAGGGAAAAAAAACCAAAAAAAAAAAAAAAAAAAAAACCAAAAAAAACCCCAAAAAAAAAGGGAAAAAAAGAAAAAAAAAAACCAAAAAAAAGGGAAAAAAAACCCCCCAAAAAAAAAAGGAAAAAAACAAAAAAGAACCCCCCAAAAAAAAAAACAAAAAAAAAAGGGGAAAAAAAGGAAAAAAAAAAGAAGAAAAAAGGGAAAAAACCCAAAAAAAAAAAACCCAAAAAAAAAAATCAACCCGAAAAAAAAAAAAAAAAAAAAAAAAAATTTTAAAAAAAACCAAAAAAAAAAAAAACCCCCAAAAAAACCCAAAGAAAAAGGAAAAAAAAAGCCCCCAAAAAGGGGAAAATTTTTTCCCCCGGAAAAGGAAGTCCAAAAAAAAAAACCCCCGGGGAAAAAGGGGAAAAACCCCGGGGGGGCCCCCGGGGGGAAAAAAAAAAAAAAAAAAGGAAAAGGGCCCCCAGAAAAAAGGGGGGGCAAAAAGAAAAAAAAGGTTAAAAAAAAACGAAGATTCAAAAAAAAAGATTAAAAAAAAAAAAAACCAAAAACAAGGGGAAAAAAGGGAAAAAAGGGGGGAAAAAAAAAAATGAAAACACCAGAAGAACAAGACGAGATAGTCACCAGAAGAACGACGAAGACAGCCCACCAGAACAACAAGACGAGACAGTACCAGAACAACAAGAAAGACAGTCACAGAGACACGACGAAGACGGTCCCAGAAGACAAGACGAAGACTAGTCACCAGAAGAAAAGCGAAGACGGTCCCAGAAGAACTAAGTCGAAGTTCACCAGAAGAACAAGACGAAGTAGTCACAGAAGAACAAGACGAAGATAGTCACCAGAAGAACAAGACGAAGATAGTCACCAGAAGAACAACGGGGAAAAGACGGTCACCAGGAGAACAAGACGAAGACGGTCACCAGAAGAACAAGACGAAGACAGTCACAGAAGAACAAGACGAAGACAGTCACCAGAAGAACAAGACGAAGATAGTCACCAGAAGAAAAGACGAAGACAGTCACCAGAAGAACAAGGCGAACTAGTCACCAGAAGAACAAGACGAAGATAGTCACCAGAAAACAAGACGAAGACAGTCACCAGAAAAAAGACGAAGAAGAACAAGACGAAGACAGTCACCAGAAGAACAAGACGAAGACAGTCACCAGAAGAACAAGACAAAGATAGTCACCAGAGAGTAAGACGAAGATAGTCACCAGAAGAACAAGACGCAGACAGTCACCAGAAGAACAAGGTGAAGACATTCTCCAGATCAACAGAGAAGAACAAGACGAAGACAGTCACCAGAACAGCAAGTTGAAGACATTCTCCAGAAAAGCAGACAGAAAACCAACACGAATACAGTCACAAGAAGAACCAACAGAAGAACAAGATGAAGACTCACCCGACGTCCCCTTAATGTGAGTCAAGATATTGTCCACCTCCTGAGTAGTCCAGATACCATTATGTTGCTGTCAAAGGCGTCGAAAGTGGCGCCGATGAACTCAACGTTGTCATGGAAGCGCGCGTGCCACTTCTGGATGAAGTCATCGCGGTCAATGGAGAAGCCGAACAGTGCCGCCAGGCCCAGCAGACTCTGATGGTCCATGAGCAGGACCAAGTCTTCCGAAATTGGCACTGCAGCACAGTAACGATGATGACGATGTTGATGATGATGATGATGATGATGATGATGATGATGATGATGACGACAACAATGGCGACAACGACGACGACGACGATGATGTTGATGATGATGATGACGATGACAACGACGACGACGATGATGATGATGACGACGTCGACGACGACAACGACGATGATGATGATGATGATGATGATGATGATGATGATGATGATGATGACGATAAAAGTCCTGTGAAATTACAACGGACCCTCACACGTCCAACCCTAGGATCTGATCTGCCGAATGCATAACTTCTAAAGCATAATGACAACGATGATGATGATGTTTCTTTCTCTTCTTCTTTCTGTTCTTTTCTCTCTTTTTCTCCCCGTTTATTTTTTAAAAAACTTTTTCTTTTCTTGTCTTTTCATTATTTTTTCTCGTTTTCCTTTTCCACATCTCTCAATTAAACTCGAGCTTTGCAACTAGCAAGACTTTTGCGCATGTATAGTTATGTTAATCTCAATTCCATTGTTTAGGTCGTCATATTTCGTCTTCAGAAATGATGTCTAAATGCATTACCACGCACCTGGCGGTGTGTTGTTATTGTTGTTGTTGTTGTTTTTTCATTTCTCTCACCAGCGCAAAGAAATATATGGGATTTAACACACATGCAAGATTTTCTTTCTTTCTTTCTTTCTTTTTTTAATTAATGCATTCATGAAAGAAAATCGCCAGAAAATCTCTTCCAGAGACTTGATAGGATCGGGACTGGAACAGAAAAGAAGCTGACTTTGAATGAAAAGTATCCTCCAGCCTGTTGTTTCAAGCTGAGACTAAACACTGGACTTTTGGATCAGGAGGCCAATGCTGCGTCTACTAGTCCCGAAAGGCCCTAATGTAGTTTAAAGCAAGTGAGACATTGCCTATTAGACTCACATGTCATGAACACACATAACAAGAGAATGAAGGGCAAAGAACCGTTTGAAACCAAGACGGAAGGACAGTAACGCATAGATTTAATTACGCATGCATGCACGCACGCACGCGCGCGCGCGCGCACGCACGCACGCACGCACGCACGCACACACACACACAACACACACATACACACAGAGTCGCATATAAAAACGCACGCATGCACGCACGCTCACATGCATGCACACACACACACGCGTGCGCCCGCACATTCACGCGCTCGTGCACACACACACACACACAAAACACACACACACACACACACACACACACACACTCAGACAAATATTTTATCGTCCATTCAGCAATTAAGCCCTTTAGACAAGGGGGCATATTTAGACATAACTAATCACTCACATCACCCCTCCCTTCTCCCTCCCGCCCCCCCTCGCCCACAAATCATTCCGACAGCTTCCTCCCTCCTTCGCGCCTCCCCTCCCCCACCCCCACCCCCTCCCCACTTCTAACCCCTTCCCTCCTTCCTCATACACACATTTATGCGCACACAGGGACATGACAGCGGACCACCTACATACACACACTGAGAAAGAATTCGAAACAAAAAATGCAGGGCCACCAGAATGCCAGGCCATTCTGAGAATGCTTGTCTGAAAGGGGATGTGTCCTCTGTCCTTCAGGGCATGACTTTAAAGAAGCTTCAGCGTTTTTAAAATAACGCTCAAGACAGTTAGAGTGACCTCTCTCTCTTTCTCTCTCTGTCTCTCTCTGTCTCTCTCTCTTCTCTCTCTCTCTCTCTCCTCTCTCTCTCTCTCTCTCTCTTATTATGCTATTAACATCTGCAACAAAAATCGTTCTTACACATTCTTGTCCTGTCTTCCTCAGGGGTGTAAAGGTCTTGTCATTGATCTAGTTCAGTCAGACACTTTGATTTTCAACTGACCTTTTCCCCTGATTTTCGCTTGAACGTGTTCCTGATGTATCCCAAATGTGCATCATCGAAACTTTAATGTCAAGAGTGTTATGTTATATTCTATAAAC
>CM031619.1:45017214-45019714 GCA_018398815.1 Conus ventricosus
TGGTTTTTATTTCTTTTCTTTTTCCTGTTTAGTGGAAGATTTTTTGTGAATGTCTGAAATGTTGCGGAGTCACTAGGGTCATCTTGGAATTCAAAAAGAAAAAAAAAAAAAGAAAAAAAAAAAATGAATACTAAAATACAGACAGTTCCAGACATTTTGAAAACATCCCAACTGTCTTAAAAATGAATTTGGTCTGAATCAAAACGGCACTTTCAGAAAAAAAAAGTCTGGAAATCAAAACATAGTACGAGCAGAGAGACAGGCGTTATTTTTATTTTATTTTATTTTATTTTATTTTATTTTGTAACTGTCGAATGCAGACGGAGAGAACAACACCGTGCCGGGAGGGGAGGGATTGTCGCGTAACTGAAACAATTCAAACATGCTTGTTTATTTGTTTGTGTCTGGTTCTGGAGAGACGAATCTTTACAGCGATGTGTGCTTTTAATGCAAACACGTTTGGGGAAGTTACATTTTCACTTTTGTTGTTGCTGGGAGGAGAGAGAAGAGACCGCAATCTGTACATACACTCGGATAAACAAAATGCAATCGTCACCTAAATGGGCTGACCTGGACATAATCTGACTGCGCGAGTCTTGCTCCAGTTCAATTCAAGTCCCTTACTTTAAGATCTTCCTAAACATATGGTTCATTATTCTGACACAATGCACCAGGGACTAACAGCTCCTTGAACACACACACACACACACACACACACACACACACACACACACACACACACACAGGGCCTAGTGAGGACGATAAAGTGCAACAGCAGAAGTTCACCATGTCTTCTAGCACCACTCCCTTTCACCGAGTCACGATTCTACTCAAGTCTTTTGTATCTCTCGGCAAGAATTCACGTCAAATGTAATCCCCCCCCCCACCTTTCGATCGCTGCCCCTTGGCGTTGCACTATTTAAATGAGGTGGGTTGGTGAGAGGCCTTCTCCATCTCTCCACCCGTCTCCTCAACCTCCCCACCCCTTCCACTCACTCACGTACCACACACACACACCACCACACACACCACACGCACACACACACGCACACGCACACGCACACACACACGCGCACACGCACACACGCACACACACACGCACACGCACACGCACACGCACACACGTACACACAGACACACACACACACACACACTACGCACACATTGACGTGCGTTCTTCGGAACTAAGAAGACATAAATGTACCATTCCTGTTTGACTGACAAAGAAACTATCTCGTGTCTCAGCTGTTCTTGCGAAAATAAATCTCTCTGTGTGTGTCTCTCTCTCTCTGTCTCTCTATGTCTCTCTGTCTCTGTCTCTGTCTCTCTCTCTCTATCTCTTCTCTCTCTCTCTCTCTCTGATCTACAGAGTAACATGGTAACAGGAAAAGCTTCAAAGAGTTGCGAGATCAGACACTAGTCTAATGGTAAGCAAAGAAATAAACACACACACACACCCACCCACACCACACACACACACACACACCACTCTCTCTCTTCTCTCTCTCTACTCTCTCTCTCTCTCTCTCTCTCTCTCTCTCTCTCTCTTCTTGTCCATTCAAGACCTTGATAGTCTGCCTCTGGATCGTGTACAACTCCCTGTTCACTGCACCTTGTGTGTGTGTGTGTGTGTGGGGGGGGGGGGGGGGGGTGTAAGGCAGAACATCATGGGTGGTACACGTCTGCCCTGTCATGCAAGCTCATGGTTACCAAAAAAGTTTTGCCGACCTTTTACCTGATTGATTTCTCTTATTTTTTTTTCGATTAAGGAGAGACGTCTCGGTTTTCATTTCCCCAATCCCTGGAAGTGTCTTTGACATCTACTGCTTTAGATGCCCAAAAACGCAAATAGTCAAATGCGCAAGCCCTAAAGCCGAAATTTTGAAAACCCCCCCCCCCCCCCCCCCCAAGCGCAATATAAAAAGCATAAAAAATTTCAGAAATAAACGCAAAGGTGTTTTTTTTGTAGGGGTAGTTGTGTCTTGTATTATCCCCCTTTTGTAGGCTTGAGTTGTGGGTCCCCTACCCTACCCCCGAGACTTCTGAACGCTTCCATCACCGCTGCCTTCGCCCCGTCCTCAAGATTCGCTGGAGTGTGACTGCGTCACCAGTGTTGAAGTCCTGGAAGAAGCCGAGCTCGCTATTACCAAGGCCATGCTTCTGAAGTCCCATCTACTACGCTGGGCAGGGCGTGTCTCCAGGAAGGTGGATCATCGCCTGCCCAAGATCGCTCTGTACGGTGAACTCTCCACCGGCCGTCGCGACAGAGAGGGCACCGAAGAAGCGATACAAGGACTGTTTGAAAACATCTCTCGGTGACTGTCATATCGACCATCGCCAGCCAGTGGTCCTCCCTCGCCGTGGATCGCAACGCCTGGAGTCACACTATTAACAAAGCTTTCTCCTAAAAACCCGCATTAGGAAAAACGTAATGATGATGATGATGATGATGATTATGAATACTTGTATAGCGCCTATACTTGGCTAGAGACCAAGCTCT
>CM031619.1:45032214-45039714 GCA_018398815.1 Conus ventricosus
CAAAATCTCTGAACGAGATACTGCCCAATGTCAAAAATCAAGAGTGACAAGAATACAAACCATGAGAGAGAGAGAGAGAGAGAGAGAGAGAGAGAGGAGAGAGAGAGAGAAGAGAGAGAGAGAGAGAAGAGAAGACAGAGACAGAGACAGAGAGAGAGAGAGAGAGAGAGAGAGAGAGAGAGAGAGAACTTCTCTAATCATAAAGACGCACACACGTATATCTCCATCCGCACCATGTTTCTTACACACACACACACACACACACACACACACACACACACACACACACACACACACACCACCACCACCACCACCACCACCACCACTACCACCACCATCTTTCCTCAACTCTTCCGCTCCTTCAAGTGTTCATATTTTCAAGTGTCTGTCTGTCCCACTCTCTCTTATTCGCCAAAATCTCTACCACCTCTCCTACCAGGGGGCCGGAATAGCTCAGTTGGTAGAGCGCCGGACTCGTAATCTTGGTGATCCTGGGGTTGCGGGTTCGAATCCCCGCCGGGCCATTTCGGTACAGGGGAATTTTTCCCTCGGAGTTAACATTGGTTCTGACTCCATTTCCCATACAGTCCTTCGAATGAGACTATAAACCGAGGTTCCGTGTGTGAATGCACGCATAACATCTTGCACACACGTAAAATCCTATCATCAACTTTCGGAAAAGAAGGCCAGTTTGGCCGTTGGTATGGATGACACGTCACACATAGCATGCACCTGCGTGAGAAATGGAAAGAATGAAGTAAGGAAATAGAGTGAACGATATTGAACGATACTGACTGGATGACACGGGAAACGACTGAATGAAGCGCCAGCTGGCAGCTCTTCAGTCAGCACTACCAGGTAGGCAGCCCGTTGAGTAAACGAGTGTGGATTGTAAAGCGCTTAGAGCTTGGTCTCTAGCCCAGAATAGGCGCTACATAAGTATGCATTATAATAATACCACCATCCGACCTTACAAACAATCCTCTCACTAAGGTCACTCGCCATCGATGTGTTTTCATTCATCTCCGACATTCATCAGTTCCCAACTCAACTTGACCCCCTCCCCTCCCCTTCCTTCTCCTCCCCACGCCCTCTCCCCACCCCACCCCCACCCCCACCCTCTCCTCCCTCTCCTCCCTTTCTGACGCAAGAGAGAGGGTCACGACGAAGGAGAGAAGAAAGACACATTAGATGATACGTCACGGCTGACACCTGCGCCGCATACATCACAGCTGTCCATACGTCATCACCGTGACCCACGACGTATTGAGTCCACGTCACGCGCTGTCTGTCGATGTTAGCCCCCCCCCCCCCCCCCAAGTGGTGCCTGCATGCTGGTTATTGGCTCCATTCGGGGTTTAACGTCCATGGGGGGGGGGGGGGGGGGGGGGGGGGGGGGGGCAGCTAAAAATAGCAGTTTTGATGATGGGCACCACTGACAGGGGAAAAAAAAACAAAAACCTGACAATGTCAGATTGTGTGAACTTGATGCTGTACCACTGAGCGAACGAGGCTCACACCCCCGTCCCCAACCCCCACCCATCCCACCTCCAGCTTGCTTGCTTGCTTGCAACATTGCGTCCCTTTATCTACCTCGCGTTTTGCCCGGAAGGGAGCATACCGAGCATTTCCTGCACCAATCAGAGCATGTTAGTGGTCACGGTGTATTAGGACAGAAATGAGGACAGCTCTCAATTTGAACACTTTTTTCCTTTATGTACTCGCCCTTGCAGATCCGTCTCCGGCTCGTCATTTCCCCCTTCACACACACACACCACACGCACGCACGCGCGCGCGCGCGCGCGCGCGCACACACACACACACACACACACACACACACATACATACATACACACGCACGCACGCACGCGCCACCCCCCCCCCCCACACCACCACACCACCACCACCATCACCCATCACCCTGGATTTTCCCTCTTCTCATTTGCACACTCCCTACCTCCTCCCGCTCCCTCCCTCCCCCCCCCCCCCCCCCCCATATTTCTTGCCTGGTTTCTATTTAAAAAAATTATCTTTGATTTTCATAAATGTCTGTGATTTTTTCGTCGTTTCATCGGTTTTTTTTGGTATATGGATGGCTTGATGTAAAATAACCAGATTAATTGTTTATTCAATGTTCCATCTGAAAAAAATTTTTTGACTTTGACCTTGACTTTGACACACGCACGCATGCCAGCCTACCTACAATTCTGCAGAGCATTCTGAACAAGAAAAATACGAAACAACGACAATAACAACAACAAAACCGCACAAGTCTTCATAAAAGCACGTCATGCGCAATTGTGTAGTCAATTAAGCACGTCCGTCCCCCCCCCCCCCCGCCACCTCCCCCCCCCACTCCCCCATCCCTTTCCCTTTCCGCTTCCCCTTTGCTCCAGACCAACAACCTTGTGGTGACGGTACTTCTTGATGCGAGACAATGAGACGTTCTCGGGGGGGGGGGGGGGGGGGGGGGGGGGGGTTCTGGTCTGTTTCTTCACCGAAGCAGAAAGAGGACGACAGTACGAGATGAAAAGAGGTAGAGAGACGAGGAGGGAGATGGTTCTTTTGTTGGTGTCTTCAAAAGAAATTGCTGATGGAACCCGACGATTGAACGAGACACGGACGAAAGACAGCTGAGAGAACAAGACAACAACTTGTTTTGAATTTCCTGGGCAGGTCAGTTTAGATTAGGTGACAGTCCAAGTATACTACCACTCACATATGCAGTACGTGATAGACAAAACAGCAACAACAGCAACAACAACAACAACCCCCCCCCCCCCCGAAAACAAAACAAACAAACAAAAAAATTATGCCAGAGGATTGACAGGGGCATATCTAACAACACTTATACCACCAGAACGACAATACCTGAAGGAGGGACAGTGACTATGCATTTTTTTTTTAATGTCGGGGCGCCCTGTATTCCAACTGACAAACCCCGAACAAGCGCTCTGTGCTCTAAGGTATTGAGAAACCCGGAAGCCTGAGAATGTGAAGATACCATTTATGGCAGAAGAATATTCACCCCCCCCCCCACTACTACTCTCTCCCTCCGCAGCCTCCACCCTCGTTTTCCAGCTCGCGCCTTTTCCCTTTCCCCTTTCTTTCCCTTTCCCTTTCCCTTTCCCCACTGTTCCCTGACCCCAATGTTGTGAAAGAAGGGGAGGAAAAAAAAAAGAAAAGAAAGGTAGAATTCAAATTAAAGAAGAGACTTGATTGAGCCAGACAAAGGGACATATTTACTGCAAAGTTTTTTTTTACTCGTATCTCATCATCATCTTTCATCTCATCATCATCTTTCATCTCATCATCATCATCGTCATCATCATCATCTTCATCATCTTTCATCATCAAATAGGGGAAAGGGAGGCAATTTTAACCCTACATTTTACACACTGTATGTCATAGTTTTGCGAAAGAAAAATACAATAAACTGTGTTTGAAAGCAGTTTGCCCTGCACTTTACCTCTCTAAAAAAAGTTTAAAAAAAAAGCCTTCTTAACATCACGGATTTTGTATAATCACAGTTAAGAATTGAAATTTTAAAAAAGTTGAAAATAATCAGAAAAAAGGAATGGAACAAATATTTTACTCATTTCACACTCCAACACATTCCCCAAGAAGTATCATAGGGGAAGTCAAATTTCTTAGAAATTCAACATTGGAAGAGAGCTCACTTTGCTTCGGCTCGTAAACCAAAAAGGGCCCAAATGTTTAATTCATACAAGTTTCCTTTTGTCAACATTCTGTTCGTGTTTTTTTTCATTTTTTTTTCATGTAATAACTACCGGATTTGTCGTCAAAATAGCAAAAGAAATAAAAGACTGGAAATCATATGCTTTTTTTCCCTCTCTTTTATCAGATTACTTGGCATGTTCCATTTTGTGTAAATTTACTACAGACAAAAAACCCGAATAATGCTAAGAAACGCACTGCAGAAAATCTAATCTGACATCCTTTGATCAACCAGTTAACCTGTCTCGTTGACCACCCGCCGTGGCGAAGTGGTTAGCGTCGCGGACCCCCGGTGGAGGTCGTGGGTTCGAATCCCATCAGGGGTCATGTGGGTTTTTTCTGCCCCGACCGGCTCCTACCGAGTTGAGTTTGCTGCGGACTCATTTTGGGAAGACTGGGACCACACAGTCGAGTTTATCCACTTAATGGATGCGTTTCTGAGAGTGTTGCTCAAATTCCTGACCAACACTGCAGGTGCCTGTATCTCTCGGGCCTGGTTGGGCGCCGGGATATATTATGAAAGAAGCGTTTTTAGTACAGCCCTGTCTGTAGTCTCAGACCGAAATGGAAATCCGTAGCATATCTTAATCATCCTCATTTTTCATCGATCAGCATTTAAAAAAAAAAGTCTCAATTCTGTGGCCCTTTGCCCTGCTATCATGGTGACCCCAGTTTCGATGTCCTCTCCCCCGTCTGTGGTCTTGGTTTGGTTCCGTCGGGGTCACCGGTATCGGTGAGTCCATGGGGGCTGTCGTTGGACGGACGTGGTGGCGCCCCCTGGAAGGAGAGCTCACTCACGCCGGCCTCCGCGACTAAGCAATTTTTTGTCGTCAGTAGGGGGCTTTGTAGGTGGTGTCCTGCGTGTTAGATCAGAACAGGCGCCACTGAACACCACCGAAGTGGGCTCGGCAGCAGTGCAGTGTCTCCTCCGGTGGGTTGCGACTTGACATTGACTGCCCCTGTGGATTGTCGGTGCCCGGGGGTGCGGCGGGGCCGACCGGGCTGTGGCTGTGGGACGGGTGTCGGAATGAGCGGGTGTGTGCACTGCCTCTGAGGTGGCGCAGAGGTTGGGACAAAAACAAAACAAAAACCTTTCTCGTTGGCCAGTTGTTTTGGCTAAGATTGGCTGATAAAAGAAATCGCCTTGGTCAATCTTGGCGCGGTTTACATATCTGAGATTCTGATAAAGAAGCTCATCTTCTGTTCCCGTCACCTTTAGAGCATGCGGTCGCACATGCTCCTGTGTGTGTGTGTGTCTGTGACCGCGGGCATGTGGTGTGTGTGGTGTGTGTGTGTGTGTGTGTGAGTGTGAGTGAGTGCGCGGGCATGTGTGTGTGTGTGTGTGTGTGTGTGTGAGTGAGCGCGAGGGCATGTGTGTGTGTGTGTGTTGTTATGAAGTTGAAACCAGCGTCTAGCGCTTTCCTAAGGAAACAGAAAGCGCCCCTTTTCTCCTGGCTATACAAACGTCGGTTAAACTAAACCTGGCCTGTTCAATTGTACCAGCAGTCCAGATGGCCGAGACAAGGAGAACTTTTTTTTTTTTTTATAGCAAATTTCAGAGATCTCTTTGGGAAGGCTCTGTCTGAAACATAGATCGATCCTTTCCTTGACTGCCAAGTCATTTTGTATGATTGTAGACTGTATCTTTCTTTTTACAGCTATTTTCATTCCAGTTTTTAAAATAATCGAAGAACTTTAATTCCAAAATTACATAATTATGATCGTAGACAACGTAACCCCTAGTTCATATTAATTTTTTTTTGGTCTGGATGAGATCGTGTGTGTGCGCAAGGGAAGTAATAGACAATGTTATGCTTCGGACCTCAAAAGCTGACAAATGATTTTTTTTTCACTCTATAAATACATCTGTCCAGTTAATCTCAGAATTCCCCCCCCTCCCCCCCCCCCCCCCCCCTTGCGCTATATGTTTCCAGTTTATCATGCGCAGTGTGGTCCCAAAATTTAGCGGATGTAGTGAAGCGTGTATGGATTAGTCCGCACGCAGTGACGCCTCCTTGGTGAAACTGAAACTGAAACTTCCTGATTTAAAGGGCAGATCTTGCTAACACGTCAAACCCCATCAGCAACTTTCGGAACAGAAGGCCAGTTTGGCCGATGGTATGGATGACACGTTACACATAGCATGCATCCTGCGTGAGTTATTGACAGAATGAATGAAGTACGGAAACTGAGCGAACGATATTGACTGGATGACACGGGAAACGACTGAATGAAGCGCCGGCACGCAGCTCTCCTATCGGCACTACCCAGGTAGGCAGCCCGTTGCGTACACGAGAGTGCGAATTGTCAGCGCCTAGAACCTTTGGCAAGGCACTTCATAATGCTATATATTTATTATTATCATTATCATCGTTATTATAATTATTATCGTTATTAATATTATTATAATTATTAATAATGCTATCATTATTAATATCGTTATTTTTATCATTATCATCATTATTGTTGTTAGAATCATTGTTGTTAGTATTGTTATCATTGTTATTATTATCATCATCTAGGATTCGTTTGATCTTTGCAGAAGTCTTCGCTCTCCGGGTGCTCTTCTGATTTGTCAACGTGTTTTTCATTTACGTATGAAACAATACAAGTTGAATCAATCATTTGCTTATTCCGTTCATGTTTTCAACAGAGCAGCAGTTCAGCTGGCCCGCAGCCGCTTCCGAACGCCCACCAGCGCCATATTGAACAGCGCACGCGCGAGGCAGACCACCGGAAGAAGCCTCTTAAGGAGAAGAACACTAACTCGCGGGAGCTCGCGGCAGGAACCATCGCTGCTGCAACAGCAGAGGAGAGTGACTTCCCCTCAGAGAAGTCTGCTGGCCAATCGCCTGGGGTCCCTGAGTCAAAGCGGTCGGTGAGTTGCTCGTTCATGTTCTGCATCTAGACTTCTGGCCTGAAGAGTTTCATAAAGACTTCAGTCTTTAAGAGTTGTAGGTTAATGGGAGATGTTGTTGTTGTTGTCGTACCCTGGCTAAAAGACTCCAGGGATCATCCAAACAGCCGAAGTACTTGAACACTATGGTACAAATGCATCAGCTGGGGATGAGAACATGACGTGTGTGTGACCGTTTTTGATTACTCCGCCACATGGGCAGCCACACTCCGACTTCGGGGGATTTTGGAGACTGATAATGTTATGCTAGGAGCTTGTCACAACTGAAGACAACCCCCGCATAACTATGCAGAGCATAACAGCATTTTGATGTAGCCTTGGTGTTCTAGCCTATGTCAATTGGCCTTGAGGAAGGAAGGTGGCAGAGTGATTAAGACGTTCGCCTGCCAATCCAACGTGTGAGAAGTGCGTGGGTTCGAGCCCTGCCTTTCTCGCCCTTTCTTTCCCAGTTTGAATGACAAATCGAACTGAACGTCAAGTCCATCGGATGGGGACTATAAGCGAGTTGGACCCGTGTGCCTTCCGGCCCCCTGCACACGTTAAAGAACCCACGGCAGTTGAAAATCGGAAAGAGCAGGGGGCAAAATTGATGTAGATTGAAGGTAGCCGCCTGGTATTTCTTACCAAGCCACAAAAATTGTCACTTACTGTTATCGTGTGCCATCGTGTACCGGTGGAAATGGAGGACACGTTTAAACATCGCATGCATCCTATGTGAGAAACTGGAGGAATAAATGAGATAAATGAAAATGAGTGACTGATATTTGAATGGTACGGGAAACGACTGAATGAGCGCCAGTAGGCTGCTCTTCGGCCGGCTCTACCTGGGTAGGCAGCCCGTTGAG
>CM031619.1:45042214-45047214 GCA_018398815.1 Conus ventricosus
AAGATCAGGGCTACCAGGTGTTTCCGAACGGACGAAAAGGGAGAACAAAGGGAGGAGTAATGACACTGGTGAGAAATAACATCAACGCCTCCGAAGTAAAGAAATTCACTGGTGAAGCTGAATACATAGAAGTCAAGGTGGTCACCCAAGACAGCACAATCAACATCGTCAATTATTACTGCCCTGATGACAAGATGCTGTCCCTTGACACAATCCAGGTCCCAGACAGCGGCTTCCTCATCACTGGAGACTTCAACAGCCGGTCCCAGAGTTGGGGATATAACAACATTGACAACAGAGGAGAAGAAGTTGAAGCTTGGCAAGATGAACACCACCTCATTCTTGTCAATGATCCACTGATACACATACCTTCTACTCCCGCCGTGGCACACCACCACGACTCCAGACCTGGCTTTCTGCACCGACGACATCCACAGAAAGATCAGAAGAAAGGTTGAAGAACAACTTGGAGGCAGTGACCATCGCCCAGTTGTCCTTACTATGAGTGCTAAAGCACAAGGACAGCCACAACATCCGCGATGGAACTACAAGAAGGCACAGTGGGGCTTGTTCAGCACACGCACCAACGAGCTGACAAGAAGCATAGTAGTTGAAGGGAGGAACATCAACAATGTAGTCAAAGAATTCAACACCAGCGTTTCCCAGGCAGCCAAGGAGTGCATACCAAGAGGAGCAAGAAAAGACTACACCCCCTACTGGACGAGTGAGCTACAGAAGACACATGACGCTCTCACAGAAGCAAGGATAGAGGCTGAAACCGATCCCAGCCAGGAGAATAACATCAAACTCCAAGAAAGAAAAGCAAAATTCTTGCGGACTAAGTTAGAGAGCAAAGAAGAAGTTGGAGAGAGAAAACAGCAAGCCTAAACATGGAGAAAGACACAACAAAGCTTTGGAAATTGACAAGGCCCTGAATGAAGAAAGCACCAGTGGCCAGAAGATCACCCTAGATGATGAAGGAAACACACTTACAGGAAGGGCCGCAGCCAACAACTTTGCAAGAGCTTACGCTGCAGAGAGTAACATCAACATTAGCCAGCACCAGCAGAAAGAGATACGACAAGAAGAGAGGGAAAGAAGAGCAGGAAAGAAAGAGGTACCAGATGCCATGCATACTAACATCAGCTTGGCGGAAATGAAGAAGGCCATTAAGAAGTTGAAGAAAAAGAAGTCTCCGGGACCTGACACCATAACGAATGAAATGCTTCAACACTTAGGAAACATCGCGCTTCAGAAATTGCTGGACATATTCAATCTCAGCTGGAAGCAAGGCCAGGTTCCACAGTGCTGGCGAGAAGCCATAATGATACCCATCCTCAAACGTGGCAAGAACAAAAGTAAAGCCCAAAGCTACCGTCCCATCAGTCTAACAAGCTGTGTCTGTAAGACCCTGGAACACATTATCAACCAGCGCCTTCAACTTTACCTGGAGACAGAGAGCATCATTGTCCCTGAGCAAGCTGGCTTCAGACAGTATAAAAGTACCGAAGACCAAACCACACACCTCTCACAGGTCATAGAGGATGCTTTCCAGGCCCAGAAGGCAGCCCTGGCGGTCTTTATTGACCTACAGAAAGCGTTTGACAAGGTCTGGAAAGACGGTCTCCTGGTGAAGCTTCTGCGTTGCGGCATCAGTGGCAATATGTATCAGTGGACCAATGTCGTACCTACACAACCGAAGAGCCAGAGTGTCGGTAGACGGCCGCTGTGGCCAAAAGGTGTTGCTGAGACAGGGAGTTCCCCAGGGAGGCGTCCTCTCCCCCTCTTTGTTCATACTCTTTATCAACGACATTGTAGCAGAACTACCAAGAGGTGTCCACGCGGCGCTATATGCAGACGACCTGGTGCTCTGGTGCTGTGAAGAGTATGCAACAACAGCAACTTATAGGATGCGGATCGCCCTGGAGAATGTTGCAGCATGGGCTGAAAGCTGGTGCGTAACTATCAACAGGGAGAAGTCAACTGCCACTCTTTTCACGCTATCCCCAAAAGCCAAGCCTGGAAAACTCACCCTAGGAAACGCCACACTAAGGTATGAAGACCAGCAAACATACCTTGGTGTTACCTTTGACAAGAGAATGACCTGGAAACCTCATATCAACCAGGCAGAGGGGAAAGCCAGAAGGAAGCTGAACATAATGAGGAAACTGGCTGGAACCACATGGGGCGCAACTGACAAGATCCTGAAGTCAGTGTACCAGGGTTCAGTAAGACCACACCTTGAGTACGGGTCCACGTCTTGGATGACAGCTGCCAAGACACACCTGCAGACCCTGGACAAAGTCCAAAACCAGGCACTGCGTATCATTACTGGTGCCATGAAGACCACGCCAATTCAGAAGATGGAAGAAACATCAAGCATTCCACCGCTCTCCAGCAGGAGACAGCAAAAGGCAATGACCCAGGCCAACAAGTTCAGGTGCTCACAGAACCACCCAATGAAAGACCGACTCCAAGCACCATCCTCACGCAGGCTAAAAAGATCAAGCTTTGCTGTGGAGTCTAGGGCCCTGACCCAAAAATACCAAGATATCCTCCCAAAACAGGTCATACCCCTCTCCTTCTCCCTTGACGCACCACCCTGGGAAGACAGAGAAAAACAACATCACTGTCATCACAACCATTCCCCATATCAACAGTAAGGGTGACCATGATGACCAAGTGCTGAAGACCCTAACACTGGCAATGTTGGAAGAAAGATACCCCGCAGATGCCTGGATCAGGGTATACACAGACGGCTCTGCCACCAATGCCGTTAAAAATGGAGGAGCCGGGGTCTACATCCAATACCCCAGTGGAGAACGGACAGAAGAGGCGCTACAGACA
This sequence comes from Conus ventricosus, assembly GCA_018398815.1. NCBI lineage: Eukaryota > Metazoa > Mollusca > Gastropoda > Neogastropoda > Conidae > Conus > Conus ventricosus. The sequence goes on from CM031619.1 coordinate 45,045,062, forward strand.
GGCCTTCATTGTACCAACTACAAGGCGGAAGTTGACGCTCTCACACAGGCAGCACACACCATCGCCACAAGAGCAGACCACAACATCCAGGTTGTCTTTCTAATAGACGCTCTGTCTGTCCTTCAAGCCTACAACAGTGACAGGCTACCCTCATTGAAGAAGGCACTGAACAACATCAAGAGTCTTCGAACAGTGCTTCAGTGGATCCCCTCACACTGCGGCATTGAGGGAAACGAAAAAGCAGATGAGATGGCCAAACAGGGCGCCGCAAAAGAGCAGGAAGATAACGCGGTAACCCTTGCAGAGCTGAATGCCATTACCAAAGCTCTGTTTCGAACTCCGGCACAGAATGACAGCCTCCACCTGCTTGCAAGACCAGAGCAGGTCACCATCTTCAGGCTGCGAACAAGGCACAACAGACTAAATAAACACCTCCATTCGAAACTCAAGGTTGTGCCATCCCCAATGTGTCCTTGTGGAGAGGCTGAACAGGACACGCCCCACATACTACAGGAATGCGGGAACTTCCGACGGCTGAGAGAAGAGCTGTGGCCAGAGCCTACCACCGTCAAGGACAAGCTGTACGGCACGGTGGCGTCCTAGAGAAGACCACGGCATTTCTGGAACGAACCGGTCTCCGCGTGTGAATGGCAACGAGAAGAAGAAGAAGAAGAAAACGAGACGGGTTTATAATTTGTGATGAATCAAATAAATGAAACCACATAAACTTGAAAACTCAAAACGGCGTCACTAATTTCAACAATGAGGAATCTTTACAGATAACTATTTGATCACATGGTGAATCTTATGTTGCTGTTTTCAAATAGGAGAAAGTTAGCTATATTCCTTGGAAAATAAAAACCAAAATGGATTTGTCCACTCAGAAAATAATGCGTCATCTATATTACGTCAAATTAGACTAATTGTTTTGAACATTGATAATGGCATTTAAAACGAGACCTTTCAACGATACCAAAACGAGAATGGTGAAGATCGGCAAAAGTGTGGATGGGTGTAGGATGAGAAAGGAAAGTGGAAGGAGGGAGCATTTTTTTTCAGTGAACCCCCAAAGCCTTTTATCACTGTGTTTTTTTTTTCCAGTGAACCCCCAAAGCCTTTTATCACTGTGGTTTTTTTTCCAGTGAACCCCCAAAGCCTTTTATCACTGTGTTTTTTTTTTTCCAGTGAGCCCCAAAGGCATTTATCACTTGTTTTCCCAGTGAGCCCCCAAAGCCTTTTATCACTGTTTTTTTCCCCAGTGAGTGCCCAAAGCCATTTATCACTTTTTTTTCCAGTGAGCCCCCAGAGGCTTTAATCACTTTTTTTTTGCAGTGAGCGTCCAAAGTCTTTTATCACTGTTTTTTTCCCCCAGTGAGCCCCCAAAGCCTTTTATCACTGTGGTTTTGTCCAGTGAGCCCCCAAAGCCTTTTATCACTGTTTTTTTTCCCCAGTGAGCCCCCAAAACCTTTTATCACTGTGGTTTTTGTCCAGTGAGCCCCCAAAGCCTTTTATCACTGTGTGTGTGTGTGTGTTGTGTTTTGTTTTTTTTAACCAGCGAGCCTCCAAAGCCTTTTCTCACTGATTTTTTTTCCCAGTGAGCCCCCAAAGCCTTTTCTCACTTTTTTTTCTTGTGAGCCCCAGAGCCTTTTATCACTGTAGGTTTTTTTAACAGTAAGCCCCCAAAGTGTTTTATCACTGTTTTCTTTTCTCAGTGAGCCCCCAGAGCCTTTTATCACTTTTTTTTAAACACCAGTGAGCCCTCATTTAAAAAAGAAATCACCGTTTCCTTTTCCAGTGAGCCCTCAAAGCCTTTTATCACTTTTTTTTTAATTTACCAGCGAGCCTCCAAAGTCTTTTATCACTTTTTTTTCCAGTGAGCCCCCCAAAGCCTTTTATCACTGTTATTTTTTTTCCCAGTGAGCCCCAAAGTCTTTTATCAGTGATCTTTTTTTCACAGGCGTTCTATAGCCTTGCATCATTATTAAATCTAAGTGAACCCGAAAGCTTTTGTCACTGACTTTAAGCTGTTCCCCCCCCCCCCTTCATTGAGCCTCTAGAGCCTTTTATTACTGAAATCTTTTTTTCAGTGAGTCACCATAAACTCTTATCACTATCTTTTTTTCAGTGAACCCCAAAGACTTTTATCACCGATG
>CM031619.1:45067214-45069714 GCA_018398815.1 Conus ventricosus
AATAAAATTTTGTTCCTCTTTCTTGTCTCTTGTCTGACTCCTCCCCCCCCACCCCCCCCCCCCCCCCCCACTTTGATAACTTTCCCCTTCCTACCTTCTCCCCTCTGAAAACGGAAAGAACAAAAGCAACAGCAGCAGGAAATCTATTTTAAAAAAAAGAATTTGACTCCGATTTTATCTTATTTCTACGTCTCTTAGTTTGTCTCTCCCTTTTTGTCAATTATTTTGGTTCTTTCATTCAATCAGACATTGATTGATTGATTGATTGATGTGACTGACTGACAGTTGAATTGATTGATTGACTCATTCATTCTGTCAGTCAGTCATCCGGTTTGTCAGTCAATCAATCAGTCAGTAAGGCACTCACCGAGCAAAGTATACGTTCATTCATTTATTCATTATTTCTTTATTTATTTACTCATTTATTCATTCATTCATTCAATCACTTATTTCATTAATGCAGTCACTCAAAAGTATGCCAACAATTCATTCATTCAATCACTTATTTCATTAATGCAGTCACTCAAAAGTATGCCAACAATTCATTCATTCAATCACTTATTTCATTAATGCAGTCACTCAAAAGTATGCCAACAATTCATTCATTCAATCACTTATTTCATTAATGCAGTCACTCAAAAGTATGCCAACAATTCATTCATTCAATCACTTATTTCATTAATGCAGTCACTCAAAGTATGCCAACAATTCATTCATTCAATCACTTATTTCATTAATGTAGTCACTCAAAAGTATGCCAACAATTCATTCATTCAATCACTTATTTCATTAATGCAGTCACTCAAAAGTATGCCAACAATTCATTCATTCAATCACTTATTTCATTAATGTAGTCACTCAAAAGTATGCCAACAATTCATTCATTCAATCACTTATTTCATTAATGCAGTCACTCAAAAGTATGCCAACAATTCATTCATTCAATCACTTATTTCATTAATGTAGTCACTCAAAAGTATGCCAACAATTCATTCATTCAATCACTTATTTCATTAATGCAGTCACTCAAAAGTATGCCAACAATTCATTCATTCAATCACTTATTTCATTAATGTAGTCACTCAAAAGTATGCCAACAATTCATTCATTCAATCACTTATTTCATTAATGTAGTCACTCAAAAGTATGCCAACAATTCATTCATTCAATCACTTATTTCATTAATGCAGTCACTCAAAGTATGCCAACAATTCATTCATTCAATCACTTATTTCATTAATGTAGTCACTCAAAAGTATGCCAACAATTCATTCATTCAATCACTTATTTCATTAATGTAGTCACTCAAAAGTATGCCAACAATTCATTCATTCAATCACTTATTTCATTAATGTAGTCACTCAAAAGTATGCCAACAATTCATTCATTCAATCACTTATTTCATTAATGCAGTCACTCAAAAGTATGCCAACAATTCATTCATTCAATCACTTATTTCATTAATGTAGTCACTCAAAAGTATGCCAACAATTCATTCATTCAATCACTTATTTCATTAATGTAGTCACTCAAAAGTATGCCAACAATTCATTCATTCAATCACTTATTTCATTAATGTAGTCACTCAAAAGTATGCCAACAATTCATTCATTCAATCACTTATTTCATTAATGTAGTCACTCAAAAGTATGCCAACAATTCATTCATTCAATCACTTATTTCATTAATGCAGTCACTCAAAAGTATGCCAACAATTCATTCATTCAATCACTTATTTCATTAATGCAGTCACTCAAAAGTATGCCAACAATTCATTCATTCAATCACTTATTTCATTAATGCAGTCACTCAAAAGTATGCCAACAATTCATTCATTCAATCACTTATTTCATTAATGCAGTCACTCAAAAGTATGCCAACAATTCATTCATTCAATCACTTATTTCATTAATGCAGTCACTCAAAAGTATGCCAACAATTCATTCATTCAATCACTTATTTCATTAATGTAGTCACTCAAAAGTATGCCAACAATTCATTCATTCAATCACTTATTTCATTAATGCAGTCACTCAAAAGTATGCCAACAATTCATTCATTCAATCACTTATTTCATTAATGTAGTCACTCAAAAGTATGCCAACAATTCATTCATTCAATCACTTATTTCATTAATGCAGTCACTCAAAAGTATGCCAACAATTCATTCATTCAATCACTTATTTCATTAATGCAGTCACTCAAAAGTATGCCAACAATTCATTCATTCAATCACTTATTTCATTAATGTAGTCACTCAAAAGTATGCCAACAATTCATTCATTCAATCACTTATTTCATTAATGCAGTCACTCAAAAGTATGCCAACAATTCATTCATTCAATCACTTATTTCATTAATGCAGTCACTCAAAAGTATGCCAACAATTCATTCATTCAATCACTTATTTCATTAATGCAGTCACTCAAAAGTATGCCAACAATTCATTCATTCAATCACTTATTTCATTAATGCAGTCACTCAAAAGTATGCCAACAAT
>CM031619.1:45077214-45087214 GCA_018398815.1 Conus ventricosus
ATCATAAGAAGATGAAGGACAAAGGGAGAAAATTAATGAAGAGGACAACACAACAGAGATCTTGTGTGTATGATCTAATCATCTCTGCGACATCTGCCACATCCAACCAATTTCACTGTATTCTCATGTCACTCTGTCATCTTCGATGAGTGAGTCGTGGCACAGTAATCGATAGTTGACACTTGAACTCTACAACCCTGAACACATCCCCTCCCCTCTTCCTCCCACTCCATCTCCCATTCAACCTCTGGCTGGTACTTCTATTCTTGTATGGCAACTAACTACCATCCAGTTACTACTACTACTACTTATTTATGGCGCTTAATCTTACATCATAAGCCCTAAGCGATTACACATACACAAAGGTTAAAGAAAACATAAATGAAACCAATAAGAAGATGAATATTGCAACAAGTACCACGCATCTACAAACAAGCGTGCATATTGACACACACCCACGCGCGCGAGCGCGCGCGCACATACACGCACGCACGCACGCACGCACGCACGCACGCACGCACGCACACACACACACACACACACACACACACACACACACACACACACACACACACACACACACACAAAGACTCGTCTTCGGCGACAATGAAAAAAAAGTTAGCTGAAGGTCCCACTGACATGTTCCTCTCACTGGTCAGATTTATCTGGCTACTGTATACAGCTGACCATCACAAATCAATTACTGGATCCACCAAGAATGTGTGGCCGTCACTAGTCGCTGCTCAAGTGGGGGCCGGAGTAGCTCAGTTGGTAGAGCGCCGGACTCGTAATCCAAGGATTGCGGGTTCGAATCTCCGCCGGGCCGTTTCGGTACTGGGGGATATTTCCCTTGAAGTTAACATTAGTTCTGACTCCATTCCCCATACAGTCCTTCGAATGAGACTATAAACCGAGGTTCCGTGTGTGAACGCACGCAAACATCTTGCACACACGTCAAATCCCATCACCAGAAAAGAAAAAGAAACACCCGAAGGTGCTGGGAGGACCCAGAGAAGCACTGTCTTCGCCTGCCTTTAGAGCAGTCCTGTACCACCCTTGGAGGCCTGCGCTGTGTTGACGATGGGTACAGGCACGCACAGGACACTCCATTAAGATATCAAGGGACATAACTGCTCCTGAACAGAGGTAAATTAGACTACAGGATGCAGCTCATAACAGCCTTAAAGTAGCATCCCCATGGGTGTACCAGCCCGTATTTCATGACTGCAAAGCCCACCGGCGAAGAACACCACCCCCCAGCTGCCGAGCACACCCCACAGACCCAACCAGCCCTGCCCACGGACAGACGAAGACAGTGCCACTCCAGACACAGCCAAGCTTTCGCCATACGGTCTTATGTGCCCTCAAGAGAGAATCCAAAGTTGTAGTCTTTCCCACTGTCAACAGGACTATCTCTGTGGTCAGTGGGTCTTTCCTCACCGTCACTGGACCTTTCTCCAGGGTCAGCCTAGTTAAGGCAAAGAAGAAAAAGAAACACCCGAAGGTGCTGGGGAGGACCCAGAGAAGCACTGTCTTCGCCTGCCTTTAGAGCAGTCCTGTACCACCCTTGGAGGCCTGCGCTGTGTTGACGATGGGTACAGGCACGCACAGGACACTCCATTAAGATATCAAGGGACATAACTGCTCCTGAACAGAGGTAAATTAGACTACAGGATGCAGCTCATAACAGCCTTAAAGTAGCATCCCCATGGGTGTACCAGCCCGTATTTCATGACTGCAAAGCCCACCGGCGAAGAACACCACCCCCCAGCTGCCGAGCACACCCCACAGACCCAACCAGCCCTGCCCACGGACAGACGAAGACAGTGCCACTCCAGACACAGCCAAGCTTTCGCCATACGGTCTTATGTGCCCTCAAGAGAGAATCCAAAGTTGTAGTCTTTCCCACTGTCAACAGGACTTTCCCTGTGGTCAGTGGGTCTTTCCTCACCGTCACTGGACCTTTCTCCAGGGTCAGCCTAGTTAAGGCAAAGAAGAAAAAGAAACACCCGAAGGTGCTGGGGAGGACCCAGAGAAGCACTGTCTTCGCCTGCCTTTAGAGCAGTCCTGTACCACCCTTGGAGGCCTGCGCTGTGTTGACGATGGGTACAGGCACGCACAGGACACTCCATTAAGATATCAAGGGACATAACTGCTCCTGAACAGAGGTAAATTAGACTACAGGATGCAGCTCATAACAGCCTTAAAGTAGCATCCCCATGGTGTACCAGCCCGTATTTCATGACTGCAAAGCCCACCGGCGAAGAACACCACCCCCCAGCTGCCGAGCACACCCCACAGACCCAACCAGCCCTGCCCACGGACAGACGAAGACAGTGCCACTCCAGACACAGCCAGGCTTTCGCCATACGGTCTTATGTGCCCTCAAGAGAGAATCCAAAGTTGTAGTCTTTCCCACTGTCAACAGGACTTTCCCTGTGGTCAGTGGGTCTTTCCTCACCGTCACTGGACCTTTCTCCAGGGTCAGCCTAGTTAAGGCAAAGAAGAAAAAGAAACACCCGAAGGTGCTGGGGAGGACCCAGAGAAGCACTGTCTTCGCCTGCCTTTAGAGCAGTCCTGTACCACCCTTGGAGGCCTGCGCTGTGTTGACGATGGGTACAGGCACGCACAGGACACTCCATTAAGATATCAAGGGACATAACTGCTCCTGAACAGAGGTAAATTAGACTACAGGATGCAGCTCATAACAGCCTTAAAGTAGCATCCCCATGGGTGTACCAGCCCGTATTTCATGACTGCAAAGCCCACCGGCGAAGAACACCACCCCCAGCTGCCGAGCACACCCCACAGACCCAACCAGCCCTGCCCACGGACAGACGAAGACAGTGCCACTCCAGACACAGCCAGGCTTTCGCCATACGGTCTTATGTGCCCTCAAGAGAGAATCCAAAGTTGTAGTCTTTCCCACTGTCAACAGGACTTTCCCTGTGGTCAGTGGGTCTTTCCTCACCGTCACTGGACCTTTCTCCAGGGTCAGCCTAGTTAAGGCAAAGAAGAAAAAGAAACACCCGAAGGTGCTGGGGAGGACCCAGAGAAGCACTGTCTTCGCCTGCCTTTAGAGCATCCTGTACCACCCTTGGAGGCCTGCGCTGTGTTCACGATGGGTACAGGCACGCACAGGACACTCCATTAAGATATCAAGGGACATAACTGCTCCTGAACAGAGGTAAATTAGACTACAGGATGCAGCTCATAACAGCCTTAAAGTAGCATCCCCATGGGTGTACCAGCCCGTATTTCATGACTGCAAAGCCACCGGCGAAGAACACCACCCCCAGCTGCCGAGCACACCCCACAGACCAACCAGCCCTGCCCACGGACAGACGAAGACAGTGCCACTCCAGACACAGCCAAGCTTTCGCCATACGGTCTTATGTGCCCTCAAGAGAGAATCCAAAGTTGTAGTCTTTCCCACTGTCAACAGGACTTTCCCTGTGGTCAGTGGGTCTTTCCTCACCGTCACTGGACCTTTCTCCAGGGTCAGCCTAGTTAAGGCAAAGAAGAAAGAAAAGAAACACCAACTTTCAGGCAAAGAAGAAAAAGAAACACCAACTTTCAGAAGAGAAGGCCAGTTTGGCCGTTGGTATGGATGATGACACGTTACACATAGCATGCACCTTCCCCAAAGATGGAGTATGGCTGCCTGGGATAAAAAAAATAACGGTCATCACACAAAACTCCACTCCCTTTGTAGGGGTAGATGGCATTAATCCTTGCCTGTCCATATAGGGAGTGTCCACAGGAGTATCAGCCTGCGTACGCAGAAGAAGAAGAAGAAGAAGAAGAAGAAGAAGAAGAAGCTGCTCAAGTGCTCTTCTATTCTGCCTCGTGAGCTAATGGACACACTCCCCTACCCACACTCCTGTCAGTGCATTGGTCTCCTCTCCTGGGCCTCTCTCATCGTTCCTACACTTCCAGTTTTCTTCTTTCGTCTTAGCTCATGGGTTAACGGTATGCAAGCAGCGCTGTCTAGCCTGTATTTGCTGGAACATACCAAATACACTTCACTAGTTAAAAGATGGTCCAACTGTTTTTCCGTTTCTTCCTCCGTCGCTCTACCCCCTCCCCCCTCCCCGCCTCTTTTCATCTACCCTATAATCTCATCCTCCATCCCTCCCCACATTCCACACTCAATTCTCTCTCTCTCCCTCTTTTATCTCTCTCTTCTCTCTCTTGAGACCTCCCTTCACCCTCACCCCTCTCAAAAACTCTAGCGTCCGCCTGCATCAAGATGCTAGCTTTGTGTTGATAATTCAGACTTAAAGCTCTGGTTATTGTTGGACTTATTTCAGCTTTGTTGTATTCCAGACTTAAGCTCGTTGGTTATTGTTGCTTATTCAGCTTGTGTGTTAACCTATTAAGCTCGTTGGTTATGTTGACTATTTAGCTTTGTGACATTCCAAGAACTTAAAGCTCGTTGGTAAGTAGACTTTATTTCAGCTTTGTGTTGATATTCCAGACTTAAGCTCGTTGGTTATTGTGACTTATTCGCTTTTGTTGATAATCAGACTTATAAGCTCGTTTTATTTACTTATTTCAGATTTCGTGTTGATATTCCAGACTTAAAGCTCGTTGGTTATTGTTGACCTTATTTCGCTTTGTGTTGATAATCCAGACTTAAGCTCGTTGGTATGTTGACTTATTTCTAGCTTTGTGTTGATAATTCCAGACTTAAAGCTCGTTGGTTATTGTTGACTTATTTCAGCTTTGTGTTGATAATTCCAGACTTAAAGCTCGTTGGTTATTGTTGACTTATTTCAGCTTTGTGTTGATAATTCCAGACTTAAAGCTCGTTGGTTATTGTTGACTTATTTCAGCTTTGTGTTGATAATTCCAGACTTAAAGCCGTTGGTTATTGTTGACTTATTTCAGCTTTGTGTTGATAATTCCAGACTTAAAGCTCGTTGGTTATTGTTGACTTATTTCAGCTTTGTGTTGATAATTCCAGACTTAAAGCTCGTTGGTTATTGTTGACTTATTTCAGCTTTGTGTTGATAATTCCAGACTTAAAGCTCGTGGTTATTGTTGACTTATTTCAGCTTTGTGTTGATAATTCCAGACTTAAAAAGCTCGTTGGTTATTGTTGACTTATTTCAGCTTTGTGTTGATAATTCCAGACTTAAAGCTCGTTGGTTATTGTTGACTTATTTCAGCTTTGTGTTGATAATTCCAGACTTAAAAGCTCGTTGGTTATTGTTGACTTATTTCAGCTTTGTGTTGATAATTCCAGACTTAAAGCTCGTTGGTTATTGTTGATTATTTCAGCTTTGTGTTGATAATTCCAGACTTAAAAGCTCGTTGGTTATTGTTGACTTATTTCAGCTTTGTGTTGATAATTCCAGACTTAAAGCTCGTTGGTTATTGTTGACTTATTTCAGCTTGTGTTGATAATTCCAGACTTAAAGCTCGTTGGTTATTGTTGACTTATTTCAGCTTTGTGTTGATAATTCCAGACTTAAAGCTCGTTGGTTATTGTTGACTTATTTCAGCTTTGTGTTGATAATTCCAGACTTAAAGCTCGTTGGTTATTGTTGACTTATTTCAGCTTTGTGTTGATAATTCCAGACTTAAAGCTCGTTGGTTATTGTTGACTATTTCAGCTTTGTGTTGATAATTCCAGACTTAAAAAGCTCGTTGGTTATTGTTGACTTATTTCAGCTTTGTGTTGATAATTCCAGACTTAAAGCTCGTTGGTTATTGTTGACTTATTTCAGCTTTGTGTTGATAATTCCAGACTTAAAGCTCGTTGGTTATTGTTGACTTATTTCAGCTTTGTGTTGATAATTCCAGACTTAAAGCTCGTTGGTTATTGTTGACTTATTTCAGCTTTGTGTTGATAATTCCAGACTTAAAGCTCGTTGGTTATTGTTGACTTATTTCAGCTTTGTGTTGATAATTCCAGACTTAAAGCTCGTTGGTTATTGTTGACTTATTTCAGCTTTGTGTTGATAATTCCAGACTTAAAGCTCGTTGGTTATTGTTGACTTATTTCAGCTTTGTGTTGATAATTCCAGACTTAAAAGCTCGTTGGTTATTGTTGACTTATTTCAGCTTTGTGTTGATAATTCCAGACTTAAAGCTCGTTGGTTATTGTTGACTTATTTCAGCTTTGTGTTGATAATTCCAGACTTAAAGCTCGTTGGTTATTGTTGACTTATTTCAGCTTTGTGTTGATAATTCCAGACTTAAAGCTCGTTGGTTATTGTTGACTTATTTCAGCTTTGTGTTGATAATTCCAGACTTAAAGCTCGTTGGTTATTGTTGACTTATTTCAGCTTTGTGTTGATAATTCCAGACTTAAAGCTCGTTGGTTATTGTTGACTTATTTCAGCTTTGTGTTGATAATTCCAGACTTAAAGCTCGTTGGTTATTGTTGACTTATTTCAGCTTTGTGTTGATAATTCCAGACTTAAAGCTCGTTGGTTATTGTTGACTTATTTCAGCTTGTGTTTGATAATTCCAGACTTAAAGCTCGTTGGTTATTGTTGACTTATTTCAGCTTTGTGTTGATAATTCCAGACTTAAAGCTCGTTGGTTATTGTTGACTTATTTCAGCTTTGTGTTGATAATTCCAGACTTAAAGCTCGTTGGTTATTGTTGACTTATTTCAGCTTTGTGTTGATAATTCCAGACTTAAAGCTCGTTGGTTATTGTTGAACTTATTTCAGCTTTGTGCTGATAATTCCAGACTTAAGCTCGTTGGTTATTGTTGACTTATTTCAGCTTTGTGTTGATAATTCCAGACTTAAAGCTCGTTGGTTATTGTTGACTTATTTCAGCTTTGTGTTGATAATTCCAGACTTAAAGCTCGTTGGTTATGTTGACTTATTTCAGCTTTGTGTGATAATTCCAGACTTAAAGCTCGTTGGTTATTGTTGACTTATTTCAGCTTTGTGTTGATAATTCCAGACTTAAAGCTCGTTGGTTATTGTTGACTATATTTCAGCTTTGTGTTGATAATTCCAGACTTAAAGCTCGTTGGTTATTGTTGACTTATTTCAGCTTTGTGTTGTATAATTCCAGACTTAAAGCTCGTTGGTTATTGTTGACTTATTTCAGCTTTGTGTTGATAATTCCAGACTTAAAGCTCGTTGGTTATTGTTGACTTATTCAGCTTTGTGTTGATAATTCCAGACTTAAAGCTCGTTGGTTATTGTTGACTTATTTCAGCTTTGTGTTGATAATTCCAGACTTAAAGCTCGTTGGTTATTGTTGACTTATTCAGCTTTGTGTTGATAATTCCGACTTAAAGCTCGTTGGTTATTGTTGACTTATTTCAGCTTTGTGTTGATAATTCCAGACTTAAAGCTCGTTGGTTATTGTTGACTTATTTCAGCTTTGTGTTGATAATTCCAGACTTAAGCTCGTTGGTTATTGTTGACTTATTTCAGCTTTGTGTTGATAATTCCAGACTTAAAGCTCGTTGGTTATTGTTGACTTATTTCAGCTTTGTGTTTGATAATTCCAGACTTAAAGCTCGTTGGTTATTGTTGACTTATTTCAGCTTTGTGTTGATAATTCCAGACTTAAAGCTCGTTGGTTATTGTTGACTTATTTCAGCTTTGTGTTGATAATTCCAGACTTAAAGCTCGTTGGTTATTGTTGACTTATTTCAGCTTTGTGTTGATAATTCCAGACTTAAAGCTCGTTGGTTATTGTTGACTTATTTCAGCTTTGTGTTGATAATTCCAGACTTAAAGCTCGTTGTTATTGTTGAACTTATTTCAGCTTTGTGTTGATAATTCCAGACTTAAAGCTCGTTGGTTATTGTGACTTATTTCAGCTTTGTGTTGATAATTCCAGACTTAAAGCTCGTTGGTTATTGTTGACTTATTTCAGCTTTGTGTTGATAATTCCAGACTTAAAGCTCGTTGGTTATTGTTGACTTATTTCAGCTTTGTGTTGATAAATTCCAGACTTAAAGCTCGTTGGTTATTGTTGACTTATTTCAGCTTTGTGTTGATAATTCCAGACTTAAAGCTCGTTGGTTATTGTTGACTATTTCAGCTTTGTGTTGATAATTCCAGACTTATAAGTCGTTGGTTATTGTTGACTTATTCAGCTTTGTGTTGATAATTCCAGACTTAAAGCTCGTTGGTTATTGTTGACTTATTTCAGCTTTGTGTTGATAATTCCAGACTTAAAGCTCGTTGGTTATTGTTGACTTATTTCAGCTTTGTGTTGATAATTCCAGACTTAAAGCTCGTTGGTTATTGTTGACTTATTTCAGCTTTGTGTTGATAATTCCAGACTTAAAGCTCGTTGGTTATTGTTGACTTATTTCAGCTTTGTGTTGATAATTCCAGACTTAAAGCTCGTTGGTTATTGTTGACTTATTCAGCTTTGTGTTGATAATTCCAGACTTAAAGCTCGTTGGTTATTGTTGACTTATTTCAGCTTTGTGTTGATAATTCCAGACTTAAAGCTCGTTGGTTATTGTTGACTTATTTCAGCTTTGTGTTGATAATTCCAGACTTAAAGCTCGTTGGTTATTGTTGACTTATTTCAGCTTTGTGTTGAAATTCCAGACTTAAAGCTCGTTGGTTATTGTTGACTTATTTCAGCTTTGTGTTGATAATTCCAGACTTAAAGCTCGTTGGTTATTGTTGACTTATTTCAGCTTTGTGTTGATAATTCCAGACTTAAAGCTCGTTGGTTATTGTTGACTTATTTCAGCTTTGTGTTGATAATTCCAGACTTAAAGCTCGTTGGTTATTGTTGACTTATTTCAGCTTTGTGTTGATAATTCCAGACTTAAAGCTCGTTGGTTATTGTTGACTTATTTCAGCTTTGTGTTGATAATTCCAGACTTAAAGCTCGTTGGTTATTGTTGACTTATTTCAGCTTTGTGTTGATAATTCAGACTTAAAGCTCGTTGGTTTATTGTTGACTTATTTCAGCTTTGTGTTGATAATTCCAGACTTAAAGCTCGTTGTTATTGTTGACTTATTTCAGCTTTGTGTTGATAATTCCAGACTTAAAAAGCTCGTTGGTTATTGTTGACTTATTTCAGCTTTGTGTTGATAATTCCAGACTTAAAGCTCGTTGGTTATTGTTGACTTATTCAGCTTTGTGTTGATAATTCCAGACTTAAAAGCTCGTTGGTTATTGTTGACTTATTTCAGCTTTGTGTTGATAATTCCAGACTTAAAGCTCGTTGGTTATTGTTGACTTATTTCAGCTTTGTGTTGATAATTCCAGACTTAAAGCTCGTTGGTTATTGTTGACTTATTTCAGCTTTGTGTTGATAATTCCAGACTTAAAGCTCGTTGGTTATTGTTGACTTATTTCAGCTTTGTGTTGATAATTCCAGACTTAAAGCTCGTTGGTTATTGTTGACTTATTTCAGCTTTGTGTTGATAATTCCAGACTTAAAGCTCGTTGGTTATTGTTGACTTATTTCAGCTTTGTGTTGATAATTCCAGACTTAAAGCTCGTTGGTTATTGTTGACTTATTTCAGCTTTGTGTTGATAATTCCAGACTTAAAGCTCGTTGGTTATTGTTGACTTTATTTCAGCTTTGTGTTGATAATTCCAGACTTAAAGCTCGTTGGTTATTGTTGACTTATTTCAGCTTTGTGTGATAATTCCAGACTTAAAGCTCGTTGGTTATTGTTGACTTATTTCAGCTTTGTGTTGATAATTCCAGACTTAAAGCTCGTTGGTTATTGTTGACTTATTTCAGCTTTGTGTTGATAATTCCAGACTTAAAGCTCGTTGGTTATTGTTGACTTATTTCAGCTTTGTGTTGATAATTCCAGACTTAAAGCTCGTTGGTTATTGTTGACTTATTTCAGCTTTGTGTTGATAATTCCAGACTTAAAGCTCGTTGGTTATTGTTGACTTATTTCAGCTTTGTGTTGATAATTCCAGACTTAAAGCTCGTTGGTTATTGTTGACTTATTTCAGCTTGTGTTGATAATTCCAGACTTAAAGCTCGTTGGTTATTGTTGACTTATTTCAGCTTTGTGTTGATAAT
>CM031619.1:45092214-45097214 GCA_018398815.1 Conus ventricosus
TTACAGATCCATTTGTTTGGCGTGTCTAAAGAGGACTTTTGCTACGACTCATCAGTGGAACTTGGCTGGTTGCGCGGGTTGGTCCTTAACATACAATGAAAATATACCCGATGTTTTTTTTAGTATTGTCACTACGAAGGGGACACAAACGAAATCGAACAGTTTTGATAAAGCTAGGCAGGGTTTTCTCTCTTTTATTCCACTTAAGAACACCAACTTCTATTGACATCACTGTTTTTATGTATTATTTTCAGTAAGACATGGATACCGTTGTCAAAGGAATTCTCTATCTCATCTGTTTCCGTGCGGTGATGAACGTTTTTAATTTGATATTTGTATTTCAATTTGCTCACGAAAAGGTTGAGCACTAGTTGTAAACTTGATGATTTAAAGCCGTAAACAGGATATCTATCGCTGAATCTCATCGCCCATCGAGTAGCCTTTAATCTTTAAGCTTCTTCAAATTTCTTTTAAAGAGGTGGCCCTGAAATGTATGGATCAATCATTAAAGCAAGCAGTCGTCTGCGGAGACGCGGATTGTTAACTTTACAAACCCTTGTAGGTCATTAATGTGGCACAGGAGTAGCAAAAGGGCCTAGTATTGTACCCTGGGGGACACAGTTTCGACAGTCACTTCCCCTGACGCTTCACCACCATTATCACAGTCATTTTGGGTTGTTTCAAGAAGCTTTAAATCCAGATGTTGCGTAGGGCCTCGCACGCCGTGACAGCCCATTTCATGGAGTAACTTGACGAGGAGAAATATAGAATCAAAGGCTTTGTTGAAGTCTAAGATGATGGTGTCGATTTGGTAATCTACGTTGTGCTATGAAATGACGTCCCGTGTTGTAATGCGGAGCTGTGTATTCTACGACTGGTGGGTTTGAGGCTCACAGATTTGATCTGTGAGAATCTTCAAGGTACATGTGGTTGTGGCAGTGGGGGTGGCCTACGATGGGTTCAAGTATCCAAGGACCTCAGCAAGGCCCTAAGTTTTTCCGTCGACTGTTTACGCCATGTCTGGTTCATCATTCCGTCATCTTTGCCGTTGATTGTCTTTATATTTGTCGTCATTTTGCCGTCTGCTCTGTTTTAGAAGTTAAAATCAGATTAAAAATAATGCACATCATTATCAATACTGCTACTACTACTGCTACTACAACTATTACAACTACCACTTCTACTGCTACCACTACTTCTACTACTACTTCTCTTATTCTATTACTACTTATACCACTACAACAACAACAACAACAACAACAACAACTACTACTACTACTACTACTACTATACTACTGTCAATCAAGCCTCAGTGGGCGTGGTCTCAGCTGGCATCAAAGATGTGACAGGTGATGGAACGTGACGTATGCACTGAGACGTGGAGTCGGACTTGGTCTCCCACAGACTTTGACAGAAAATCCACCACAAATGCCCAAAGGCTTTTATGAACAAGATGAAGCATCCCAGGAACCAGCCAATCAGTCAGCCACACAGCCACGCAGCTAGCCAACCAGCCAGCCAACCGAATCGCGATCCAGCCCTTCGACTCGCCTACCAATCCACTTGCCAACCAACAGATCAAACCTAGCAACCAAGCCAGCCTCCTACCAGTTTATCAAACGGCCAGCAAACAACCCAACCCAAGTCTAGCCCAGAAACCAGCCAACTAACCTTCAATCCTACGCACCCACCCTCCAACCTCACACCCATCGACAAATCAACCTTTTGCCCATCCCATATCCACCCAACCCACGGATCAACCTATAATCCACCTGCCGACCAACCAACCAACCAACCAACCAACCAACCAACCAACCAACCAACCAACCAATTAACAGAGCCACCCACCATCCCACGAATCAACATTTTACCAACCAACCAACCAACCAACCAACCAACCCATGTATCAACCTTTAACCCACCAAACAAAAAACCT
Source organism: Conus ventricosus (assembly GCA_018398815.1). Lineage (NCBI taxonomy): Eukaryota > Metazoa > Mollusca > Gastropoda > Neogastropoda > Conidae > Conus > Conus ventricosus. The sequence goes on from CM031619.1 coordinate 45,094,151, forward strand.
CGAACATTCAACACTGGACGACACAGACAGCAAGGTTCCTAGTGCTGCTTTCCTGTTATGCCGCCCCCCTCCCACTCCCCCCCCCCCCCCCCCCACCCCCATCAACCAACCTTCCTGGCCGTCGTTGGTTCAGAACACTCGGAAACACAGAAGGGAGAAAGGAGGACGGAAGGAGAGAAAAAAAAAACAAAAAAAAAAAAAACGAGAAAAACACAGAACGACAGACAGATGAGTGGCCGAAAGATTAACTAAGACCAGAAGAATCTACGAGAAACTACATGAGGGCGGGGGAAGGGGGGGGGGGGGGGGGGGAGGGGGGGGGGAGGGGAGGAGGAGGGGAGAATGACAGACAGATGAGTGGCCGACATATGAAGAGGGCCTGATGAATTTACGAGAAACACTAGCGATGGGATGGCGGGGGGGGGGGGGGGGGGGGGGGGGGGGGGGAATGAAGGGGGATGACGACAGATCAGTGGTCGGGCAGGAGAACAGGACCAGAGGAATTGCGAGAAACACTAGCGATTGGAGAGTGGTGGTGGTGGTGGTGGTGGTGGTGGTGAGGGGGTACAAACGACTCAAACTCACCAACACACACAAACGCGGCTCATGTACACCACATCGGCAAGTTATTAAAAGAGAGACTAGAGAGGGGGTGGGGGTGGGGTGGAGGTGGAGGCTTAAGAGGAGGAAACACACACACACACACACACACACACACACACACACACACACACACACACACACACACAGCTTTTCCCGATCAACAAAAATTGAGTGTACGTGTTTCTCTGTGTCCCTCCCTCTCTCTCTGTCTCCCTGGCAGCCTGCCTGTATATCCGTCACTCCGTGCCGCTTTCTGTCTGTATGTTTATCCGTCCCTCCGTCCGTCCATCCATCCGTCCGCCTGCCTGCTCGGCTTACAACTGCCTGTCTTGCCTGCCCGTCCATCACACTGTCGCCTGGTTGACTGCCTTGTCTGCGTGTTTGTCGGCCCATCCATCCATCCATCCATCCATCTGTCTGTCTGTCTGTCAGTCTGTTTGTTTGCCCTGCCAACGGTCGTCAGCTGATCCGAACATCGCCCGGGCAGCAGGGCAGAAAATGCCGACCTGTCAGATCAGTGCTTGGCTCAGGGCTGCACCCACCCACAGGCGCCGAACAGTGAAGGGGTGGTGGTGGGTGGTGAGGTGGTGGGTGGTGGTGGTGGTGGTGGTGAGGGTGGGTGGTGGTGGTGGTGGTGAGGGTGGGTGGGGGTGGGGGTGGGGGTGGGAAAGATCAGCAGTCCCAGTCTCCTTTCCCTTCTTCTCTCCTTCCTCGTGGCGCCGAAGTCCCGAGCGAGAAGAAGTGTGAGGGGGTCAAAACCAAAGTAATAAGGGAAAAGAAAAGCGTTAAGGCCGTTCTGGTTGAGTGACACGAGGATGATTGTGGCGAGTGAGGTTGAGCTTTCTGCCACCCCCCCCCCCCCCCACCCCTTCGCTTCCTCCACCCCACCTATACCCCGACACACACACACCAACCCACGCGCACGCACACACACACACACACACACACACACACACACACACACACACACACACACACACACGTACATACAGACACGCACACACACACACACACACGCACACACACAAACACACACACACACGCGCGCGCACGCACGCAGACACACAGAGGCACGCTTGGTCAATATTTTTTAGGCTGAAGTACTGAAAGTCGCAAGGAAGCATGGAAAATGCGAAAATATGGACATGGAGAATCATACGTTGAGAAACATGGGCATGATAAACAGGGACATAGGGAAATATGGACACAGGGAAAGAAACATCTGGAAATTCGGACATGGGGAAATATAGACAGGGAAACACAGGCAAATGGAATCGGACATGGGGGGAATCGGACTTAAGTCAACATGGGACATGGGAAACAGACATTTAGAAACAGACACAAGGAATATGGACTGGGGAAACGTGAACTGGGAAAGCAGACATGGGGAAACATTGACATGGGGGAAACCGACATTTAGAAACAGACACAAGGAAATATGGACCTGGGGGAAACGTGAACTGGGAAAGCAGACATCGGGAAACATTGACATGGGGAAACCGACATTTAGAAACAGACACAAGGAAATATGGACCTGGGGAAACGTGAACTGGGAAAGCAGACATCGGGAAACATTGACATGGGGGAAACCGACATTTAGAAACAGACACAAGGAAATATGGACCTGGGGAAACGTGAACTGGGAAAGCAGACATCGGGAAACATTGACATGGGGAACCGACATTTAGAAACAGACACAAGGAAATACGGACCTGGGGAAACGTGAACTGGGAAAGCAGACATGGGGAAACATTGACATGGGGAAACCGACATTTAGAAACAGACACAAGGAAATATGGACCTGGGGGAAACGTGAACTGGGAAAGCAGACATCGGCAAACATTGACATGGGGAAACCGACATTTAGAAACAGACACAAGGAAATATGGACCTGGGGAAACGTGAACTGGGAAAGCAGACATCGGGAAACATTGACATGGGGGAAACCGACATTTAGAAACAGACACAAGGAAATATGGACCTGGGGAAGCGTGAACTGGGAAAGCAGACATCGGGAAACATTGACATGGGGGAAACATTGACATGGGGAAAACATTGACATGGGGAAAACATTGACATGGGGGAAACCGACATTTAGAAACAGACACAAGGAAATATGGACCTGGGGAAACGTGAATGGGAAAGCAGACATCGGGAAACATTGACATGGGGAAAACTTGGGCATGGAGACACAAGAACAGGGAAGTACATATGAAATGAAGCAGGGAACAGTAAACAATAACAAACAGACAAATAGGGTAAGTCTTGGTCTCACGATAAAACAAATACACGCACCTTAACTCCAAAGGAATGCTGCCAACGACACCGAATCGCCTAGCAGACATGACAGCACAGAGCACACACAGAACAAACATGGAAACATCTCCCAAAAAGGATTTTCAAGCTTGCCTATATACCCTGTACCGAACACATCAACATATCAACAGCAACCGGAGAAATG
>CM031619.1:45114714-45144714 GCA_018398815.1 Conus ventricosus
GGTGCAGTTGCAAGATGTCCTTTCAGCTTGGTGTTGCAATGACTGCAAGAAATATAGAATTATAAACAAAGCTTGCTCTTATGTCTTAGATTGAAGAAATAGGGGGAGATAAGCATTCATATCTGCTGTGGTAGATGATTCTGCCTAACTAACAGTATGTGCTTGAGTGGGGGAATGGGGAAAAATAAAATAAAATAAAATAAAAATAAAATAAATGCTTCTCAAAATGAGCCTTCAGCAAGCTTATAGTCTCCAAGGGGTAGACAACCTCCAATAGGGAGGGAAACTCACTAACATATAACTCCTGGTATTGCACACCGGCCTTTTCTGGGATTGCATTCTTCTTAAAACTGAAAAGGCAGAGGAGTCAAATTACCACTTTCCGCGGTCACTGAGGAGAAACAACCAGGTTTCGAAATATCGGTATATGACCAGGAGTTGTATGTTAGTGAGTTTCCCTCCCTATTGGAGGATGTCTCCCCCTTCGAGACTATAAGCTTGCTGAAGGCTCATTTTGAGAAGCATTTATTTTATTTTATTTTATTTTATTTTTCCCCATTCACCCACTCAAGCACATACTGTTAGTTAGGCAGAATCATCTACCACAGCAGATATGAATGCTTATCTCCCCCTATTTCTTCAATCTAAGACATAAGAGCAAGCTTTGTTTATAATTCTATATTTCTTGCAGTCATTGCAACACCAAGCTGCTCTGTAAGTTGCTGGAACGGTGCTCGGTACTTATCCTTGGAATTTATTAGTTTGTTGTGTGTATATATATATATATATATATATATATATATATATATATATATATATATATATATCCACATACACTACACTCCCACCCCCCCACACACACACACACACACACACACACACACACACACACACACACACCTACTCACACGCGCAACATTGCATGGTATGAGGACGGTTCATTTTGAGCATGATGAGTTTACGGCAGCGAGCTGTCAGGAGATGTCCAAGAAAAGCCATCCGAGAAAGCACTACATCTACATCACAATGGTACGGAGAGCACTAAGTCACTTAGTAGGGTTAGACAGTTTTTCACGGAGACAGTGGGGTGGGGATGGAAATAAAGAATGGGACGTCAGGGAAGGTGTGCGTGGGGTGGTTGAGGGAAGGCGTGGGAGGGGGGAGGGGGGGGGGGGCGTGATGGTTGTGAAGGATTTAGGAGCGGATGTCAGAGTTTTTCAAACTGAGAGGATTGGTGAAGTCCGGCTGTTGTCAAGAGCCGTGAAGGACGCCTGAGGGTACAATGGAAAGCGTTTATCACCTTGTGATGCTTGATGCTTTGATCTGACGTAATTTACGTCTCCTTCCACACGGGCCCCCCTCTCCTCCCACCCCCCACCCCCACCCCCACACTTTTAGCTTCCCTCTTTTCACTGCTCCCCTCCTCGTTTTAGAAAACCCTCCCCTTGTCATTGCTCCACACACACACACACACACACACACACACACATCACCTCACCTCACCTCCACCACCACCACCACCACCACCATTCCACTCTTACTCCCCACTTCAACGCCTTGAAACGAAAGTATAAAAATGGCAGGAAGCTAGGTAAGTGCCGTCATCTTCCCCAGCTGAGGCGGCTAGGCCCGAGGTACACACAGTCGTTCAGGTGAGTACTTCACGGAACTCGCATCTTCCAGCAGGCCGCGACTGTTTCGCCCTGAGAAGAGTTCGTCAGGCCCGCTGCTGGCTCCCTGGCTGAAGAGAAGCACTCGAACATGAGGAAATAGGCCTGCAGTTTTATGGGGGCCTGGAATTAGTTCATCGTGGGAGCCAGAGGGACCCTGCTCGTTGGTTTTGTACTGTTTACCGTTCCCTGCCTCATCGAAGATTTCCTTTCATGAGCAAAAGGTTTCCTCATGATGAGTATATGCTGAAAATGCCTCTAACTGCTCGCATGAGAATTCTATGCTTGAACAGAGTTTGTTTTCTTTATTTTATAAATCAAATTAATTTGGTTTAAAATCCAAATGGAGCTGTAAAGAACATAACCAATGCAGTGACTAGGAATAATAAGCTGTTATGCGTAACAAAAAGTTCTTTTAACAAAAATCCCGGGATGAAAAGATCAATAAAAAGGTTTGGGTATCTGAAGACGATCACACCAATATATCTCTTACAGTTTCAGTTTCATCAAGGAGGCGTCACTGTGTGCGGACTAGTCCATACACGCTACACCACATCCGCTACGTTTTGAGACCGCACTGCGCATGACTTTAAGCTGATGGATAAAGAGAAAGAAGTTGTGCAGGAAAAACAAATGTATAAGGACATTGCATCTTTGGCGTCTGAACAAGTGTATACCGTCATTGCATCTTTGGCGTCTGAACAAGTGTATAAGGTCATTGCATCTTTGGCGTCTAAAGAAGTGTATAAGGACATTGTATCTTTGGCGTCTAAACAAGTGTATAAGGACATTGTATCTTTGGCGTCTAAACAAATGTATAAGGACATTGTATCTTTGGTGTCTAAAGAAGTGTATAACGACATTAGAGAACAGGAATATGCCGACTCTACGCCACTTTCGCCCTCACCCAGTTTTCGGGCGAAAGTGACGTAGAGTCGGCATATTCCTGTTCTCTGACAAGTAACCAAAAATAAACGATTATCTACAAACAAACATACTGTGTACGGTTGTCCGTTTTTAATACTAATTTACTAAAGTTTTCATAGAGTAGCGTAGGGAAAGTAGCCAGGACTGAACACATTCCCATAGAGTAACGCAGGGGAAAAGCAGTTGTGTCTGAACGCGCCCATATACACGGTGGGTGCACCAGGCTATTCGATTACTTCGCGGTATGTTAATTACAGAGTGGGGAGAGAGAGAGAAACCTAAGGTTAAGTTGCCCTCAGAACAGACAGACAGAGAAGAGAGACAGAGAGACAGACACACACACACACACACGTTCACAAACGCACACACACACACACACACACAACACACACGTTCACAAACGCACACACACACACCACACACACACACACACACACACACACGTTCACAAACGCACACACACACACACACAACACACATACACACACACACACACACACACACACACACACACACACACACACACACTTCTTCGCATACTTTTCTGTGTCACCTTCCTGACTGCTGTCTACCTCCCTCCTTCCTCTCTTCCACACATGCACCCCAACCCCTCCACCACCACCTCCGCCACCCCCCACCCCCAACACACACACACATACACACACACACACACACACACACACACACACACACACACACACACACACACACACACACACACACACACAGACGGACAGACAGGCAGAGACAGACACTCCTACACGCGCAGCGCGCACTCACACCTGCTGGCAAACTGAGAGGCTAAAAAATCAATACTGCCGCCCCTCTCCTCCCTCTCCTCCCCTCCCCCCACTCCCTCACGCCGGCCAGCTGCATTGCAATATATTTCATCATTTTTCACAGCGCTCACATGGACCAGTTTCTAACGCCGGTTTCATCATTCTTCTACTGACTGCCGGACTGGTAGGGCGTTTTATTATTGCGCTGTGTTCTGTGTTTGGTGTGCTATTCTAAAAAATGGCTACCCGTTTCACTGAAGAGCAGGCTCTTGCCATTGAACACCACAAGGTTTACCATACTTTCATGTTAGAGTATTTGTTGAAAAAAGAACGAGGTGAAGCATGTTCGTTGCCGCTGAAACCGAAAAGAAGTATTGCTTTCCTAGAAGGAACAGAAAAAGAAAAAGTGAACCGACTGCTTTGGAATGGACGACTATCTTAAAAGGTTTGTTGGTTTAAGGAAATGAAAATGACATTACCGAACAAGATGAGGCTAATTATAATAAGTGTTTAACTGTTGATGAGATGCTTCCTTTTTTAAAAAGCGGCGCTATGTTAATAAAACAAAATAAAAGCAAAACAATTCATCACGCGTTGATTTTTGGCGTGGCTTGAGACAGCCCAAGTCATGTTTAAAAAACAAAAAACGCATTAAACATGGCGTTTATTTCTTAAGACGCAGGTGAACATGTCTGATTCGTATGCTAGGAAACTCATTCAACTTTCTGTGTGTTTTTATAACTATCCTAAATTCCACAAGCTAGGAATCAGTATAAATGAACTGTGTAGCAAACGCCAAACCATTATTAAACTTATGCAACTGGATGGCGATTTTCGGGGGTTCTGGCAAAACTAGATAGGGTTAGGCAGACCTTAGTACATCTACCAGTATGGAGAGGAGTAGTGTGTGGCCAGCACTATCTTCATATAAATGCTCCAAATATACAATGACGGATGTACTACTACTGGCGATTAGAGCCGCCATAAAAGCTCGGCCACAGCAGTAATTGCTGTAACTCTGCCATAGCCAGTTGCAAGCCTGGTTGAGAAAAGAGGAGCAGAGCAAACTAGGCCAAACAAACCCTATGTGATCGCTTGCTGCCAATGACGTTAGCACTGCAAAGCTCGGTGGCAAACTAGGCCAAACGACCCTATGTGATCGCTTGACTACAAAGCGCGGCAGCACCAGCAAAGCTCAGCGGCAAACTAGGCCAAACGACCCTATGTGATCACTTGGGGTTGATTGAGGTTGCGCGCGGGACACAGCCTGTTTAGTCACAAAGCAAGAAGTGGCCCTAGGAGTTCTACTTTTTGTTTGTTGTGTGTTTTGGCCTACCCCACGCACGCACGTCCCCCCACCCCCACCCCCGGACTGTCTATTGTGTGTTTGTTGTTTGTTGTTTGTTTTGTCCTGCCCCCACGCATGCACAACCCCCCACCCCCACCTGCCCCACCCCCCACCCACGCATGCACACACTCAAGTCCTTCTAAGTTTTTAACAGTTATTCTCAAGTTCTTACTTAAGTTACTTCTAAGTTGTCCTTAAGTCATTCTCAAGTTATCCCCAAGTTTTTAATAAGTTCTTGATCAAGTTCTTAATTAAGTTCTTAATAAGTTTTGATCAAGTTCTTGATAAGTTCTTGATTAAGTCATCCTTTAAGTACAACCAAGTTCTTATTAAGTTATCTTATAATTATCAAAAAAATACAAGCTATGTTTTTATCTTAAATAGTAGATGTCTAATATAGTACACACACGCCTCAAAAAAACGCGTCATCGTTGAGGATGTCTTGCTCAGCGTTTTCTGCATAGATTTTAAGGAAGGTCTTACATCCGAAGCAACCGCATTGATTACAATTCTGGTCTATGGAAATGTCTTTTATAGACTCCATGTCTTTATTTATTGACTTCATCATTTTATAATACGCCATGATCTATTTTTATAAAAAAATTTAAATATTATTCCATTATAAATGGATCAAAATGATGCTTTGTTATTGGCGGTTTTGGCGTGCAGTTGTCTTTTTCTGTATTTAACGGTTCAGGTTGTTTTAACTTCTTTCGTTTCTGTTGCCATTGTGTATATATTTTATAGCCATAATAACTGCCCCAACAGCAGCAAGGGCGCCAAAAATGGCAAACAGTTTTAGTTTAATATTCCATGAAGACTTTGGGGCCCTTGAATCACATGGAGTTTTTATAGCTGGCATTGAATCAACTTGTTCTGGCGTTGGCGGTGTTATGTTTTCATAATGCTGTAACATTAATTTTTTTTGTGCTGTTCCACTCTGCTAATTTTTTTCCTGCTTCAACACGCCCAGGATTTTTAATGGTCTCCACCTGGTTCAGTGTTTTCTGATGATTTTCTGGCTTGGTTACTTTCTCCACCTGGTTCAGTGTTTTCTGATTCTGCTGATTTTCCAGATCGTTCATTTTGAAGGAAATAAAATCTATATGATTAAAAGTTATTAATCCCATGATTAACGCGATAACAATGTTCCAAATCTGTAGTATAAATCACATCCTAGAGACTCTAATGACTTTGTTAAAACTGGATCTTGCGTTAAATCATACGTAAGATCTTGTTTAGAATCAATGGGAGCAAATCTACTGACTAGTTTAGTGTACAAACTAAGAACCGTTTGCCCCACACTTTTCACCATTCTAGACCCCAGCTGCGCTTCATACCTGTTATGATACTTTATAATGTCTTGCGGCGACATTTGTTGAATCTGTTCAATGCTGAATTCAGTTCCGAGGAACTGTTTTGTTTTCCACATGCTGCCAAAGAATACAGCCTCTCCTTTTTGGGCATAATAGCTTGATCATCAACTTGGTCATTCATAAGTTCGGAAGGTTTAGGCCGCCTTGTAGCTGTAGTAGATCATCACTGTTCATGTTTTTTAATAATTATAATTATTTTATTTTATAAAAAAAGAGCACCGAAAAAACTGTTGCTAACCTTGTATACCATTCTGCTGTTATTGGAGGCCTAAGTGTAGGATACTCAATGCTCGGTAAAAGCTTGTTAAGAATTAAACCAGCAGATCTTGGCAAACTAGACTTTGAGGATTCAGCAAAGCTGATTGCTATCATTGCAGCTTCGGTTGCTACGAAAGATTTTCTAGTTAAGCAAGGAATAATTCCAGACAATATAAATATGTAAGAAAAAATACATTTATAAAAAAATGGCTTCACTCGCAATAATGATAGGCGGCGCTGTGGTGAATGCGCTTGCTTTTAGCGGAAGTAATTTCGCATTTAGTAAACTGGGGAATGACAGCGAGAGAAAAAGGCATAACAAAGCTATGGAGGAACTAGCAGCTGCACAAGACGCCTATGAAAGGCAGAGACTTGAGCAGTTAGATTTTATTAATGACACACTGAAAAGACAGGGGCATGCAGCTTACACATTTAAAAATGTTGATCAAGCAATAAAACAATATTATCTTGTAACAGGCAAACCAATCGAGACATTGCCCCCACCAAAATTCAGTGACTTTTATCAACCATCAGAAAAACAAAAGATGCAAGAAATCGGGTTTATTGTCGTTGGTATGACCGTTGTGTATTTTGTTGCACATAATATTGGCTGAATAAAAAAATGAACAAAATCTATTATTCGCCCAAAGGATATTGGAAGGGCATCACAGCAATTAAAAAGCTAAGCCAAGCGGCAGGAGTCAGTGAACAAACAGCAAAAGAATGGTTATCTAAACAAGCGATTTGGCAAATTTATTTACCTGCACCTAGGCGAATACAGAGACCACACTTTGTCAATACAACTCCAAACGACACCCATCAAATGGATCTTCTATATTTACCCTCTGATAGGATTAGACGAAAAAGATTTAAGTACGCACTCACAGTCATTGACATGGCTTCAAGATACAAAGATGCGGAGCCATTAACACAAAAGAGTGCTTCTGCTGTTGCTGTTGCTATACAACTGATATACCAACGAGGGCCACTAACTTATCCTCGCATGATTCAAGTTGATGATGGAAAAGAATTTAAAGGCCAAGTGAATCAATTATTGTTAAAACACAGAGTTACTATTAGAAGAGGCATTCCGGGTGTTCACAGATCACAGGCTTTAGTTGAAAACTTTAACAAACAGTTAGCCGAAAGACTTTTTTCCTACCAGTATCACAGAGAGCTATTGACAATTCTCGCAACACAGAATGGGTTTAGAAGACTGCCCTCAGTTTTGCGCGCAATGAATAATGAAGAATTTAAAGGGCTAAAACCAGTACAAGCAATCAAAGAAAAACAATAAATGTTGCTGAAGACTCCAGTACACCCGGCAAACTATTACCGTTTGGTTTAAAAGTAAGGTACCTTTATTTACCGGGGGAAGCAGAAGGGGAACACTCGCATCAGGGCAACTGATCCAATTTGGAGTGTTGACCCGTACGAAATAAAAAGAATTGTAAAAATGAATCCGCCCGTGTATTATTTACGAGAAACTGACACAACAAAACAACCAGCTCCTCAAAGATCTTTTGTGAAAGAAGAACTGCAGATAATTCCGCCAGACACAGTACCGCTTTAATTAATTTTACGGTTCTCCAGTGCCCAATTGCATATGAAAACTCTGGATAACAAAACACCCGTTTTGTGTTTGTTCTATCTAACGACTTCTTTGTTACAACTGTTGTGTTGATCTCATGTAGATTAGATCGCAGTTTTACGTTGTCATGATGAAAAGTCTTATTGCCAAACAATGCTTCTTTGTAGTTGTCATGTGATATGTTTGACTGCACAACGCTGCGAGATATTCCCTTTGCTTTCTTAATGATTTTCTCCTGGCTCGAAATACTGTACATTTTCGATCTTAACCCCACATACTCCTTGATCACCTTTCCAGATAATTCATCCTTCATCTTTCCTAAACCTTCTTATTAGTAATTGAATGCAAAGGCGAATCTTTAGGGTAATCAGATGTATCATACCATCCTGCATGCCCTTTAGCCACTTCGGTTTCCATGTCTTTATAGATGTCGTTAGTAGGGATATCTATAACAAAACTGTCTGTATCTGTGTAAAGTACTCTGGACTCAGGATACGAGGGCTTAAAGTAGTCGTAAAGAAATTCTAACATCAAAAGCTTTGATAATTCTAAAACAGTAAACCCAATAAAAACGGGTTTGTCCAATTTGACTTTCTTTTTTTTCATCATTATGCCAAAAAGCTATATGAAATCTTTAAATCCGAATTTTGGGTTTTAAAGTCACAAGTTCGTTCTTTTTGGTGCAAATTAACATCTTTGCGCTTGTGGGGATTCTCCATGTTTTTTTCCCAAAAACTGTTGTTCACACGAAAAAGTTTTTTAAAGCCGGGGTTTTTATTCTGAGGCAGGTTCTCATGTTATTTTTATGAATGTTCTTGATCAAAAGCAATTTGCGATGGACAGCTGAAAATTTTTAAAACCAGCTTAAATAAAATTGTAAAGCTGTAATGAAAGACAAAAATTTTTTTGCCCGAGTTAGGCAAAAGTTTAGTGGTTTCTTGGATCCATCTTTAGATTTTTCTGCTGCTAATGGAAGCTTTAGCGGTCATGGAGTTCTAGGATTTCAAGTAAAACTTCTGAATGAAACACGCGTTGATCAGGCTTAAACCCCCCAACCACTTTAATGTTTTAAATTTTATCGTACTGTGTACTTTTTAAAAGTTGCAAGGGAGCGTTGCGCCATGCCCAACCATACGATTTTTTTGAACTAAATACATAAGAATTTAACCTTTTCCCGGGACTAGTCCCAAGTTTTGTTTTTTTGCTTTACAGTAAAATGCAGCATACAAATTCCCCCACGCAATCCTTTTTAAATCATCGAACTTTTGGTAGGTCGACAAAAATAATCTTACCCCAGTAAATTTTAAGAAAGCGCCCACCCAACCCCGGGGCGCAGAAAAAATGGCGGACCAAATGTAAGTTTCATGAGGCTTTCTAAAATTTTCAAAGACGTCCGCCAACAAAAACATGGGCCTCAAGATGAGTAAATGAAGTCCCCATTTTTTTTCAACTAACTTCTGCTGCTTCTTGAGCAGCGGGAAAGGGGAATCACTGTGCCCTTTTCCCCTCTAAGACTAAAAAGAACGGCCTTTAGGAGGAGTGTGTCTTCGTAAAAATTTTTCCCAAACTGTTCATGTACTCAAAAGGGAAACGCCCTTTCTAACAAAGTTGGATCAAAATATTCTTCCGTTATGGGCGGGACTTAAGGACATAGCCAGTGCCTCTAATGACCCATCATGTGTTGCTGGTCGTAAAAGACATTTTTTAAAAAGTGAAACACATGTCTTTTTGATGACTGTGCAATGTTTTGCTACCCTGAGGCGCGGTTTACGCTTGCATTTTAAATAAAGGTCGAAACCCTCGCAAGTTATAAAAGAATACAGGCGTTCCCCATGCTTAGGATCAAACTTTGTGAAGATTGCATTTGTTAGGGCCCGTCCTCAAACTTCCCCAAGGTATCAGGTTTTTTTTCTGTGGGTTTACACTTTTGGGCTTCCCCCAAAACCCGCAAACCAACAATGCGTGGCTGAGTCATACTGTTTTTTTGGTCTTCAGGCGTCTTTATGTTTTTAGATAAGTTTAATTTTTAAAACAGTCTTACGCACTTGCTGCATCGTTTTAAGAATGTTTCTCGCATTGGTCCTCTATTTCTGGTTCAAAATAAACCCCCACCCGCCAACAAAACAAAAGAAAGAACAAATCTGATATTACTCTTTAAAGACTTTTTTTCGAAGTTTTTGTGGGCGGCCCTTCATGGAACAATAAGGGCCGTCTGCGTAAACACGTAGGGAATTTTTGCACCGTTTCCATTCTTAAAACTAACTTAGTCCGGGGGGGGCGTTTTAGTTCTGTCTTACAGTCTAAAAAAAAAAAACTTTTACCAATTTTTTTTATTTTTCAAGGCGGCTTGAGCGGTTGGAATTTTGTTAAACTTTCTACAGAATTCTTGTTTATTTTTCATTTTTTGAATTGCCTAAAATCTGCTCATTTGCTTTTCAATGTGTAAGGGGGCGCCCTGCTGGCGAAAAACATTGGAGAAAGTCACAGCTTTTGGTGGTTCGCCTATTGGGATGTTTGGACACTTTTGCCCCCAAATTTTTTTTCCTATCCCATGTGATACATTACAGTTAGGGGGTTTTTTTGTTTTTCAAACGATCATTTGGTCTACACTAAAGGAAAGGATTTTTCCATTGAATTTAAAATCTTTGGCGTTTGCCGATGTTAGTCACTCTTCTGCGTTTCGGGACATGATGCACCCTTTGCAAAAACGCCCCATAAACATTTGTTGTCTAAATTTTTTTAGAAAAACTGCTTCTTTAAAACCCAACTCCCAGGTAGCGGAATGTAAGCCTTGCCTACATGGGTGCATATTTTTACCTGTTTTTTAATCTCTAGGCTTCCCCTCGCCCCAACCAGAGCCTCTCATTTTGGCTTCTTCAGCAGCAGCGCAAACTGTCAAGGTTGTTCCCCAAACCCGGGGTTTTAAGTCGTTATGGAAAGAAAGTCTGTTGTTTAGTTGAGACCCAAACTTCTAGTTTTCTTTTTTAGTTACATAGTCATTAAAAAGCTAAATTATTTAAAACCGGGGGGTTTCTATTGTTATTTTTGGCCGGAATTGGAATTGCAGAACACCTTCCCCTGAGTTTGTTGGTCAATGCTTCAAATAAATATCTTCATGCTCTGGATAAACCCTCTCTTCGGCATTCCTTCAAACAATTCGTTTTGCCCTTCAATATTTTAGCCATGCTGCTTTTTTTTCTAAGCCAAAATATTTTTTTAAATTAAAAAAAAATACTTAATAAAACCAATTCAAAGGGCTTTTTTGCGCTAGACTCATAAACAAAGTATAAACCCCCCTCGGTTTGTTAATTGAGCTGTTTAGAAAAATTTTAATGTCCGTTTATTTTTTTAAAACTTTCCCTTTTACGCTCGGGGTTTTGGGCTGTTGAGAAAAAATTGTCCTCGCCTTTCTTTAAAGATCAAACTTTTGTCTTTTGTAGCATCAAAACGGCCGAAAACGATTAAATTCTTATCCGGTGTTTGAGTCAACACGTTTTTTTTGTCATTTTAAAACGAGCAGTTTAGCTGTTATTTTAACCATCTGGTGCTTTTGGAGTTTAGTTTTTTTTTTTTTTGGCGCCCCTACAGCAAACACAGGCCGAGGCTAAAGACAAACCTCCAGAGGTAAAAAGCTGCGGGTGCGCCTTTTCCTTGCTAAGGACCAACACTCTTTTCCGCTGAACTAAGCGATGCTCCAGTATTTAACATAAGTAACAGCTTAAAGGCGCAGAATCCCTTGTTTGGTTTGCTGTTTTTTTGAAAGGTCTGCTCTAGTACTTGCTGATTTGCGTAATTTTTTTAAATCTAAATTTTTTTATTTTGGGGGTTTCTACTTCTCTTCTTTGGGCGGGGTGGGCACTTTTGGGATAAATTGAAAGACATCTTTTTATAAATAAAAATAATTTGTATTGTATATCTTTTAATCTTTTTTTAAAAATTTTCAGCGCGCTCATTTTTAAAACAAAATTACTTAAAGGGGTTTATGGGCTTCTTCTTCTTTTATCTTTGGAATTTTTATTACGTTTACAGCCCCCCCGCTTCCTGCAACTGTTTTTTCCTTTTTGGACCTTGGGCAATCCAAAAACCGTATTTTTGTTAAATAACATAAACCCTAACTTGTAAAGTTAAACTTTAGACACAAGGTCTGCTGTTGACTTCTACCCCCCCCCCCAAAAAAATTTTTTTTATTTCGCAAAATGTGAAAAGGTTAAGCCCGCTAGGAGTTTTGGGTTAGGATTTCCCTCATTTTTAATTGCATTTCGCTATTTTAGTTTTAAAAAATTTTCATTGCTCTTTTGAACGGTTTTCCATTTTCACACACAATAAATACCTTTAAGCGATCTTGCTGCGCACTAAAAAAAATTTCCAATGTGTCTGCCCTGCTTCGGGGATATGTGTAGATGAATCACTTTTCGTAAAAAATTTTGATAATTTTTGACTGATATTGTTGCTCAATCAGCCTTGCAAAAATTTGGGGGTTTGCTAAAACGAAAACTCTAACGAATGTCAGAAATGCTGTACTTTGCTTCGGTCTGTTGATTGTAACACTTTTTGTATTCGTTAAAATTTAGTTCATATACAGTCGTTTTTAATCTCCTTGAAAGTAGGCGCATGCGTTTTTTAACAACTCAAAATCTAAGGGAATGGAAAAGCGTTTCCCCATACGAAAATTTTAGGCTAATACTTTTGCCGTCTTTAGTATCTTCACCCTTTCTATGTTTTAGTGCTTCTTCATTTTCGTTCCTTAAACGCAAGATCACCCCCTTTTTTCACCCCGGTTTCCCAAGATCAGAATAGGTTAAAAATATGTCTGCATTGTGAAAAAAAATTTTTCTTCCCTAAATTTTATAGAAATTTTTTACAATTCCCGCCCCAAATTCGGGACAACTTCCTTTTTTGTCTGTTGTTGAATCGAGTACTATTTTGAAAGTAAGACGCGCGGCCTGGCACAATCATTTCATCTGCCCCCTTGGCCCCGGAAAATTTGACAGAAAAATTTTTGATCTGCATAAATAGTAGATGTTTTTTTGGGGACAGTAATATTCCTTTTATTTCCCCACCCAAAGGGCCAGCTTCTATGGGGTCAAAATCGAGCCAATGCATGAACATTTTTTTATAAAAAAAAAAAAAAAAAATTTAATTTTTAAAGAAACATGGCGGGCATTGAAGAGAAATTATGTGTTTTTGAAAGGGGGAGACGACAGAGTATTCCCTTGGAGCGGCATCGCCGGGGCCTATTGAAATGATGAATTAGCAAAATGGGGAGTAATTACCAACAAGTCGTATAAAAACAAAAGTGGGCAATCATTATACCAATTTAGCCAAGAACCTCCCGAATTTATAGACCCCAAATTTTGAAGTAAAAGATAACCATTTTTTTTTGAGGACCAAGGACAACTTTTTCAGCTTTCAACAAAAAAACCCCAAAATTTTTAGGGCCTGGGGCCAATTTAAAAAAACTCCCCCCGGAGCGTAAAAAATCGCCGGCCGAGCCAAAATTTTGGGCGGGGCGTTGCTAAATTTAAAAAACCCCTGCAAAATCCAAAAGATAACAAATGCAAAACTGGAACTTAAAGAATTAAACAATCAGCGGGGTGAATTAAAAATTAATTTAAGCAAAACCCGTTTTTCAGAAGAAACGGTTTAAAAAAAATTAATGATTTCCCCCTTTCCTAGCGAGAAATACGGGCCCCTTTATCGTACTTTTAAAAACCACAGAGGGAATTAACAAACAATTGCAAAAAATAGGTGAACTAGATACATATAAGAAGAAAAAAAAAACTCGGGGAGGCTGATGACGCCAAAATTTGGGCATATATTAAAAAAGAAAACCCAAGACTAAAAAATCTGAACAAGAAAGATCAGCAAGACTAGAAGTGCTAACTACAAACCGAACCCAAAACGAACCAAGGAATAAATAAAAAAACTATCCCAAAAATTTATATGAAGACACAACGCTGCAAACGAAACCGAACATGTTTTAGAGAAGGAGTACTTTAAAGCGTTAAACAGCCTTTTGGATTTTCAATAACACGCTGGTTTGCTTTAAGGCGGGGGTGGAGGTCAAAGTCCCGTGCCTCCGCCCCCATCGCCCATAAATCAGGGAAAAAAAAGCTTGCATCTTTCGAATTTATTAAAAAATTAGCTGGGAAAAACCCTGAAACGCTTCCAGGAATATTGGGGATATTGTCAGCTGGTTTTGTCTACTGAAGCAAAGTATTGGCTTTTTGCCCAGCACGATGGTCATTAGTTCCTTAATGTTGGGTTTTAAAATTTAGTAAGATAAAAAACCCAAATAATCCGGGCCCGTTAATCCCAAAAACAAGCGCTGCTTTTTATATTCATGGGCATCGCAAAAGAGTCCCCAAGCTTTGCTGACCCCAATGACTTTTGGTTTGGACTTCGGGGGAAATTTAAAAGCTTTAAACTTGGGGTGTTTTTTTTTTGGGTTTTTAATATTCTGGCCCGAATTTTTGTTGTTTTTCCCAACCTTCTGTTCATTGCCCGCTATTAAAAATTCTTTTTTATTTTTATTATTATTCCTACTGGGGTCTGAGGTCAGAAGCAGCATGATAAACCCTGCCAACACAAATCTCTTTTGATCTTGGGGTATTGTAAAACTTTTTTTATCTTTTAATACTTGAAGGGAAATCAACAGAGAATTAATGGGTCCTTAAATTTGCTAAGTATTGTTTTTTTGCGCGTCAAAGCCCGTAAAGGATCAGTTATGCTCGTTTTTGCTGGCTTTTCGAACCGCAAACACCAAACTAAGTACGAAAAGACGTTTATTTTCTATTCCCCCCTAGTTAGGGCCCTTGAATTCTAAGAAAAAGTTGTCCATCGTTTTTTTGCTCTTTCCTTTGCCAGGGCAACAATTTTTAAAGGGGAAAAGCCCGGGCAAAGTTAACTTTCTGTGCGTGCCCGAAATAAATGACGCCTATGCCATGATTAGATCCAAATTTTGTCTAAAGTCTGTCTTGATGTTAATATTGAAATTCGTTACAGTCCTTTCAAAAGCCTTATGTCTATTCGTGCTAAAGGGTTAAACTTCAACGGTAATGGGGCTTTCATTCATCAAAATCGTCTGAAGGTGTAATAGAAAGAAATCGTACACGACCCGGGCCAAAGGGTAGGGATTTTAAAAGATCAGCTACGCCACCCACACCCAGTTATGCGCAAAACACAGCAAAGTTTAACTGGGTTTTGAAAAACTGCTCGGGTGACTAAAACCCCGCTTTCTGGATGTGCTCTTTTTTAATAGGGGGGTTAAATGCTCTTCATGGGGTACCACCTTTTTAGAAAAGAGGGAGTCGGGCCAAAATGTCAAGAGTACTTGCTAATTTTTAAGATTGAGTGCGGGGCCCAAAAGAATATTTTTTCGCCAGTATATTTGAAAGCACCATTTTTAATTTTTTTAAAAAAAAGTTTGAACAATAACAACTCAAGACCGCCCCTTTTTTTTAAAATGTATTGATAAAATTGCGGGGCCAAAACGGTGCGTCCATGAATATTTTACAAAGGTATGGTTTAATATAACTAAAAGCCAAGGGGAATAATTTAAAATTACAAAAAATAAAGGAGAACAAACGACGTTAAACATTTAAAAAAACCTGATGGTTTTACGGGTTTTGCTCACAAAAAGAAGCAAGGGTTTAAATTAGACATTACCTTTTTAAATTAACAATGCAAATTAAAAAAAAAAAAAATTTAAAATTCAAACCCCGAAGAAGCAAAATACGATTTTGTAAAGACTGAAAAAAGCTAGGCTTTTCAACAGCAATCTCCACCATAGTTTTTGTGTTTCGCCCAAAGAAAACTACTTTGAGGGGGAAAAGTCCCCTAATCTTCCTTACATCATTACTCTATGTTCATTTAGATGAGCAAGACTGATAAACTTATATGAGGAAGGCCCCCACGTTTTAAAACCTCTGCCGTCAGGGAAAACTGCATATTGCGATTATGAAATTATCAATTTTCCCAAATTTTCAGTTTAAAAGATTATTTGTGGGGGGGTCGGATATTTTTTATAAAAATCAAAGACAAAACGGGGAAAGTCGTAAAATTGATAACCTCACTTGTTTTGGGAAAAAAAATAATACGTACTAAAAAAAAGTCGCGTGGGGCCGAAGAACCAGGGGTTACATTAGCGCCTGTGAGGGGTTTTAACCCTTAGATAAAAACCTTGCAGACGTGCGGACTTTGAAAAAACGGGAGATAGGCACTTTGTATGGGGTTTTATACACTAAAGTGGTGATTTAAAGCAAAGAGGTTAGCACAGTAAAAATTTCCCAAACTAGAACACTGCGCAAATCTAAAGGAAATTTTTGGCCGTATGAATAAAAATGTTCGAAACGACCTCAAAAGGCCCCAGAACCAATTAAAGGAAATAAATTTGAAACATAAGCCCATTTAATATTTTAGCCGCCAAAAAAGTTTCAGAAAAGATTTAACTCTGGGCCCCTTTTTATGAAGTCTTATGCCAAGGACAATAGTCGAAAGAGATTGAAATAAAACCCTAGGGGGAAAAAACAGTACATCCTCCACAGAAGAGAAACAGTTTTTTAAAGATGTTCTACAAAATTACAGTTCTTCCGCAAAAAATTTGGAGACCGTTCACAATGAATTTGAAATTTCTGTCTTTTAAAGGTAAAAGGTGGGTTTTGGGCTTATGACGTCCTTCTAAAAGGAATTCTAATTAGCTGGGAAAACTTAGACGTTGAAAAAATTAAAATTACCGTCGTCATTCTTAAAGGCGAGGATATTTTAAGGGGCTAACAACAAGCAACAAAACAAAATTTGTCTAAATGAAACAATCTTACAGAACTGGAATTTGGGTTAAATCTTACCATTTTCCCTGGGTTTTTTTACACGAAAAGGTTGAGAGATATGTAAAAACAATAACTGGATTAGATTTTAATTCGTTAAACTATGGAGCATTAACTTTATGCAAAACCCCTCTTTTTCATTGATTTGTGGCAGACTGGTTGTGGAAAAACAAATTTATCCTAACCTGTTCAAAAAGTTTTTTCGTTATAATTTGATCATTTGTGATTTTCTGCCCAACACTTTAAAAGGAAAAAGCATATCATGATGAAGGTTTATTGGACTGATAATAAAAAATTTTTAGTTAACCTAGCAAAAACTGAGTAGTGTTTGAAAGTTTTTTTGACTGTTTGAAGGAACCAGAACTATTTATTTTAGATGATGTTCGGCAGAAAAGACTAGTTAAAAAGAGAAAACTTTGTCGAAACTAGCTTTCAGCGGAAGACATGCTGGGTTAATGTGTGGATTTTTTGTCAGAAATATAACTCGGTTTTAAAAAATTTTAAAAACAGTTAAAAAAATGTAGTTCTATTTCCATGAAAAAACAAAGACTATTTGAAAAATGTTTGCGCGAAAATAGTTATTGAAAAAAACCCGGAAAAAAAAAAGGATTAAACAAAAAATGAAATCTGAAAAGTTTTGTAAATTTGTTTTGAAAAAGATAACCCTAACCCTAGTTTGTTTGTAGGGTCGTTTTTTTTGGGTTTCTTGCAGGAAAAAGGAATATGCCGACTCTACGTCACTTTCGCCCAAAACTGGGGGGGGCGAAATGCTAGAGTCGGCATATTCCTGTTCTTACATTGCTCTTAGGGTCTGAACAAGTGTATAAGGACATTGTACTTTGGGTCTAAAGAAATGTATAACACTGATTTCGGTCTGAAAAAGTGTTTTAAGGACAATTGTATTTTGGGTTAAAAGAAGTGTATAACGACTTTTTATCTTTGGCTCTTGTCATCATTTATGGGGCCTGATTTGCGAAAGGACTACCAATATAAAAAAGGATCCACAGGGGCAAAATTATTTTGAGACTCTTAAAAGCGTGGCCTTCGGGTGTTTTTTTTTTTCCCCAAGCCCTTTTTCACACAAAATGCCGGCGGTGTTGTTTTTGGTGCCCCCCGAAAGGGCCCCCCAAGGACAGCGGGGGTATGATGAAAGTTGAATGAAGCAGTGGTTTATTATTTTTTTCAATAGTTTCAAAAAAATCCACTCTTTAATTTCAAAAACTAACGGGGCTGCCGCCCCCCTCAAGGGGTGTCCACTCCGACGAACACCAGGGACCGAAGTGAAGCTACCCCAACGCATTCCGCCCTGGTCGGAATCAAGCGAACTCTACTCACAACACAAAACAGCGATTGGTCAGAGCAGCGTATCCCTCCGCAGAGCTGACACGCCCGACCAACGGACTAGTTGTTGCTCGTGCAACAACACGACAATTTACCACAACAACTCACAGACTTGACAACACCAACAACAGCCGATGTCCTGCCCCGCTTTCTCTGGTGTAGAACCAAAGTAACAAAAGGGTAACAATCGGGAACGAAACCAACCTCCCGCTTCCATCCCTTCAACAAGTGAAGATTGGAATTCAAGAATATTGTATGTCTTATTTCCCCAGCCCCCTACCCAGCCTAACCTTCCACCTTAACCAAAACCCCAATCTTACACACGCACGCTCGCACACACACATATACACATATGCACACGCACACGCTCTCTATTTCTGAATTACCATTACTCCAAACCCATGGACGGCTGATTTAGTACCGCCGATCGGTGACAACTACCAAACTGGTCCCTAAAGTTAAGTTATCAAATGTCTATATTCGATGCCACGCCTTCAGAATTTTTCATTCGTTACAGCTTCCGCAATCATTTGCTATGGTTAACGTCTGCATCTTTCATTAGTAATTCAAAATCTAAAGATGCTGATCTACATTTTGATGTATAATATGGCATTATTTGCATGAATAATCTTTATTTCGTAATCAGCATACTGCCATCAGCAAATTCCGTGAAAAAGTTCGCACCAAAGTCTCCAAAGCGATAGGAGTTAATCCTTCGCTTGTGTTTTGACCGCAGAGGGAAATTGAAGCAAGAAAATGATAGCAAACTCTATGAGGCCGCCAAACGAACGGGTTAGAAGAATGATAACATCGAACAAAGATGTAATTAACAGGAAAACAGTTCATTAAGATATAAAAGAAATGGTCTTTTGTTTTACTATCAGCAGTGAGAATCTTTTCCTACTCCATTGAAAATTGATTTGGCCCTTGGAATTGCCGACATCGTAATAGATGGACGGGTCTATATTTATGTATGTTTCCCCAGTTATGAATATCTAAAAAAATATGTGCCAGGAATATTATGAAACCTTTCCTATATCAAATGTAATCTGTACAGAACAGGTTGGTGGATAAACAGAAACTTTCTGTGAAATCAGCGGCATGAACCGTGGTGAACTCCTGAGACAACCATGCCAAAGAAAATGATGAAGTCAAAAAGGAATACGAAAGGGATCAATAGAGTTGTAAATCGTTAACTTAAAGTGTTCGTTTCATTTCATACGAGGAGTTTGAACAAACATGTTCTTTGATAAGAACTTAAGGACTTTTTTTGTGGGTGTAAGAATATTTTTTGATCAACTTACACGCATGGCGTAAAGATAACTGTTGCACTGGAGCAGCAAATCAACGGATATTTGTTAAACAAAAACAAGCAAACGAACAAGCCAGCAAAAAAAAAAAAAAAAAAGAAAAAAAAGAAAAAAAAAAAAAAAAGAAAAAAAGAAAAAAAAGAAAAAAAAGAAAAAAAAAGAAAAAAAAGAAAGAAAAAAAAGAAAAAAAGAAAAAAAGAAAAAAAAAGAAAAAAGAAAAAAGAAAACAAGAATGAAAAGTTAAGGAAATATATCATAAATCCAAAAAAAAAAAAGAATCCTTCACTAGCTGTCTGTGAGGACCATCGTAACCATCTCGAAGACAAACTTATTCATATTGCCTGCTCTGTATGTATATACATGTATCTGCCTGATAGTAAGAGCTGTAACTCCCTATTGAAGCATCCGCGTGTGTTCCCCATACCAGTACAAATGCGTTCTCTGGACAGCTGGAACCATGACATGTATCGCAATGCACTCTCATTGGACTTCAGTTTTTAAAATGCTTGACATTTTTTTTCTCACTGAAACATAATCTTGTTTGTCTGTCGGTCGGTCTGTCTGTCTGTCTGTCTGTCGGTCTGTCTGTCTGTCGGTCTGTCTGTCGGTCTGTCTGTCTGTCTGTCTTTCTGTCTGTCGGTGTCTGTCTTTCTGTCTGTCGGTTTCCAATGCGACCTGTCTCCACTGTGTGCAGGCAAGACAGAAGAAGCACGATGGCAGCACGTGTGTGTATGGTCAGCGGCCTCGTTCTGGTCCTGGTGTCTGCGCATGTCCGTGGCTTTGCACTACCTCTTCTGCCGCCGGGAGGCCCGGGTGGCCCAATTGGGCCGATCGCTCCACCTCACCCGATTGGCCTAGGTGGCCCAATTGGTCCCAAATTCCCAGGCGGAGGAATTGGTCCAATCGGTCCCCAGTTCCCAGGCGGAGGGTTTGGTCCAATCGGTCCCCAATTCCCAGGCGGAGGGTTTGGTCCAATCGGTCCCCAGTTCCCAGGCGGAGGGATCGGTCCTATCGGTCCTAAAATCCCGGCTGTCCCGTTTGGCCCCATCGGCCCCCAGATCGGAGGAGGTCCAACTGGGCCAGTGGGTCCCTTTAAGCTGAGCGGTCCAGTGGGAAGTGGCAGCAAAGGGGGCCCGGCCATCAACTTCATCTTGCCCCGTCCCCATCCACGTGAGTGGAACTCTCTGTCACTGTCACATTTTCTTGTTCTGTTTTTCATTTTATTTTATTAAAAAAAAATTGATTTGATATTTTCAAGTTGCTAATTTCCCTGTTGTTGTTATCGCTGCCATTGAAACTGTGAGTCCTTAAGAGCATGGAGTTCTGCGCCGTCGTGGATGTCTGTGACGATGAATGACAATAACGACAATGAGGACACCATGATGATGAATACGACGACGACGACGACGACAGACGACGATGATGATGATGATGATGTTGATGGTGATGATGACGACGACGACGATAATGATGATGATGATGATGATGATGATGGTGATGATGACAAAAAAAAAAATTCTGTTTTGGAAATCGAGTCGAGAACGTTCAGCATACCATGCTCGCGTTTGAATCACTCGACCAAAGCGCCTTCTGGTTACAATCAGTTTAGTTTTGACGTCACAAAGGTCATCAGCACGTGAGCAAAGGAGGCTCACAAAGGTCATCAGCACGTGAGCAAAGGAGGTCGCAGGCTTCAATCTGCTTCCGTCATTTTCAACTCGTGTCTTCTCCGCCGTCACCTCCCCCTCCACCCCTCCCCCCTCTCTGCTCCAGCCTTATCGCTTTCTCTTCGATTCCATTCCGCAAGTTTAGTTATGACCCCAAGGTCAAATTCTCCAGCAATTTCCAAAAGATAAGAGACTGAGTTTTTGTCTGATGCATTTCGCAAGTATAGTTATGACCCCCGAGGTCGAATTCTCCAGCAATTTCCAAAAGATAAGAGACTGTCTTTTCGTCTGATGCATTTCGCAAGTATAGTTATGACCCCCGAGGTCGAATTCTCCAGCAATTTCCAAAGATAAGAGACTGTCTTTTGGTCTGTTGTTCTAAATATTGTCATTGTCCTACCCGTAGAAGACCAACAGGTCGAAACACTCCGTGTCTACTTCGGCAGCTTGTTTGATCCATCCGTTCGGCGGTCCGCCAACTCCACTTCATTAATCCAGCTCTGTTGATTGCCTTCTGATAGTTCTGATTGAACATGGCAATATGAAGATGTCTAAAAGACGCGCTGGGAAACTATCGGGTGATATTATCACTATTGTCGTTATTGTTATTGACATTGTTTTGATTATTGTCATGTATTAGATCGTTATTTTTATCATTGTTGTTGTTATTGTTGTCATCATCATGTGATGATGATGATGATGATGATGATGATGATGATGATGTTGATGGTGGTGGTGGTGGTGGTTGTTGTTCTTGTGGCTGTTGTTGTTGCTGCTGCTATGATAATGATGATGTTGATGTTGATAATAATGATGAAGAAGAAGAAGAAGAAGAAGAAGAAGAAGAAGAAGATGATGATGATGATGATGATGATGATGATGAATTGCTGTTGCTGTGTTTGTTGTTGTTGTTATTTTTTATTATATCATTATAATAATAATCATCATCATTATCATCATAATAATGATTGTTGTCATTGCCATCATCATCATCATCATCATCATCATTATAGTTATCATTACTATCATCATCATCATTATAGTTATTATTACTATCATCATCATCTTTATAGTTATTATTACTATCATCATCATCTTTATAGTTATTATTACTATCATCATCATCATCATCATAGTTATTATTACTGTCATCATCATCATCATTATTGCTTTGCCCAAAGGTCGTCCGAAGGTGGCCGTGGTGTACCACAAGCACATCGTGTTGCCCCACGTCATGAAGCAGTCTGGGCCCAAAGCGCCCTTCACCCTCATGAAGAAACAGCGCTTCGTTCCCGCCGGGGACCTAACCTCCTGGGAGCCAACCTGGTACATACAGTGTGTGTGTGTGTGTGTGTGTGTGTGTGTGTGTGTGTGTGTGTGTGTCCTAACCTCCCGCGGGTCAACCTGGTACAGTGTGCGTGTGTGCGTGCATGCGTGTGTGTGTGTGTGTGTGTGTGTGTGTGTGTGTGTGTGTGTGTGTGTGTGTGTGTAAATATATGCATCTGCGATTCCAAAGAGACTCCGAGTACTGTTACCGGTTTAAGCGCATTGTGTACGGAGTTACAGTATTCCTCAGCGTCAGGTTTTCTTCCTTCTTTCCTTTCTTCTGTTCTTTTCTTTTCTTTCTTTCTTCCGTTCTTTCTTTCCTTCTTTTCTTCTTCTTCTCTTCTTCTTCTTCTTCTCTTCTTCTCTTCTTCTTTTTTCAAACAGACGCTATGTTTCAAGGCCCGTTACTTCATTCCCTTTGAAGCCATTTCTCTCTCTCTTCTCTCTCTCTCTCTCTCTCTCTCTCTCTCTCTCTCTCTCTCTCTCTCTCTCTCTCTCTCTGTGACTGAATTGAATTACAGCAAAACGGTTGTAGGTTTGCTCTGTCATGGGTTTCCTTCTTCGTGCATGTTCCGAGATGTATTAGGTTTACAGCATCGTCTGATGAATTGGTACACACTTCGACCATCGAAACTGAGTCTTCCACCGTGGCTTCTTTTAGTGCTGAAAAGGGTTAATCCATGATCTGATCATATGCTGTGTATCTTTTTTTTTCTATCTCATTTTTTTCCAAATCCATCCTTAAAAAAAAAAAAGTGAAAAATCGCAGGTATATACATTGTAACTCGGCTGTTAGTGCTAGCAGTAATCAATCTTTGCACTTTGAAATATGTGATTGACTAGATATTGTTTAATCTATGCATTTTGAAATCAGTCTAACTGCATCATGGAATTCAATGTTGAAATGCTAAGCCGCCAAAAAAAATGCATCGAACACAAAAGTGACACAACTTGATCTGGAATGTAATCAACAACAAAAAATAGGTGGAAGCGTTGGAGTGTGAGTGGGGGGGGGGGGGGGAAGGAAGGGAATGGGGCGGGAGAGGGGGGGGGGGAGGGCTATGCATGAGAATCCGAAAATATTGAAAGGAAATTTGTACTTGAAAACATAAAGACGAGACAACACGATGGAGGGCGATAGTCATTTTGAATCAAAGTGAGTTCTAAAGGGCAATGACGACAACATGGCGGAAGTTTAAAAAAACTTTGTAAATATGCTGGGGAAAAAAGAGCAGTCAAATGTGCACAACACATACTACAGCAACAAGCCGTGACCTGTTAGTCTTTTTTAAATATTTTTTTTTTAGGCAGCACAAGTTTAAATAAACAAAAACAAAAAAACAACCCATAAACATATAATGGGGGAGAAAAACAGTTGTAGATAAATACATCCCCAGCATACACACCGTGAAGATGAGGGGGGTGGGGTGGGGGGTGGGGGGTCAGGGGGAAGAAGTAGAAGGAGGGAGGGACAGGAGAGAAGAACGGACTGAAAAAAATCAGTATTGTACTCTTCTCTGGCTTTACAGGGGAACGGTTGAGTTCTATATTGGGAACAGAACCATGTGTGTACACCCGTCCAGTTCTATATTGGGAACAGAACCATGTGTGTACACCCGTCCAGTTCTATATTGTGAACAGAACCATTCGTGTACACCCGTCCAGTTCTATATTGGGAACAGAACCATTCGTGTACACCCGTCCAGTTCTATATTGGGAACAGAACCATTCGTGTACACCCGTCCAGTTCTGTATTGTGAACTGAAGCATGTGTGTACACCCGTCCAGTTCTGTCTCGTGAACTAGAACCATGTGTGTATACCCGTCCAATTCTGAATCGTGAACAGAAGCATGTGTGTATACCCGTCCAGTTCTGAAACGTTAACAGAACCATGTGTGTATACCCGTCCAATTCTGAATCGTGAACAGAAGCATGTGTGTATACCCGTCCAGTTCTGAAACGTGAACAGTAACCATGTGTGAATACCCATCCACTTCTGTCTCGTGAACTGAACCATTTGTGTATTCCAGTCCAGTTCTGAAACGTGAACAGAACCATGTGTGAACACCCGTCTAAAGTCGATTTCCGACTCCTGGTTGCGCGGCTGGTCAGTAGCCAGCAGTTGCGGTTGTGATACTCCACGCATTGCATCTGACCAAGAACACCATCTGTGATTCTGCCCGGTCAACTTTCGACTCCTGAGTAGGACTTCTCGGCGGACACGGCTGAATGCGGTTGTTGACAGACAGCCAGCCTTGGTGTCCAACACAGAACGCCACTAATACTGTGAAATTCATCATAGGGAAAACACACACAATTCAACAGACTGCCAAAGAGTTCAGCAAGGGGTAGAAAAGAGAACGAAAGAAAGAGATAACTTACAAAAAACAAACGAACAAAAAAAAGAAGGAAAAAACGAAGCAAAAACAAAAACAAAAAACAAAGAAAGAAAGAAAGAAAGAAAAAAAAATCAGCCTGCGGTTATAGCGTTTTTAACTGTTCAGTCTACTTTTCCACCCCCTCCCTATACACATTATTTTAAAACCAGTGTAATTTCAGATTTGTTCGTGATTTTCATCTCAGCTGCTTTCTTGTTTATTGGTGTTTTTTTTTTTTTTCTCTTTCTCTTCGGTTCGATTCTCGGTCATTTAGATTGATCTTCTAATATTCTGTGACTTTGACGACATTGGTATCGGCCAAGAGCCCACCAAAATACATTTTAATTGAACACGTTTCCTCCTCTTTATCATCATTATTATTATTATTATTATTATCATTATTACTATTCTAGGTTCTAGCTAGCTCCAGCTTGGACAAGCTGAATCTAGCCAGAACCTAGGTGGGCCCTAGGTGGGTCCTTGGACCCTTGCTGTTAGGGTTATTACTAGTATTACTATTACTATTGCTATCCTTGTTGTTGTTGTGGTGGTGGTGGTGGTGGTCGTCGGCGTTATTGTTGGAGTTTTTATGCTACTTCTGCTGCTGATTCTACAAGTATCGCTGCTGCGACGGGTCTTTTTCTGCTGCGGTTCTCTACATCGCTTTTTAGATTGAATTGTCTCTTTTGTTTCTTGCTGCTTCTATTCAGCTACGATCCTACTGCCGGTGCTACTGCTGGTACTACTGGTATTGGTAGGCCTACTGCTGCTATTACTACGACTAATGCTGGTGCTGTTTTTGTCGCTGCTTCTAGTAGCTTCTGCTACTGCTGTTACTGCTGCTGCAACTGCCTGTTACTACTACTACTGTTGCTGGTGCTGCTGCTGCTGCTTCTGCTACTGTTACTACTACTGCTACTACTCCTACTCCTCTTACACCTCCTCCTCTTCCTCGTCCTCTTCCTCCTCCTCCTCCTCCTCCTCCTACTACTACTACAACTACCACTACTTCTACAAAAACAACAACAACAACAACAACAACAACAACAACAACAACTACTACTGCTATTGTTGCCGGTACTGCGGCTACAGCTTGGGCTGTACGCTTCTGCTGCTGTTACTACTACTGATGCTGCTGCTACTGCTACAACAGCAACAACAACAACAACAGCAAGTACTACTACTACTACTACCACTATTTCTACCACTACTATTGCTACTATTACTATTACCACCAGATCACCACCACCACCACCACCACTACTACGACTACTACTACTACTACTACTACTACCACCACTATTTCTACTACTACTACTGCTACTATTACTATTACTACCAGACCACCACCACCCACCACCACCACCACCACCACCACCACCACCACCACCACTATTACGACTACTACAACTACTACTATGACTACTACTACTACTGCTGCTGCTGCTGCTGCTACCGCTCTGGTGCTGTGGCCACTACTACTACTATCACCACCACCACACCACCACTGCCACCACCACCACTACCACCACCACCACCACCATCACTGTTACTACTACTACTGCTCCTGCTGCAGACGCTCTGGTGCTATTTCTGCTACTACTACTACTACTACTACTACTACTGCTGCTGCTACTACTACTACTACCACTACTTCTGCTGCTGCTGCTGCTGCTAGTACTGCTACTACTACTCTTGCTATTGTTCCTGTTCCAGGCATTCCAGGACGCTGTCAAGTCGCATCCACCAATCCAGTTCGTTGATTATCAGCAGCCGTCCCTGCAGTATGCTTCTCAGAGTAGCAGGGCCGTTGCCGGTGCCAGTGCCAGTGCTGCTGCCAGTGCCTCTGCCAGTGCCGCTGCCGCTGCCGCTGCCGGTGCGTACGCACCCGCTCAGGGTGGTAATCAGAGAGGCCGATGTTCATGTCGAGGATGGCGATGATGATATCATCATCATCATCATCGTCATCATCGTCGTAGATGTCCTAGTCTTCTATCGTTGACGTCTTTATCTCCGTAGTAGTAGTTTGAGCCACGTTGTAGATAGTCAGTGCGCGAATTTTGTGTGTGTGTGTGTGTGTGTGTGTGTGTGTGTGTGTGTGTGTGTGTGTGTGTGTGTGTGTGTGTGTGTGTGTGTGTGGACTCTTTGTAAATAAGGATCAATACAATGCATCTGGTTGAAAATGCAATGCATTCTGTGCGAAGGCAAGACATTCTGTGTCAATGCTATGTTGTTGATGCTGGCATCCGTCTGTCTGGAGAGACAAAGGTGTTGCGCCATGTGGCGGCGCCAGCTGTGGCTGAAGCTATATACTTTGTCAAAGGACTCGATAATATGTTTTGTCGAAATTCATTACATTCTGTCAAACACAAGACATTCAGTCAGAACGCAATATATTCTGTCCAAACGGCAGGTCAGTCTTTTGAAGACATATATTCTCTCGCAACGAAATACTATCTGTCAAAAAAAAAACCCAACAAAACAAACAAACAAACAAACAAACCAGCCAATAGATTCTTTCAAAACAGAATCCAATCTGATAAAGTCAATCCGTTTATCAGATATATTGTGTCAAACTAGCTACATTCTGACTGAAGTCAATGCATCTTTTCAAAACACAATCCTTTCTGATAAAGTCAATCCATTTGGAAGGTGCGTTGTGTCAAAAAAATAATCACATTCTTTCCAAACACAATACATTCTTTGAAAACACAGGCTCTTCTGATAAAGTCAATCCGTTTATCAGATACATTGTGTCAAAATGAC
Source organism: Conus ventricosus (assembly GCA_018398815.1). Lineage (NCBI taxonomy): Eukaryota > Metazoa > Mollusca > Gastropoda > Neogastropoda > Conidae > Conus > Conus ventricosus. The sequence goes on from CM031619.1 coordinate 45,142,278, forward strand.
TGCATTCTGTCTGAAGACAATGTATCCCTTCAAAACACAATCCATTCTGACAAAGTCAATCCATTTAGAAGATGCGTTGTGTCAAAAAAATAATTACATTCTTTCTAAAGACATTACGTTCTTTCAGAACACAATCCAGTCTGTTAAAGTCAATCTATTTATATAATGCGCTGTGTCAAAATAATCACAGTCTTTCTTAAGACGATGCATCCTTTCACCATTCATTCTGTCTAAAGACAATGCATTCTTTCAACACACATTCTGTCTAAAGAATACATTCTTTCAACACACATTCTGTCTAAAGAATACATTCTTTCAACACGCATTCTGTCTCAAAACGATGCATTCTCTTAACACACATTCTGTCTAAAGAATACATTCTTTCAACACACATTCTGTCTCAAAACGATGCATTCTCTTAACACACATTCTGTCTAAAGAATACATTCTTTCAACACGCATTCTGTCTCAAAACGATGCATTCTCTTAACACACATTCTGTCTAAAAATACATTCTTTCAACACACATTCTGTCTCAAAACGATGCATTCTCTCAACACACATTCTGTCTAAAGACAATGCTTTCTCTCAACACACATTCTGTCTAAAGACAATGCATTCTCTCAACACACATTCTGTCTAAAGACAATGCATTCTCTCAACACACATTCTGTCTAAAGACAATGCATTCTCTCAACACACATTCTGTCTAAAGACAATGCATTCTCTCAACACACATTCTGTCTAAAGACAATGCATTTTCTCAACACACATTCTGTCTAAAGACAATGCATTTTCTCAACACACAATCTGTCTGAAAACAATGCATTCTCTCAACACACAATCTGTCTGAAAACAATGCATTCTCTCAACACACAATCTGTCTGAAAACAATGCATTCTCTCAACACACAATCTGTCTGAAAACAATGCATTCTCTCAACACACAATCTGTCTGAAAACAATGCATTCTCTCAACACACAATCTGTCTGAAAACAATGCATTCTCTCAACACACAATCTGTCTGAAAACAATGCATTCTCTCAACACACAATCTGTCTGAAAACAATGCATTCTCTCAACACACAATCTGTCTCAAAACAATGCCTTCTTTCAACACACAATCTGTCTCAAAAGAATGCCTTCTTTCAACACACAATCTGTCTCAAAAGAATGCCTTCTTTCAACACACAATCCGTTCTGTCAAAGTACCACACATTATGCTCGCGCTCGGCCTTCTTGCCTGTGCAGGTGGTTACTCCGGTCCCATGTACACGAGGAGCAACATCGATACCTCCATCGGCGGAGACTTCTCCGACTCCCATATCATCATCAAGGGCGACGCCACGGGAACCGGCGGTGCCGACATGAACACTCTGGCCAAGATCAAAGCCATGTTTGGCGGGGACGTCTCCGACTCCGAGATCATCATCGACAACACGGCCACAGGTAACGCCACGCAGACGCTCACTGGTCTTTCCACGTGACCGGGGGTTCACTTTGGGGTTCACGCGCGCGCGCGCACACAGACACAGACACACAGACACAGAGACACAGAGACACAGACACACAGACACACAGACACACACACACACACACACATATATCTCATAACATCATGTACACACGCACACACGCACACACACACACACAAACACACACACACACGCGCGCGCCCACACACACACACACGCGCGCATATGTACATACAACATACATATAAATCTCTCTCTCTCCTCTCCTCTCTCTCTCTCTCTATATATATATATATATATATATATAGATATAGATATATATTTTATATATATATATGTATATATATATATATATATTATATATATATATATATATATATATATATATATATATATATATATATATATATATATATATATACGGAGAGAGAGAGAGAGAGAGAGAGACAGAGAGAGAGAGAGAGAGAGAGAGAGAGAGAGAGAGAGAGAGAGAGAGAGAGAGAGAGAGAGAACACTTCGTCGTTAGGGAATGAAAGGGGGGGGGGAGGGGGGTGACGAAGAAGAAGATCTTGGAACAGCAACAACAAAATCGAGGACTGGTGAGAAAAGGAAGGAGGAAACGTGGGTGAGGAGAATCGGGGGGGGGATACCAATTAATGAAGAAAAGTGTGGTAGCTGAGTACAGTAGGCATCTAGGACAGAACCAAAGATATTATTAAAAAAAAAAGACACTTTGGGGGGGGGGGGGGGGGGGGGGGGGGGAGGGAACAGTCTGGAAAACATGATGAAATCCAGACGAGCAAACGTCTTGCCATGGAAGAGAATTCCAAGCAGATGAGAGAGAAAGAGGGAGGAGAACAACAACAACAACAACAGCAACAACAACAACAACAACAACAACAGCAACAACAACAACAACAACAACAACAACAACAACAACAACAACAACAGCAACAACAACA
>CM031619.1:45149714-45159714 GCA_018398815.1 Conus ventricosus
GTAAAACAAAATTGTTTGCAATCTCTCGTCTTCACCAAACAGCAGCTTGTTGTCTATGAGCTTCACATAAAAGACAACAGCATCTTGTTGTCTATGAGCTTCACATAAAAGACAACAGCCATGTGCATGCAATCAACCTAGAATATTTCCTACACAATTCCGGAAAATTTGAAGACACGTTTACAATTCTGTACAGAACGGGTGACAGGCTTCCTTACAGTATAACAAAATGATACTTTTAGACACATTCATTACCTTCTAAAGTCTCTTTATTATGCTGGATGAAAACAACGTTAGCCCTCTCATCTCTTCTCCACCCTGGATTTCGACATAACCGGATTGAACGGTCTTAGGTACACTATAAACTTTACATATAATAAAGTTATATTGACACTGACCAAAAAAAAAAAAAAAAGCAAAAAAAAAAAAAGCTTGCGCCTAGGTCAGAGGTTACCTGTCTCTCCTCCACCTTGAACTCTCAAAGCCACGCGCCTGTAAATCTTCACTCCCCCAGGTGTTAATAGCCTTTTGGTCTTGGTGTAAAAATAGCACGTTAATCGAAGGACACCCCAGAAATGACAGGAAGACTGAGGACACTAAAGCTGATTCACGGCTCAGAAGAGCGACACGTCACAGGCTGTCGACGTAGACGATTTGTGTGTACCCGGAAAAGAGCGGCGAAGTAGTTGTCGATATTTATGGTGCACGTTCGGCGAATGCCAGTGACGACAGGTTTGTGTGGACGCTTCCTCGTATATCTGTCTCTGTCTCTCTCTTTCTCCTGCCTTTCTCTCTCCCCCCCCCCCTCTCCTCCCCTGCCGCTTCCCGCTTCCTCCATCCATCCCCTCTTCTCCAGTACTGATACGCAAGCGGTTTAGTAAACCATTTGGATTCTCGCCAAGTCCTCTGCGCGAAAGTCATTATAAATCACCGTTGTTGTCTGATGACATATTAAGCGGACGTTCATTTGCGGTATACTCTGTCTGTCTGTCTGGCTCTCGCTCGCCCGCTCGCTCGCTCACATCTATCTATCTATCTCTCTATCTATCTATCTATCTATCTATCTATCTATCCATCTATCTATCTATCTATCTATCTATCTATCGATCTATGTATGTATGTATGTATGTATGTATGTATGTATGTATGTATGTATGTATGTATGAATCTATCTATCTATCTATCCATCCATCCATCCATCTATCTATCTGTCTGTTTGTCCGTCTACCTGTTTGTCCGTCTGTCTGTTTATCTATCTGTCTCTGTCTCTGTTTCTCTTCTCTCTCTCTCTCTCTCTCTCCTCTCTCTCTCTCTCTCTCTCTCTCTCTCTCTCTCTCTCTCTCTCTCTCTCTGTGATCGAATGGGTAGGTGGTAAATGGTGAAGGGTGGTGGGGGGGGGGTGGGGGAGGAAATAAATGCAGACAAAAATGACTCAAGAAAGATGCAGAATAACTCGAGGAAGATTTAGACTTAAGGAATGGATAGCAGGTGACGGAGGGCTCAAAAGATCCAGTCATTAAAGTGGAATCATCAAAGCCTTCCTTGACAGCATACAGGAACAAAACTGAATTCCGTCCTGTGCACAGGACTACGTGTTAACGCCAGCCTAAGGATACCTTTCGTCTTATGCGTGACACTCATCAGTAGAGCTGGCCGGCTTGAGCTCGTAGTCCACCCGCTGGCACCTAGCATAGAACTCCACCTGCAACTCTGTAGTGACTCTAGTGTGATTGCTTACCAAGGCTGCCGGCGAAATGAGGAATGGGTGGACGAGAAGTAAGTACTATCAAAAAAAAAAGAAAGAAAAAGAAATCCATAGCCAACACACTTAGGGAAAAGATGGAAGAGAAATCTCTGAGCTCAGACCTTTTGGAGATCCGAAAATGATGCAAGGGAGGTAAAAAAAATGTACCCACGTTCAGACTGATCACCGATTCTGTTTTAACAGCCAAGGCATTGTTACGGCTGACAGCATAATTCAGCCTTCGCTGGAAGAGAGAGAGAGAGAGAGAGAGAGAGAGAGAGAGAGAGAGAGAGAGAGAGAGAGAGAAGACAGACAGACAGACAGACAGACAGACAGACAGACACATAGACAGACAAGACAGGTAGACAGACAGACAGACAAACCAACCTACAGACCGACCGACAGATAGACAGGCAGACAGTCAGGCGGACAGACTGACAAACAGAGAGACAGAGCAAAGATAAAATGAGATACAGACTGACAGCCGCAAGACAGTGATGACGAGTTCCTTACCCCCCCCCCCTACCCTTACCCCCCTCCCCCCCCCACCCGTTTCTCCTGCCTTCTCTCTCTCTCTCTCTCTCTCTCTCTCTCCTCTCTCTCTCTCTCTCTCTCCGTCCACCCTCCTAGCCCTGACCCCTGACCCCACTTTACGACCTCTCTGACCGATGGGATCACAGCAAGGTATAAAATGGCCACCGCCAGGGGACACAGACTGTCGTCACCTTCCTTGCACCGAGGCGAACCTGTGGGACAGTTGGACAGGTGAGTGAAGGAAAGAGAGAAACACTGTGTGACCTTGCCAGCTGCACCAACCCTTCTCTTTATAACGACCCCACCTCTCTTTGCCTTCTTCCTTCCCACTTTTAGGTTAAAAAAAATTCTAACAAACAGCGTCATTTTTTTTTGTAGTTCTTCTAAACATTTTTCATGGTTCTTCTAAAAAGAGTGTTTTTTTTTCAAATCAAAATTCGTTTTTCCTTCTCCAAGAAAGAGAAATTTTACAATAAAAAATGTACAGAATTTCTTTGTGAAAGCTTGAAGAAAGTGTTCTTTTGTTCACGAGAGTAGTTTTCCTGATGAAAAAGAAAACGGGGAATACCTTGTAAAGAGACCCTTTTTTTTTTCATCCTGAAGAAATTGTCATCCTCTCATTCATGAAAGGGTTGTAATTTTGTCCAGAAAGAGGAACTTTTGCTTCAGGAAAGGGAAATGGTGTACAGGAACAGAGCTATTCTGATCAGGAAAGATGGATTTCATTTATCTGTCTCAATAAAAGAAAATGTCATTTACTTCATGACCCAGTCGTTTTCCTGATGCAGGGCGTTATTTTCTTGTAGAAAATTTACTAATCCTGAAGAAAAGCGTCAATATCTTTAAAGAAAAGAATGATTCTTTGGATGAAAAATGTCATTTCCTTCAACGGGGAGCATTTCAACTGACAGAAAAGTGTAAAAGATACAGCATTAATTTTGTTTTTCTGATGAAAAGTGTCCTTTTACTAGACAGGGTGTCTTTGCGAGAAAAAAAAGGATTATTTTCTCCAAGGGATGTCTTTCTGGCTAAAAAAAAAAAGGTCGTTTTCTTCACTTAGTACTTTTCCCATAGAAAAGAGCTAACAGTCTTCAAGAAAGAGTTATTTTCCCTCATGAAAAGTGTAAGTGTCTTCAAGAAAGAGTGACTTTTCTTGAGATTTATCGTCCTTAAACAGAAATGACTGACCTGATGATAAAATGTCACATTTTTTTTCAAGAAAGAGATTGTCGTCCCAATGACAATTATCAGTTTCTTCAATGAAGAGTTGTTGTGGTCGCGCAAAAAGTATCATTTTCTGAAAGTAAAGGAAGATCGTCCGGATGAACAGCACAGTTTCCTTCAAGAAAGAGTAATTTTCCTGACGATAGCTGTTAGATGTTGTGTCTAGAAAGAGTTATCTTTTATGATGAGAAGTGTTGTTAAGAAAGAGTTATCTTTTCTGATGAGTAGGATAATTTCCGTCCAGAAAAAAAATTGTTCGTTGTATAAACGAGTGTGGATTGTAGAGTGCTTAGAGCTTGGTCTCTAGCCGTGAATAGGCGCTATATAAGTATTCATAATTATTATTATTATTATTACAAAATACTAATCATCGAAAGAAAGACGATAAAAGCGTCATTAAGAGAATGATTTTGCAGTTAAAAATGCCGTGTTCTTCAAGATATGAATTATTTTAAAACAGTAGGATATTTGCTTTTCAAGTAAATGTAGTTGCAAAACGAGACGACTGCAGGCGGAAATCTAAACAAATCTTAAATAAATGTTAGCGAACCGCCCAGAGAACGTGGACAAACGAGTCACAAGACAAAACACAACGCGTTTCGACCTCTTAGGTCTTCGTCAGGTGATATATAAACGAATAAAACAACGAAAATTCACTTAGCTTTGATCGCTTCAGATCGCTTAGGGTTCAGCGCAAGGAAGAAGGCTGAACCCTAAGCGATCTGAAGCGATCAAAGCTAAGTGAATTTTCGTTGTTTTATTCGTTTATATATCACCTGACGAAGACCTAAGAGGTCGAAACGCGTTGTGTTTTGTCTTGTGACTCGTTTGTCCACGTTCTCTGGGCGGTTCGCTAACATTTATTTAAGAGTTTTTCAAGTAAATATTTTTTCCACACGAAAAGATCTTTCTGTTCTAAATGCAAACAGGATTTTCTCAAAAACAAAGCAGTTTTCACCAGAAAGCGAAGGTTAGCGAGAAAATCATCCTGTGCAACATGATTTTCATGGGATATATGTAATTGTCCTGTTCTTTGCACTGAGGTGACAACGTAGATATAAGTGAGTGTGTGAAACAAGAAAACGTCTGACACTTCATGATGAATATTTCCCGTATCCTCTCCTGCTTTGCGTTCAAAGGTCAGGTCTTTCTGCTGTATAATAGAGAAGGCAAGACTTCGAGAGTTGTAAACCCGAAACTTGAAGGCATTGGCGGTGTCTTGTTATTCCGGATCTTTTAGAATGATTGTCAACATGAAAAATAATTTTGAAAGAATAATTCTCTTGGCACACACACACACACACGCGCGCGCACTCGCGCGCGCACGCACACACGCACGCACGCACACACAGAGAGACAGAGAGAGAGAGAGAGAGAGAGAGAGAGAGACAGACAGACAGACAGACAGACGGACAGACGGACAGACAGAGACAGAGACAAAGAGAGTGCATTTTTTCTCATGAAAAGTGCCTTCAAGAAAGTACCTTTCGTGGTGGATATTGTTTTATACTTTTACTATTCTATAATTCAATGTTTTGTCCGTGTCTCTGATACTTTTCTTTTTGATCATCGGATAAAAATAATGATCATAATGATTCATGTCATTGCCGATGTCAGTGTGGGTGGCAAAAAATAAAAGGCTATATTTTCACGTCCGTTTCTTCTGATAACTTTTTCAAGTGACAAATCGCATCAAACGTATGCAAAAAAGGAAAGAAAAAAAATCATAAATGTAACACCAACATTTCATTACGCTGGAAGAAAGTGGACCACAGTCAAGTATATCGGTTGATTCTGAACCAGAACATGACTTCTACAACGAAGTTTTGGACGAGACTGGCTCTCCCTATGTCGGCCATGACAACGTCATTCCCGGTCATTTGAAAATTTCAGGTCCCTCAGATTCACAGTGAAGGTCAGATTCGACAGCAAATTACCGGCGATGTCACCCTGCCCTAGGGATGCTAGAAGCTCCCTCGCATTTCAGACAGGTACATTAGGCAGACGACTGAGCCAGGCGGTCAGTAGTAAATCCATATAATTCTCTGGCAAGAAGGGAAACTCTCAGCTCAGTAGATGATGCTCTGAAATCTGCAGGGGAGGTTATCTGTGTTAAAACTCGAGTTCATCGACAGTGACCCCGCTGGGTTTTTTTTTTTTTTAAATTGAAAATGGCCCACATGGAGCCTTTTTGAGAGAGAGAGAGAGAGAGAGAGAGAGAGAGAGTCCTACACAAGGACACTTTACACAGATGTACACACATTCGCGTACAAGCTCGCGCGCGCGCTCTCGCTGACACACGCACCCCCCCCCCCCCCCCTCAACACACACACTTACGCCCACACGTGCGAGCACACACACACACACACACACACACACACACACACACACACACACACACACACACGAGGGCACGCGCGCGTGCACGCACGCACGCACATAGAAAGACAGACAGAGAGACAGACAGACACACACACACACACACACACACACACACACACACGCACGCACGCACGCGCGCGCGCGCACACACACACACACACACACACACACACACACACACACACACACACACACACACACATACACACACACTGATATGCACAGTCAAACCCACTTGAAAGGGAGCGTTGTTCAAATTCTGCTGCACACAATGGGAGACAACTGCTGATAGTCTTTTGCTATCAAGAAGTGTTGTCGGAGAGAAGTCGTCTACTTTGACGTGATCGAACGCGTTCGCCTGCATAGAAGAAGACAAATCAATGTTCAGCCAAACAGTTGGGAAGGAAAGATTGGTCCTTGAAGTTTTTCTTAAACTGTTGTATGTGATTTTGGAAACACACACACACACACACACCACACACACACACACACACACACACACACACACACACACACACACGTGCGCGCGCGCACACACACACACACACACACACACACACACACACACACACACACACACACACACACACATGGGGAGATAAATTTACAGAGAGGCTTTAATTGATTAATGACAGAGAGGACAGAAGGATTTTGGGTGAAAAATACAAAAAACGACGACGACAACGACGACGACGACGACGACGACCATTATCACCAACCACGACGACGACCACCACCAGCAGAAAGTCTCTGAATGACATAACAAGCTAATGTAAAGAAAGAAAACAATATTCATCTACAAAATTTCCTCAAAAGCGGCGGAGGTGAAAAAAAAAAAGGTATTCAGGGAGGGGCGGGGGAGGGGAGACGAAAGTGGTCTCCCCTCCCTCTCCCCCATGGATGACAAAAAAAGCAAAAACAAAAACAAAAACAAACGAAGAATAAAAACCAAAAAAAAAAAAAAAAAAAGAAAGACAAGGGGGAAAAAAGTCAAATATCAATAGAATTTGTTAATCATTTACAGGCACGCAGGTCCATGGGGATTAACTCATCATAATCTACACCACACACAACCAATATATTGAAGCTACGAATCTCGCCGTCTCCTCGGTTCAGAAGTCATCCGCAGGTTATGCCATGCCCAAAGAGGGTCTCGTGTACACGACAATGACAGCCCTAAGTTGCGTTAAGACCGATTGATCACTAACACTCAATTACTCACAAAGTTACACACACCTCATTGACAAAATCTCGCAGGCTGTACGTCAAAAACTTTAAATGTATCGGAACTGACGAGGTTTTGGATGCTGCATTAAGAAACGTCGAAAATACAGATCCACAAATACGACACAGACAGACACAGACACACAGACAGACAGACACACACACACGCACACACACACACGTACGCACACACGCACGCACGCGCGCGCACACACAAACATACACGTACGCACGTACGCACGCACGCGCGTGCGCGCGAACACACACACACGCACGCACGCACGCACGCACAACAGAGAGAGAGAGAGAGAGAGAGAGAGAGAGAGGAGAGAGAGAGAGAGAGGAGAGAGAGAGAGAGACACACACACACACACGCACACACACACACACACACACACACACACACACAGACAGACAGACAGACAGAGACAGACACAGAGAGATAGAGAGTCCATTCAGATAGCTGGGAACACTGCAACGTCAGCGAAGACAGCATGTTTTTTTATTTTTTTTATATTTTTTTATATTTGCCTTTGAATCAGAACATCCAATGCAAACAACTGAACGTTTGGGCAACGTTGGAAACTCATACTGTTTCCAGTTCTTTTCGCGCTTACCTTACGGCGAATGTTATCAGAGCTCCATCGAACCCGAATGCCGCGCAAGCCTGAGTTTTTCTGTCGCTTTCTTTAGAAATGGGAAAAAAAGGTCTCGTAGAGGAGATTTTGCAAATGCCAGACCTACGCATTAATTCAACACGAAACATTCATACCTCGTTGTGTGTGTGTGTGTGTGTGTGTGTGTGTGTGTGTGTGTGTGTGTGTGTGTGTGTGTGTGCGTGTGTGTGTGTGCGTGCGTGTGTGTGCGTACGTGTGTGTGTGTGTGTGTGTGTGTGTGTGTGTGTGTGTGTGTGTGTGTATGTGTGTGTGTGTGTGTGTGTGTGTGTGTGTGTGTGTGTGTGTGTGTGTGTTGTTGTTGTTGTTGTTGTCTTCAATTTAACGTCTTTCCACATTAAGTGATATTAGACGAAGGGAAAGGATTTGGAGAGGGGAGCATGAGGAGGAGGTGGGTGGGTCATCTTGCAATCATATACAAAAAAGAAAAGAAAAAAAAAAGCATCTTTACAATCTTTGCAATAAAATTAAAAAAAAAAAAAAAATAAAAAAAAGGTATGGGAAAGCCAACTTTAAATAACTATTTTGAATCATAACACAAACTATAACAAATGTCCCATAGGACTGCGTAGTAAACACTTCGCAAAATCAAACAACAAACTAAAATTCTCAAGAATACTGTCAAGAGAACTTTCAGAAATAGCCGGTAAAATAGGTCTCAATCTCTGGCATTCCAGAAGAATGTGTTGGTTTGAAATTTGTTCACCGCACAGACATTTAACATTCTTGCTGAATTTTGTTTTGAAGGCATTAAGCTTTATCCTATAAGAGAGCGAAGTAATGTGTCTAAATTTGAAACTGTTGCTATAATTCACAGCTATGTTGTTTGTTAAACTAACCGAATTCAGTAAGAGACCAGAGATTTCTCCTTCCTATGGAGAGATTTTGAAACTTTGTTCCACGATGCTTGCTCTAGTAAATGATACCCTTCTGTAACGGATAATGGGATGTTTATTTCTATTGATTCCCTGTCTTGCCTTGCACCTTTTTTGCGGCTCTATCAGCACAATCGTTTGAATATAATCCAACGTGTGAAGGAACCCAGCAAAAGGTGATATTGGTTCCCTTTAAACTTAAAATGTTAATCATTTGATTGATTTCTTTGATAATTTTGGATTTTTTCTTGTAATCAAATGAACGTAAAGCATACAGTACGGACTGAGAATCGACGCAGAATAAAATTTGAAAAATGTTCAACGGAAGATCAACTATGTAATTAAGAGCCATAAGTATAGCTACGAGTTCGGCGGTAAATATTGATCGATTTTTACCAATGAAGTATGACTTTTCTTTTTTTAAAGCTGGTATAACAAAACCTGAACCAGCACGGTGATCATCTAAGAGTGAGCCATCTGTGTATACCTTTAAATGATTTGGGTATTTATTCTCTAGGTAAAATCGGACTTCACTTTGCATAATATTTGGATTCTCATTCTTGTTCAAATCAGTGTAATTGATATCAAAATGTGGTTTATTCATCTCCCAGTTAGGGTAAGGAGAAACTACTTGCTGTGCATCAATACACTGTGGATTTATTTCCGACTCTTTAAGTAAGTCAGATACATATGAGCCAATTGGCTTTAATGAAGATATCTGTCTGTCCCGTTTAGGATAATTTATTTCTGATTTTATTTGTACTTCTTCCGAGACAAAGTTGTCAGGTGTTGAGGTCCTAAGAAACGTACTTTGCACATGCAAGATTTCGATATTCATCCAAAGGCAATTCTCCAATTTCTTTATAAGTTCCGAAGGTTGATGCGTGAAAAGGTACACCAAGAGCAAGCCTGTATCCTTTGCAGTCGATACTTTGAAGTTTCTTAAGTAAATAATTTGGAGCACTAAAAAATATTTCTTGTCCATAGGATAATTTTGATCGAATTAATGTTGTGCTAAGATGTTTCAAAATATTGCTGTCTTGTCCCCAGTATTGTTTACTTATTACTTTTAAAAAATTTAAGCATTTTCTTGCTTTAGTCACAATATGGTTGATATGAGCGTTCCACGTTAGCTTTGTTGTAAGAAACAAACCCAAAAATTTTACCGAATCCTTGTACTGAATTGTTTCGTTTTCAATTTTAAACATAGGTAGCTCAGCAGGATTACTACCATTATTGAAAAGCATCATATGAGTCTTTCCTGAAGATAATGCAAGACCATTTGTGACCATATAATTGTTTATTTTATCAAGTTCCCTTTGATATAGCTTCTTGATATATTT
>CM031619.1:45182214-45187214 GCA_018398815.1 Conus ventricosus
AAAAAGATTAAGGTTTTGTTAAAAAGTTAAGGTTTTGTTAAAAGGAAAAGGTTTTGTTAAAACGTTAAGGTTTTGTAAAAAGATTAAGGTTTTGTTAAAGGTAAAGGTTTTGTTGAAAAGTTAAGGTTTTGTTAAAAGGAAAAGGTTTTGTAAAAAAAGTTAAGGTTTTGTTAAAAGGTTAAGGTTTTGTTAAAAAGTTAAGGTTTTTTAAAAGGAAAAGGTTTTGTTAAAACGTTAAGGTTTTGTAAAAAGATTAAGGTTTGTTTAAAGGGTAAAGGTTTTGTTGAAAAGTTAAGGTTTTGTTAAAAGGAAAAGGTTTTGTAAAAAAGTTAAGGTTTTGTTAAAAGGTTAAGGTTTTGTTAAACAGTTAAGGTTTTGTTAACAGGAAAAGGTTTTGTTAAAAGTCCCATGAGGGACAGTAACCTAAGGACGGTAAACTGTCACAGGTTCACAGCATGATGGCACAGCATGATGGAATGCAGAGCCCATCCCTCTCATTCCACCGTCTTTAAGCCCCCCCCCCCCCCCCCCCCCCCCCGAACAGAATCAGGCATTCATTTACTGCTGGGTCGACCGTGTTTTCCGGCTGCAAAAAAAAGAAAAAAAAAAAAGAAAAAAAAAATTCCCACCCCATGAGTAATTCAAAAAGTATGATCGTCACCTCTGTGGGCAAACATTTTGAACGTTTGACCACACTCAGAAAAGGAAATGGTGAACTGTTACAAAGTAGTGACATTGAATTCAAAATATTGAATTGAAAAGGAGTGTTAAGAATAAAAGATATACTGCTTATGATATTGAGATGAGAATGTCTGTGTGATGTAGGTCAAATACTGGTTTTTAAAAATGTTTCCGTCCAGCTCGTCAAAACAAAGCAAAAAAAAGCACTTTCATCATCATAGTCATATCAACATTTTGCTGTCAGAATTAGCAACACATTTGCTTGCTTATAAGTAACATATGTAAACAAGAGATGAATGAAAAGAAAAAAAAGAGAATATATATAGAAAGTAGGACGAACAAATTCGAGAATAAAGAATATGAATTGATTTTGTCCATAAAGAGAATAGGTTAATCCAATACATATTGTTTATAGTCTGCGTCTGTATGATAGTCAGAATCAGTTCCATGCATTTACCAAGATCATTAGATCAGATTTTTTATCAAACACACTGGAAATGTCTTAAACGGTATCTCTTTTCCATAAAAATCCAGCGTCAAAAGAAAGATGTTTATCTTTCTTAAAGTACTCAAAAATCACATCCGGTGCGACTCTCAAAGTATTGTATAGACACTGTCAAAAGAATGCGTGAGCGCGCGCGCGCGCGCGCGCGCGCGAGAAAGAGAGAGAGAGAGAGAGAGAGAGAGAGAGAGAGAGAGAGAGAAAGGGAGAGAACTATTCGGCAAGAAGTGCATCTTCTTTGAAAGAACCCAAATTCTATTCTGGAGGCAAATAATGTTTTTAAGCCTGTGTATATACTTATCATCTCACCGACTTCGCAACCGGAGCGGCAGGAGAAAGAAGAAACACAGCCAGAAATCAGGAACATCATTGTCAAAATGACGTAGAAGGAAAGGAAGCCGTGACGTAGGGTGTGACCGAATGATGGATGGTGATAGTTATTTTCTTTGGTTGGCCTATCATTGCTAGAGTCACGCTTTCCTTTGATAGACTGGACCATTTGCCATCGGCTAGTGTCCATGTCAAAGACAACATCATTTCTCTCTCTTTTTTTTCTTTCTTTCTTTCTGTATTGGTGTCTTTCTTTCTTCTATCCCTGCCCCCCCCCCCCCCCCCCCCCACCTCACGCCTCGCTCATTTTCTTTCTTTAGAAAAAAAAAAAAGTTTGTGGGATATGTATTTTTTGTGTTCTCAACGCCAGCAAAGAAAGACAATCGTGATTTCATTTAAAGCTTATTTTGATTTTTGCTTTTCCGGGGCAATGCTCTCTCTCTCTCTCTCTCTCTCTCTCTCTCTCTCTCTCTCTCTCTCTCTCTCTCTGTGTGTGTGTGTGTGTGTGTGTGTGTGTGTGTGTGGTCTAGCATTACAAAACGCCAATTATTGGCATCGTGGAGACATGTTAAAATCACAAGCTAATTTAGGTCTTATGCATTTTGACATCATGACTTGTTAAAAAAAAAATACATGAACCAAATTTTGAAATGAAATGAGGCGAGTAAAAGGACAACATAAGACAGCCTTAGGCACGTCTAATGCATTCACCAGGTTCTAACCAAAGTACTGCATAATGACATGAAAACAGCACAGGATAGCATGGCCTACTCTTCCACGGGCTTAGGCCAGAAGTGGAAATTACCTCCCTTTTCTGACAGTCTTTCTCTTTGTCATTTGGGAACTGGTTTTCCGACGGTATTTCGTCAGTCGTGGACCTCAAGATCGGAACATGTCACCATATGTAGATGCTGACCCTACAAACCCCTGCCCCCCCCCTCCTCCTCCTCCCCCCCCCCCCCCCCCCCGCACTGAAGTTTGATTAAGTGCTACCCAACTGTTTTGTTTTGGTTAGCGTGTTAAACACACCTGAAGATTTCGTCACTCCTACATACTAATTATACTACCGGCTCTATTGTGTCTGATGGAGATTCAACAAATTGTGCTAAGGCGAGAATAAACGAGCTCCTAGACACGCGCACGGGCACACAGACATACACACTAACAAACTAAAACTTGGTTCCGTTCTGCTGGCTGTCCATGCCGCAGAAAGTAGAATAAGTAACCAGGAGAAAAAGAAATACACCCTCGAAAACCAGTGTCTTTGATGAATATAAATATAGCTATTCTAAATTCACTGGTATAAAAAGCAAGTCTCGGATGATATAAATTCCAAAACAGAAAAACAAGTCGATCTGTACATTAATCGCATTCAAAACGCATAAAAGCAATATACGAAAAAAAAGGATTTGGTTAAAGTCCAAAAGAAGGAGAGGTAACAGCCTCTCGAAAATCAGTGTCTTTGACAAATATAGACGCAGACGTTCTATAAATTTAATGGTATAAAAAGCAAGTATCGGATGAAATAAAACTCCAGTGAAGGAAAAAAAAAGATTATATGTACATCAATTGTACTCAAAACGTACAAAAGTGAAATCCGGAAAAAAGGGTTTGGTTAAAGGTTAAGAAGTCATAGGGCTGAATGGCAGTGAGCTGTCAGACGTTTACCGTGTCTGGGGCATGGCGTAATGGAAGGCGGTGCCCATCCCTCTCTATCTGCCGCCATAAGGCTCCCCTGAACTAAATCAAGGCGCCCATTTACCGCTGATGTGTAGCAGACAGGGATTTTCAGCTGAAAAAATCCAACCGCCTCGAGTGCTTCGAACTTCAACCGTCAGCTCCGAAAGCAAAACCCCCCTCACCATTTCAACACGTACAGGAAACAAGGCAGTTTGCAGCAAAGTTGTGAAGTCGAATTTTAAGATGTTAAATTGAAAAGGATTTTTGATAATAACAGATGGTACTGGGTCATAAAGTGAGGGAAAATCAAGACCATGTGATATTTGATGAGAACATTCATCTTTTGCTTTTTCAACGTTTCTGTGCGGTTTGTCCGTAAAAAAAATAAAAAGCAAGAAAAACGAAGCACTTTCATCAAAGTCAAATCCAGTCAAACATTTATTTTCAGAATAATCAACGTGTTTACTTTCGTATATCTGACATTTGACATAAGCTAGAAATGAATTTTGAAACGAGAACGAAGAACGCTGATAAGTTGTCTGTAAAGATAATCATTTAATTCAGTTCATACCGTTTATAGCCCAGAAAATGAACAAAATGATAGGTTTGCTGTCATTTACAGACAAAATTACTGAATTGTAGATCACCTGAGGTTTGCTGTATAAGAAAAAGAAGGGAAGAAACAGATGCGCACGATGCCTTTGTAACCCAAGTGATCGTGGCCAGCCAAACAGGGGCTGTAACATCGTCACTATTGGTTCCATGCGTTTTGCTTAAAAAATATCAATGACCAGATGTTTATCCAACATATTAACAATGCCTTTGTCACGCACGGACATTCAAGGGACATAATTGCGCATATTGTAAGGCGGAGGTATTGCAGCGGTCAGTTCTCTCTTTTTCCCGTGTCGATATTTGGGAGTTTCGATGCGTGTTTTTTGTGTGTGTGTGTGTGTTGTGTGTGTTTTGGTCGAGTCATTGTTGGTAGGTGATCGACCAAAGAGGGATTTACAATCTGGAGTCTAGGCCTATCTTTAGCTATATCCAGTCCTGTGATGGTGTTGGTCTGTTGCCTTGGTGATTTATCGGTGATTGGTTGACCAACTATTGGAGATTGGTGCTTGTATGTGGTTGTGTCCATATTTGGTCTTGTGTACAAGCTGTTGGTGGTTATTGATTGATGATTGGAGGGATTTATAATCTAGATTCTGTGCCGATACACAGTTGTTCCCATAGTGGGAAGTGTGGTCTCGTCACCTTCGGTTACTTATTGCTGATTGGTCCTCTGGCAAGTTGGTGTTTCGAGTCTGCATACGACTGTCTCTATCTATGCCCCTATCTGGAGTTTGGTCGTGCGTTCCCTGGGCAACCTATTGATGATTTGTGTCCAAGTCAGGGTGTGGCCTTGTCAGTTTCATGGTGTCTGTCAACTCTAAGTGTCGTCTGTTTTTGACTGTCTGATTGTTTGCGACTCCTGGCTCGAGACGGAGGTCTTCTGATCCAGCGTTTGGTGAGGCCGTTTTGCCACTGTGTTTAGTGGGCTGCCAGGAAACTCATCGGTGTGTCCTTGTGACCGCTCGGGATTCCAAGAAGAAGTTATCGGTGTCTGCCACCAGTGTCACGCCTTCAAGGGAGCGAGGGTTTTCCCGGTCCGGAGCTGCTCTGGCGGGTGTTTGTCCTGTATTGTCTTTGTTGGTCATCGTAACTCCAGGTGAGAAGTGTAGGGCAGGTTGTTCATTGAAGAAGGGAGTTGGAGGTAGATGATTCTGGATCGAAACGCGTCGTTTGTACATAGGCGAAATGTGAG
>CM031619.1:45194714-45202214 GCA_018398815.1 Conus ventricosus
TGAGCAAAGTAACCGCAAGGTTCGTTTTTTTTTTTTAACTTGAGATTCAAAGATGTCAATAATTAATTGATAACTAAAACATCACGTCAGCCACATGAGAGCGTTCCTATACTCTCTCTCTCTCTCTCTGTGCATCGGTTATGACTGTTTTTTGTAAATAGCGAGCGGGTATTGACGTCACTGTTAGGTTTGTCAGGTTCCCCTCTGTCATCCTGCCCCCCCCCCCCTCTCCTCGTCCTACCGTCTCTCTGTCTCTGTCTGTCTGTCTGTCTGTCACACATACACGCACCCCCCCCCCCCCCCCCCCACACACACACACACGAACGCGCGCGCGCGCATGCGTCCACCACGTCCATCCTGTTCTGTCCTGTCTCCGATTCACGCACACCGACAGGTTCCCGTTCCAAGTGTGTCTGTTTCCTATTCGGTCTATCTGGATATGGACGAAGACAAGCCACCCCCCACCCCCAACCCCCCCTCCTCCCCCACCTTCTCCACTCCTTCCGCCACACCTCCCGCCTTCCGTGGCGGCTTACAAAGGTCCAGTGGCTGGACCTGTCAAGGAGGACCAACTGTTTTCGATCATGTGGTGTTGTTTGGGAATGTTCGGACGACAGCTGAAGAGCCGGCCGTTATGGATGGTCATTTTGTTTACTGTCCCTACGTTGACATTTATGTCCCCCTCTGTCTCCAAACCCTTCCCTCTTCCGCTCTGTTCCAGCCCCCCCCCCCCCTCCCCCTTCCCCCTCCGTATGTCTATCATGTTCATCTCTTTCATTCCTCAACATTTCTACTCTGTCTTCTCGTCCGGGATTTGTTCTGATATGTCTGTGACACTTGAAGTCTCTCTTTTATCTATACTTGTATGTTCACCCACCTTACCTCCCACACCGCCCCTTTCCAAACACGCTCCCCACACCCCTTCCACCCTCCGCCTTTCTTCCCACCACGCCTTACTCCACAGCGAAACGTCACGAGTATTGGTGGAACTAAGACGTTTCTTGACGTCATCAATCAAACATGCCCCGTAGCCTCCCCCGGCAAGATTTATCGTGAAGGTTACATCGGCTCGTGAGGTAGCCTGGTCGGTGTGTCGGACTGTGCGTATAAACCGACCTCACAAGACAGGGACCAGCTCAGTCAGTGAGGTGTCACAGTCCTCGGTCTTTTGCAGTTTCCGCACAGAGGAGAGTGCATCCGTCAAGGGTGCTCACCCTTTGATCACTGTCTTCTCGAGGTTTAAGACGTCCGTCTGTGGCGGTTTTTTTTGTTGTTGTTTTTTATGTAGATGATGTAGATGGTGTGATGGTGTTGTGGTGGTTGGTTGGTGGTGGTGGTGGTGGGAGGTATTTGATCATGGTGGCTGTTGGTTTGAGCATCTGGTTTGACTGTGAAGGGTTTTGTTTGATTTGATTTGATTTGATTTGATTTGATTGCTTTAAGAAATCTGTTTCACTCTCATCGTTTCATTTCAAATTTCTTCCCTTCTTTTTTTTCGTCACTTTTTCTCCTTTTCTTTCTGTTCTGTCTTTCTTTCTTTTCTTTTTTTTTTCATTCATTCTTTCTTGTCTCTCCTACTTCATTTTTATGTTGTTTTCCTTTTTCCTACGCTCTTCTTTTTTTGGTTTCTTTAATTTCTTCCATTCGTCATCGCTCTTCGTCTTCGTTTTTACCTTCTTTCTCTGACGTTTGTTGTTGTTGTTTTAGCTTCTTAGCGTTCCTTGCCTCCCTTCATTTTATGTCTTTTTCTGCTGCTTTTCCTTTCTTCCTTTATTTT
Organism: Conus ventricosus; assembly: GCA_018398815.1. Taxonomy (NCBI): domain Eukaryota; kingdom Metazoa; phylum Mollusca; class Gastropoda; order Neogastropoda; family Conidae; genus Conus; species Conus ventricosus. The sequence continues at coordinate 45,196,492 of CM031619.1, forward strand.
TTCGTTTCATCAATGTGTAACAACAATGTGCTGCATTTTCTGTGTCATTGTTGATTGAGGACAAAAGGCCTAGTGCAATGTGACGATTCTCTGTTTGATGGTTGTTGACAAAGAAAACAACGCGCCCCGTCATTTATTTCATTGTCGACTGAGGACAAAGGCAGAGAGAACAATGTGCTTCTTATTCTGATTCACTGTTGGCTTAGCAAAAAGACGGTAAAGAATATGCTCCGTTATCTGTTTCAATCTTGATTGAGGACAAGGACAAAGACAAAGCTCCGTTATCTGTTTCACCGTTGTCTGAGGACAAAGACGGAACACAATTTGTTCGATTATCTTTTGTCATTCTCGACGGAGGACAAAGACGAAGCTCTATTATCTGTTTTATTATCTTTCTGAGGACAGAGACCGAAAACACTACGCTCCATTATCTGTTTCATTTTTGACCGAGAACAAAGATAAAGACAATCTGCTCCGTTATCTGTTTCATTTTTGACCGAGAACAAAGATAAAGACAATCTGCTCCGTTATCTGTTTCATTTTTGACCGAGAACAAAGATAAAGACAATCTGCTCCGTTATCTGTTTTATTTTTGACCGAGAACAAAGATAAAGACAATCTGCTCCGTTATCTGTTTCATTTTTGACCGAGAACAAAGATAAAGACAATCTGCTCCGTTATCTGTTTTATTTTTGACCGAGAACAAAGCCAAAGACAAACCTTCATTATCTGTTTCACCGTTGTCTGAGGACAAAGACGGGAGGCAATATGTTCGATTATCTTCTTTCATTCTCGACGGAGGACAAAGAAAACTCTATTATCTCTTTCATTTTTGACGGAGGACAAAGACAAAGCTCTATTATCTTTTTTTTCTTCTTTTTTTTTTTTACTGAGGACAAAGACAGTAAAACACTATGCTCCATCATCTGCTTCATTTTGACCGAGAACAAAGACGAAGACAATCTGCACCATTATCTGTTTTATTCTTGACTCAGAACAAAGACGAAGACAAAGCTCCATCTGTTTTACTGCTAACTGAGCACAAAGGCAGAAAACCGTATACTCCATCGTCTGTTTCATTCTTGACTAACAAAAGAGACAGAAAGCAGTGTGCTCCAGTATCTTTTTCATTGTTCACCATGGACAAAAAAAACACACACAGAAATAATGTGCTGTATTGTCTGTTTTATTGTTAAGGACAAAGAAAAACTGTGCTCCATTTGGTTTTGAAGCCAAAGACAAGAATCAAAGTGTTCCATTGTCTGCTTTATTTCGACAGATCAACACACAAAAACTGAGTGCTTGATCCCCCTTTTGAATATTGACTTTAAGCAAAGATACAGTACAATTATGTCTGACATCTATTTGGTTTCTAACTGAACATTTGTTTTGCAAGACACTCAATTAAGATCTTAAGAAATTCTGTCACTCTGTTGCCATGTATACTGCTGTACGACCTTGCACAATAGTGTTTTAAGCTTCAATCTTCAAGACAACATCGCTTCTGGTACTGCGGTTCTTGTAAATAATTGTCATTTCTCAAAAACGCCCTTCGTTGCGGTTAGCAATGTTTTTCATCCAAGAACAGTAAGCAAATGAACGATCATCTTTAAAGTGTTTCAAAATGGGATTCATTTTTCGTGTAGTGTGTTTTCAGAGATACATGTTTTTACTTTTTAGTCTTTGATCCAGGAATGTAAAGAACGACATTTCTGCGAATTACCACGCCTGTCTATCGCTTCATCAGATCTGGCAATCGTTTATACGTATTTCGTGTTCTGTCAAAAGACCTTACCGCAAAAAGCGGGTCCTGCATGTCAGAAAACAAATCTTTAAACCCGTCCTTTACCTCTCTGGCTTGTGTTGTGTCTGCAATGAATGGAATAGATATCGCTTCTTCGGTACGATGTTTGTTTATTTGCTGTTCATGAAAGAGCTGTTGATTACTTTACAGCATAAATTTAATTTTCATTTTCTGAGATGTGCTAATATATATTTCATTTTTCACCGAGGGAGAAGACATAGGATAAATATTCTTTTTTTCCTTTTTCTTTTTTTTTTCTCCTGTTTTCGCTCTGATGGCTAAGGCAGAAGATAAGGTGCTGCGTTGTCCGTCGCACCTTGAAGTGAGGGGAAAGACCAAACATTCGTTGCATTACCTGTTTCGTTTTGTGACGTTAGAACAGAGAGAAAACCTTGAAACGAGGTCAGAGACCGAAGAAATATTGTTCATGAATTTGTTTCACTTTTTACTGATAAAGACAGCAGAAACTGTGCTCTATGATTAGTTTCGCTTTTGTTTGTTCGAACACTGGATTTGCTGGAAGGTGATTTTGTTAAGACAGGCAGGTACTAAGAGACAGAGTGTGATCCATTCATTCACGTTAGTCCTTAGTCTTTTGAACTATCATGTGATTCTGTGCTTGAGTGGCCTGGGATACCTCCCCAGGTTGAATAATTCATTGCATTGCAGTGACTGTGGGTGATATTAATCTTTTAATAACTTTCGCGGGTTTTTAAAAAATATTATTTCTTGACAGAATACAGATCATTTTTTAAAACTTTTTTTCCCCCTTTTGTTAGAGACATCTGGGTTTTTTTTTTCAGTTTCAGTCTGTATCTTCCAGCAGTGTATAGAACATCATCTGTTTTTAATGTTCTACGGTTCGTCAGATCGAAAAGAAAATCGCTTGTTTGCATTTCTTTCTTTACCAGAAGATTTCGTTACTGTGCAAGAGAGTGATTTTCCATCGGGGTGAAGAAAACACACTTTCATTACATTTACATCAGAGCAATAAAGAATAATGAAAGCATATCATCTTGTATACAGAATTGAGCTTACACATACATCGTTAAAAAGTGCACACATACATCGATATCTGACATCCGACTCGCATACATATAGACAAAAGATGTACATGGCACAAATAACGCTCAACAACTCGTTTACAGACTTAAGTATATGATGCACATATCCACACATATATATATAATTATGAATACAACAACATGTATGTATGCATTTGTGTTTCTTTCATAACAACTCATACGCAAATATAAGTAAGCACTTAAGTCAATACATGCATACTTAAACATATAATTATAAATATTTGTGATAGGTCTGTTCGTCCTTTGTTTTCATTGTTTTGAATGTTATTTGTCCTGACTGAAAAAGACATGAGGTCGAAACGCGTTGTGTTTTTTTTCACGTAATTCGTTGTTCCCTCGTTTGGCGGCCCGGTAAACCTGTTTTTGCTCTTGTTTTAATTTCCACTTGCAGTCAACCCGCTTTGAAACCTACATACATATCCGTTTCCTGCATTCATAGTTTTTAGATAGGGGGTGTATGGAGAAGGTACTTACTTGTTCTATTTACCTTAGTTTTCTTTCATATTACATAATGAGAATATGGTACACACGTCTGGACGCAGAGCACAACTTAACATCCAGAGATTCCATATCTTGAAGTCCTGCATCATTCACTGAGTCCTATCATTACTGCTGAGTAGCTGAATTAGTTGACATTCGTTCCAAGCACCACAGAAAAGCGTGAAATTCTTACTTATTTCAGTGCTGAATTCTTCACAGTCTTGTATCCTGCGTTTAACTGTTTTTAAATGTCAGATACGTCTGGACTATAGGTTTCAGTTTCATACAGCTAGATATACATTTTGGCAAACATTATGGTATAGTCAAAAGTGTCATCAGTTCTTGGCGTTTGTCCACACACAAAAAATAACAAGTTCATACGAAAGTTTCATGTCATAGGTATCTTCACATTTTTCATTGAGTAAAGGGCCACACAGTTTAAAGACTGTCTAACATGTCTGTTTATCCAAAAGGAAGTTGAATCTAGTCTGTTTGTTTATTATGTAGCATATATTGTATTACAAATGCTGAACCCATTTGCACGGAGAACAATGTTCATGGTAACTATTTCATAGAGAATTCTGATCTATAGCCACTTCAGTTTTATCTCCTTTAATCTTATGAAGCTAGTAAAATACTTTGTTCCAAGGAAAATGTCGGTTTATTTTTTTACTGACCATTTTATGCCGCAGGTCTGGTCTAGTGTCATCAGATACAAGCCACTCATAGTATGTTCAAGCATTTGTTGATTTGCCAAATGTGGTCAAAACACTCATAGTATGTTCAAGCATTTGTTGATTTGCCAAATGTGGTCAAAACACTCATAGTATGTTCAAGGATTGGTTGATTTGCCAAATGTGGTCAAAACACTTATAGTATGTTCAAGGATTGGTTGATTTGCCAAATGTGGCCAAAACACTCATAGCATGTTCAAGCATTTGTTGATTTGCCAAATGTGGCCAAAACACTCATAGTATGTTCAAGGATTGGTTGATTTACCAAATGTGGCCAAAACACTCAAGGATTGGTTGATTTGCCAAATGTGGCCAAAACACTCATAGTATGTTCAAGCATTTGTTGATTTGCCAAATGTTGTCAAAACACTCATAGTATGTTCAAGCATTTGTTGATTTGCCAAATGTGGCCAAAACACTCATAGTATGTTCAAGCATTTGTTGATTTGCCAATGTGGCCAAAATTGTCGTCCTTCAAATTACACATTTGGCTGTAGCCTGAAAAAAGCCCAGTAACACTTACATACCCGCCCCTGCCCCCCTCCCCCCCCCCCCCCCCCCCGCGCCTTCCTCCCGTTTGGACGTGGGTGGTTTTTCAAGTTTAATTTGAATTCAAAATCAGTAGTATATTATTACTTTCATTCAAGAGAACCCCCCCCCCCCTCTCTCTCTCTCTCTCTTTCTCTCTCCTTATCTGTCTGTCTCTCTCTTTCTCTCATCTTCCCCTGTGTCTCTCCCTCTATTTTTTCCATTCTGTTCCCCCTTTCTCCTATCCCTTCTCTCTCTCCTCTCTCTCTCTCTCTCTCTCTCTCTCTCTCTCTCTCTCTCTCTCTCTTTCATCATCCTTCTTATCCGCTGTCTGTCTTATTTTTTTCCTTCTCTCTCTCTCTCTCCTCTCTCTCTCTCTCTCTCTCTCTCTCTCTCTCTCATCTCCCCTCTCTTTCTGCCTCTGTCCCTTCTCTCTCTCTCTCTCTCTCTCTCTCTCTCTCTCTCTCTCTCTCTCCTCTCTCTCTCATTCCATGCCCCTGGCCCTTCTGGCCCTCTTCTTTCCCCTCCCTTGCTTTCACTCCCTTCCAACCCCCCTCCCCCCCCCCCCCCCCCGCCCACCCTCTCTCTGTGTACTTACCAGGCCAGTTGTGTGTTGACACGGGGCTGTGTGGTTGTCTGTCCCAGGACGATGGATGTGAAAATCTCACTGGTTCTTCTGCTCTTTGCTGTCACCTGTGCCTCAGCCTATTGTGAGTACTGCGTCAGGGGTGATCACAACACACACAAACAAACAAACAACAGCAACAACCACCACTATCACAACAACAACAACGACCACCACAGCAGCGACCACAACAAAAGCATCAGCAACAGCAGCAACAACAACGATGACGATGACGACAACAACAGCAACAACAACAACAACAGCAGCAGCAACAGCACTTGCAACAGCAACAAAAGAAACAACAGCAACATCATTCTCATCATCGTCGCCGTCTGCAATACGAATATCTAGCAAACAACACACACATATGACAATTGAAACGACAATGTAAGAACACATAGAAATGAACATACAAGAAAGGTAGCAATGACAGCGGCAACCCCAACAGCAGCAACATCAACACTAAC
>CM031619.1:45204714-45227214 GCA_018398815.1 Conus ventricosus
TACACACACACGCACACACACAACAGGTATATTCTGTACCTCATCTAGGATTTCCTTTCACAATTTTTATATTGCAACCAGGCTGTTAACCTACCGCACGATTCAAGCCCATTATGTCTTCTCTTTACAGACTACCACGGAGGTCTTGATGATGACTACTATAACAGAGGCTACAGGGTGGTGTCTTACGGTTATGGCGCACCTGCCTCCTACGGCAGGTACTACCTGACTCAGCGCAGTCTTGGAGGCTACCCTTCCTTCAGGACCTACAATTATGTTCCCCGTGAGTTGCTTGCAACGGAAACGACGCGTTTGTCCCTCCTTTGTTGAGTGCTGTCACAGCTAGAATTCTCTCCCTTGCCTGATTATGACGGGATCTGCATGTGTAATAAAGTTCTCTATAGCTTCAGTTACACACCCCGTACGTTGATTGCAACTGAAGCGACACGTTTATCCCTCCTTTGTTGAGTGCTGTCACAGCTAGAATTCTCTCCCTTGCCTGATTATGACGGGATCTGCATGTGGAAGCAATTTCCCTATTGCCCCAGTTACATTCCCTGTAGGTTTATTGCAATTGAAGCTACACACTCATCCGTAATTTGTTGAGTGCTATAGCAGCTTCAGTTCTCTCCCTTGTCTTCTTCTTCCTTCATCCGCGTACGCAGGTTGGTACTCCTGCGGACACTCCCTGTATAGACAGGCAAGGATTAATTCCATCTACCCAACAAAGGGAGTAGAGTTTTTGTGTGTGTGTGTGTGTGTATGACCGTTTTTGATGTCGCCATCAAGGCAGTCATAGCGCAACTTCGGGGAAGGTTCATGCTATGTGTAACGTGTCATCCATACCAACAGCCAAACTGGCCTTCACTTCCTAAAGTTGATACTGGGAATTTACGTGTGTGCAAGATGTAATGCGTGCGTTCACACACGGAACCTAGGTTTATAGTCTCATTCGAAGGACTGTATGGGAAATGGAGTCAGAACCAATGTTAACTCCGAGGGAAAAATCCCCCTGCACCGAAACGGCCTGGCGGAGATTCGAACCCGCAGGATCACCAAGATTATGAGTCCGGTGCTCTACCACTGAGCTATTCTGCCACCCCCCTCCTCCCCACACTCTCCCGTGTCTGATTATGATGGGATCTACATGTGTATTGAATTCCCCTTTAGCTACAGTTACAATCCCTGTAGGTTGATTGCAACTGAAGCTACACGTTTATCCCTTCTTTGTTGAGTGCCATAGTAGCTACAGTTCTCTCCCTTGTCTGATTACGACGGGATCTACATGTGTATTAAATTCCCCCAAAGCTCCACTTACATTCTCTGGAAGATGACCCCTATCGCAGCTATCAACCCATTTCTTGCAGACTGTGTACAAATCATCACTACACTGTTACGCCTCATTATATAACTACAGTTATATCATTTTTATTATCAGTTCCCTACAGTCGTAGTTGTAATGAAATCCGTGGTAAATTGCAAAGAACTGCAGGTGCAATTATATAAATGGCATGTTCCATACCAGAGTAGCTGTGATTGCATCCCATGCAAGGATCTTTGCTACAATTACATACCTTCAGTCTGATCAGCGCAGTCGTAGCTACAGTTATCTCCTTTGCAGGTTGCACGCGACCGTAAGCTGCGATGGTATCCACTTATAGGGGGCGTTCTTTGGTGGATATCGTTATACCCCGCAAGTTTGCTGGAATGTCTGCCCCTTTAGTCTGTGGTTTTGTGCGCATATGTACCGAACGACTGTTTGTTTATGTTTACTTAATCATGAAATTCCCTGCCAGAAGAAAATAGATTATTTCGTGTTCTGTATCAAGGGAGCGAAATTTCTCATAGAAGACTTTAAGCGCTTTAAATGACAATGATTTCAGACGTAATAGAGAAGAGGATCATTGACCGATTAGCGTTTGCGCTATCACCTAGTTCAGATCTTCGAGCGGCGTGTGTGAAAGAGGTCCAAGTTGTCGGGTTATCACTAGCACGTGACAGTCATCATCGAAGGTGGCAAGGATCCCTGAGTTCGAACCTTTGAGAATCAAGGGGAGACAAATTATCCATTCAGACCTCGGAGTATAAAGTCTGGTGATTAGGGCTAACTAAGCCAGCTGAAGCTTGTAAGACATTGTGCTGATGCCATAGTCAGACTGCTTGGAAGGCGTGTGGACGAAGTGGTTGTAGCTTTCTGGAGGATAATCACTGTATGGGATGACCTCAAACGTTGCTGTGAATTTTCTATGTTCGTTTGGCCAGAAGCGGTTGGTTCTAGGCAGACTTGTAGGAAGTGTGTGTGCGGATGGCTGCAGTGTGGAAGAACTCGGAGAGATGCATCGTGGATGTGAACCTCGTGTGCTACTGAGGCCCATCGTGGATGAGGCCAAGGCCTGAGGGAGATTCTTTGTTTTAATCCCTGTAAGGGAAGAGAAGAGCGAGCAGGACAGACAGTATTTGTGTGTGGTTGTGGTTGTTGTTGTTGTTGTTGTTGTTCATGATGTTTTGTTTGTTGTTTTCAGACGGCTATGGATTTAACACCCTCATGAGGAGAAACTACAGTGAGTATGGTTGTACTAGCCATTGTCACCATAATCTGTCATGAAACACGCTCGCACACACACACACACACACACACGCACGCACGCACGCACGCACGCACGCACGCACGCACGCACGCACGCACGCACGCACGCACGCACGCACGCACACACACACACACACACACACACACACACACACACACACAGAGTCCTCCAATCTCTCTTCAAGACTTCCCTAAAAGATCCAATCTCACCACTTTTCGCTTTTTCAGTCTATGAAGACATCTCCAAGAAGAGGAAGTAACTCTCCATCACCCCCATCCTCACCCCCTCCTGCCAGGTCCACCCATTTACGAATTACGGGCCTTGGTTCCAGAGGGACTGGGATCGTTGTGGTGGCACTGACACAGACATGGTCGAAAGTCGCTGTGCCAGGACCTGCTTTGTTTTGCCGTTGCCTGTGTGATTTTTGAGGAAAATTTTCCTATCAGGTCTAGCTGACTGTAGAATGTGTCAGTGCTTTCTGTCCGTTTTGTCGGTGGGGTGAAGTAAAGAATGAAATGGTAAATCTTGGGAATAAACAAACGTTGGTGTTATTTTGGTTGGTCGATGCTGGTTTGTTGTTGGTGGTGGTGGTAGTGTTGTTGCTGTTGTTGTTGTTGTTGTTGTTGTTGTTGGAGTACGTCTTTTGTTTTTTTTTCGGTCTTCCCTTCTTTCCTTCCTTCTTTCTTTCTTTCTTTCTTTTGTTCCTCTTCTCTTATTCCATGGTCTCTTTCCTTAATTTTCTTTCTTGAATGTTCATATTCCTTGTTTCTTTCTCACTCACCGGCTCTTTTTTTTTTATAGTATTTCTTCCCCCCCCCCCCCCCTCCCCCATCTTTCTTCCTGTCCCTTTCTTGCAGCTTTCTTCATTATCTTAACGTCATTTCCTTTTTTCTTCTTCTTTCGCTTTCTTCCGCATCTCTTTATTTCATTATTCGCATCCATGAATTTGGCACACTGCACACAAACTCACAAACGCAAGCGCACATACACACCGACACTCCACACACAGCCAGACGCAAACACAGATAGACAGACTGATACACACATGCACACACATACACATACACACACTCATGCACGCACGCGCGCGCGCACGCACGCAAGCACACACGCATGCACATGCACATGCACACACACAAGCATGCACACACACACACGCACGCACGCACGCACGCACGCACGCATACGCACACATACAGACAGACAGACAGACGGACAGACAGATAGACAGACACAGAGACAGAGACAGATTCTGATTCATTTCCACTTTATTTAATGAAATGTTACTGACATCACCTTTTTCATTTTGTCTGTTTTAATATGTTCCCCATTCCGCCATGTGTGTGTGCGCGCGCGCACGTTGTGTTGTGTGTGTGTGTGTGTGTGTGTGTGTGTGTGTGTTGTGTGGTGTGTGGCGCGCGTGTGTGTGGGGCGCGCGCATAAGCACGTGTGTGTGGTGTGTGTGTGTGTGTGTGTGTGTGTGTGTGGTAGAGAGAGAAGAGAGAGAAGAGAGAGAGAGAGAGAGAGAGAGTGAGAGAGAGAGAGAGAGAATGTTCTATGGTGGGGAATGGGGGTGGTTGTGGGCAAGGATTAAATGGATGGTTGGTAGTCAAAGGTAAATGTAATCCGAATCGGTTTTTTTTTTATTCGATTTTTTTTTTACTTGTAAAATGTTAATTCGATAAGTCACTCCATAAAATAATAGTCACAAAAATAACTGTAAAAAATATATATCGCCCAGTTAAACGAACAAAAAAAACCCTGGATATTGATAGTTGGTTTTCCATAATTATTGCTTCACTGAATGTGTTACAGCCTTTTTTTCAGGTTACACAGTCAAACCACAATTTCTCTGAGCTGCATAGATGAAGGAAAGACAGGAAAAACAACGCACCAAACCAGACATAGTGATAGCAAGACTTTTTAACATTGGATTCTGAATAAACAAAGAAACAAATAAACAAAGAAAGAAAGAAAGATAACAAATGAACTAGAAGTGATCAAAGAAAGGAGGGTTAAAAATAAAATAAATAAAAAACAAAAAACCGCCCCCCCCCCCCCCCCCCCAACCAAAAACCAGCCAACCCCGTATAGCGGAATGTCAACAAAATAGGAATCTGAATATAAAAGATGGTATACCACACATTTAGGTATTCTGAATACAACAATCGTTTTTTACAAGATAAATCATATAGGGAAAAAAAATGGAACGAAAGAAATAGCAAAGCTGTAGACAAACACGCGTAAAAAAAAAGGTTAGGAGATAGGGAAATAAACAGGAGAATATAGCTTGCAAACCATTTTATTCTTTCTATATTATTTGCATGACCATGAAAGGGTATCAAGCGTTTTGGATAAACTGACGATCGCAACAACAACAAATCACAATATTCTTTCTTTAAGTAATCACTTCCACTACTACAAAAACCAGAAAAGGCCATATTTTTAAGGGGGCGGGTGTGGAGGTGGGGGGAGGGGGGAGAGTCTCTCTCTTTTGGGTACGTTTCAAAACACCTTGGTATAAAATTCTGTTTCACAAAAGGGGTTTTCTATTCTCGTAGAGATGACTGAACCAAACAATACTTCCCAAATCATAATCGGTATGAAAATGTTGACTATGACCTGATGAATATTGCTTTGTGCATTATTTGTGTGTTATCTTATAACATCCGAATAAGGCGTATTCGTTAGGAAAAACAACAACAACAACACCACTTGTCTGTTTCTTACAGGGAGTGAAAGTAAGGGTCTAATATCCACCTTGTTTTCGTGCTTTGACTTGTATTTTTACTCCTTTTCAGTTACGATTCAGTCTGTTTCAGGACTTGTATTTCTACTCCTTTTCAGTTACGATTCAGTCTGTTTCAGGACTTGTATTTCTACTCCTTTTCAGTTACGATTCAGTCTGTTTCAGGACTTGTATTTCTACTCCTTTTCAGTTACGATTCAGTCTGTTTCAGGACTTGTATTTTTACTCCTTTTCAGTTACGATTCAGTCTGTTTCAGGACTTGTATTTTTACTCCTTTTCAGTTACGATTCAGTCTGTTTCAGGACTTGTATTTCTACTCCTTTTCAGTTACGATTCAGTCTGTTTCAGGACTTGTATTTCTACTCCTTTTCAGTTACGATTCAGTCTGTTTCAGGACTTGTATTTCTACTCCTTTTCAGTTACGATTCAGTCTGTTTCAGGACTTGTATTTTTTACTCCTTTTCAGTTACGATTCAGTCTGTTTCAGGACTTGTATTTCTACTCCTTTTCAGTTACGATTCAGTCTGTTTCAGGACTTGTATTTCTACTCCTTTTCAGTTACGATTCAGTCTGTTTCAGGACTTGTATTTCTACTCCTTTTCAGTTACGATTCAGTCTGTTTCAGGACTTGTATTTCTACTCCTTTTCAGTTACGATTCAGTCTGTTTCAGGACTTGTATTTCTACTCCTTTTCAGTTACGATTCAGTCTGTTTCAGGACTTGTATTTTTACTCCTTTTCAGTTACGATTCAGTCTGTTTCAGGACTTGTATTTCTACTCCTTTTCAGTTACGATTCAGTCTGTTTCAGGACTTGTATTTCTACTCCTTTCAGTTACGATTCAGTCTGTTTCAGGACTTGTATTTCTACTCCTTTTCAGTTACGATTCAGTCTGTTTCAGGACTTGTATTTCTACTCCTTTTCAGTTACGATTCAGTCTGTTTCAGTCTCCGTATCTTCTGTAAGTATTCACCGTGCTCACAAGATCGTGTTTTATGCCACTGGTATTCATAAGGACTTGCTAACAAATGTGAAAAAAAGCATATGTGAACAAGGCGGGAGAATAAATCATTCCCCAGACACACTCGTTTCTGTCTTAGTCAGACACCCATCGAACCAGGATATCACTAATCTTTCTGCTTAAATCTGCATCGTTTCCAGAAACTCCCCGAGTTCGTTCTCAATACTGATTTCCGTCCCCATGGAAAAAATTCAGTCCTACCCCTGACTGTATATTATATTGTCCATGAAGTTCTCCGATGTAGACAAATGTTGTTGACCTTGTCGTTACGCAACATTCAGTTCCTGGCTGCACCTCATCAGTAACCCTGGTAGTGATGACAATCCACTTGCAGTATCTAACAGCCACACCCCACCTATAATTCAGTAACGGTGACGATCCACCCGCAGTATCTAACAGCCGCACCCCACCTATAATTCAGTAACGGTGACAATCCACTCGCAGTATCTAACAGCCGCACCCCACCTATAATTCAGTAACGGTGACAATCCACTCGCAGTATCTAACAGCCGCACCCCACCTATAATTCAGTAACGGTGACAATCCACTCGCAGTATCTAACAGCCGCACCCCACCTATAATTCAGTAACGGTGACAATCCACTCGCAGTATCTAACAGCCGCACCCCACCTATAATTCAGTAACGGTGACAATCCACTCGCAGTATCTAACAGCCACACCCCACCTATAATTCAGTAACGGTGACAATCCACTCGCAGTATCTAACAGCCACACCCCACCTATAATTCAGTAACGGTGACAATCCAGCCGTGGTGTTTGACAGCGACACCCCACCTATAATTCAATAACAGGGACGATCCAGCCGTGGTATCTGATAGAGATACTCCTATAATTCTGGCATATTGACGATCCATTCGTGGTATCTAACAAAGACAATCTACCTATAATTCATTGACGGTGACGATCCAGCTGTGGTATCTGATAGAGATACCCCCACCTATAATTCTGGCATATTGACGATCCATTCGTGGTATCTAACAAAGACAATCTACCTATAATTCATTGACGGTGACGATCCACGTAAGGTATCTGACAGAGACAATCCTCCTATAATTCAACGACGGTGAATACCCACCCGCAGTATTTGACAGAGACACTCCACGTACAATTCAGTAACAGTCACGATCCACCCGTGGTATCTAATAGAAACAATCTACCTGTAATTCAGTAACAGTGACGATCCACCCGTGGTATCTAATAGAAACAATCTACCTGTAATTCAGTAACAGTCACGATCCATTCCGTAGTATCTGACAGAGACACCCCACCTATAATTCAGCGACAGTGATGATCAAACTTTGATACCTGACAGTGACGGAGTGTGACTGTGAGGTATCAAGTTTGATCATCACTGTAGTTATCACCGAGTTTATAAGCAAACTCAAACTCACTGGAGTATCACTGATTAACGCAGTTCTCGTAATGATTGAAAAACAAATCCAAATGGTTCGCAATTTTCCAGAAAAGATGGCTTAAGAAAACAGATATCTGAATACATAAATGCATTGCAAAGCAATAATGAATTAAATCCATTGAAGAGAAAAACAAATCGCCCTTTGCTGAGATATCCTAATGGTTGGGAGGGAAGTAACTTTTTTTTTAATAACAAAAGTGGCCTAAATGCTGCTAATCAAAAAGCGTTGACAATGGTTACGAATTATTTACAAAAATAGCAACATTTGCTTTCGTCAAGAGTGGTCGTTCTTGCTACTAAAAACAATCCATCTTTGATGGTATGCATTCTCTTCTTGACACACACACGAGCCACCATACTCTGACCATTTCCCCTCTTGTGCTGCCTCCTCCGTCTCTACTGCTTGGCACCCTCGGGACAGGGGTGTTGAACACCATGGGCGCCGAGGCCTGAGCTTGACCTTGAGCGGGGATGTTGGAGTAGTAAGCGGGAGGAGGGGCGTTGTACATCACCTGGGGGTGCCAGCGTAGACGTACCCGGTGCCCGGAGCAGGTGCTGCTGTGCCCATGGGCATCCCGGCGGTATTGAGGTTGCTGAAGGTGGCGGCAGACTGCTGGGGGGCCAGAGGCCTGTCGAAAGCAGAAATGATGGCCGTGGACAGGAGGAGGAGAGCGCTGCCGGCGATGTTGACCCCGAAGGACCAGGAGACGTCGAACTGAAAGTCGTGGTTCCCTTCCAGGTCGTTGATGTAGTTCTCGTCCTCTTCAATCCTGGTGGCGTAGGTCACCGCTCCGCTGAGGCCCAGACCGCCTGAGGACACACGAAAGCGTGAATAAACTCAAAACACCCTAAATAGTGACTGTTCGAGTATTTCTCACTGTTATAGGAATGACACTTATCACTATTCAATGACTTGCAAACTTTTCAAACACTGTTAGGAAAATTCTATGAAACATTTTAAACTAGACCCTTTTCAGTCTTGTTCATTCAATCTTTTAAATACTTGTCCGATCGGTAGGTGTGTCAGGACGCTGTACCTGTTTGAGAAAGAATTGATGAATGAAAACTAAGTAGAGTAACTCTAGCCGCCATGATGAGATATTTACAGGCCCGTAACTCCAAACGAAAGCTGCTTGCAACACCAAAAACGCTTGAAGAAATGACAACACAGAGCACACAGAAGAAGCAAGGAGACAGCCTTGTTTCTGATATGACGACATGCTAGATTTGATAATTCTATTGAGAAAGCATTTCATTTATGATGTAGAATTTAGAATCTAGAGGATTTAGAAAACTGAATAAACAAGACTGAAATGGGTCCGGCTAAAAACACATCACAGAATTCTCCTGGTTTCTTCTGTGTGCTCTGTGTTTGTCATTTCTGCTGGCGATATAGTGTCGTAAACAACATTCGTTTGGAGTCAAGGACTGTAAATATTTCATCAAGGGAGCAAGAGTTACCCTACATGTGTCTTATCTATTGTTTACTGTCCCCTGCCTCATTGAAGATTTCCTCCCAAAGAAAATAATGTTGAAAAATGTCAATGCCTCCCATCATAATGTAGTTAGAAATATGAGTTTCTCAGTAACACTACAGATTTTTTTTGTTGTAACGCTAAAGTTCTGCCATGAATAATGTTCTTTGGTTTTATTTTTCGTTTCTTTGCCAAGTCCTTTAATGATTGCACAGGAATGATCTAATTTACTACACTGACCTGGAATCCCAGCTTCTCTGACAGTGTATTAGGGTTGACCAAATTGTAATTGTCATTCAGTAAACTGAAAAACAACAACAACAACAACAACAACAACAACGTCCTGCACCCATTTCTTGTAAAAGAACCGGATACTGCCCGCTTTACCTTACGGTTAAAGCAAAGTTCAGTAGCTACATTTTCATTTGTGTGTGAACCTGCAAATTTGTAGAACATTCCGCATACTCAAAACATTTCTTTTCCAAGATCTGTTTTTGCATCCTAGAATTTAGACTGGTCCATATACATCGAAGACATTGCTTCATTTCATTTGTTTCCTATACAGACGAGTGCAGTACTAATTTTATATATAAAAAAAAGTCTATTTCGCCTGTAGTTTTGGTGCTCACTTCACGTTTACTGCAACCACAAACTCAGATTAAATTTCCAGTTTAGTTTGCTCACATTTTAGTCCGAGTCTCCAGCTAACTCAACCTGCTGTTCTTAAACCCATTGCTAGTTCATTTGGCTGCAGTTTCTGTTATTTTCGAGTTGACTTTTTCGCAACTTCGCTGCTAGTTACTTTGCCAGCAACTCATGCGTCAATAGCGAGTTTAGTTTGTTGCATGAAATTTTCTCTCTGCTTAGGGTACCTGTGCTTACGTCCAGTTTAATGTACCGGCAATTTCTGAGCCTGTTTTTGGTTTGGCTTTTGATACCAATTCCAGCATCAACTTTCAAGCCATTTTGCTACAAATTGTGCGCTAGTCTCCAGTTTCCTTTGTTTCATTTCCAGTACCTGTATCTTGGAATTTTAGTTCTAATATCCAGACTGCTATGTTAGTTTCCATTTCATTTGTGCTGTGTTTTTTCCCCCCGCTAATTTCAAGTTTCCCCTGACTACGGTTCTAGTTCTAATTTCCATTCTACCCTGCCTGCAATTCCTGTGCTGATTTCATGTTCAGTTTGCCACGCAATTTCAGTGCGAATTTCTATTTTAGTCTGTCTGCAATTCCGGACACAGTTTGCAGTTTAACTGGCTTGCAATTCCTCTGCAAAGTTCTGGTCTACTGTGCCTGTCTCTTCCGTGCTGTTTGTCTGCAATTATTAAACTTTTTTTTCCAGTTTATTTTGGACTGTGTGTATTCTACATTATCCTTCCTTCATTCAATTTATTTATTGTTCCGTCCCTTTTGATGTTTCTCCTCCCTTCCCTACTTTCCCTCCTTTTCTGTACATTCTCTTTCTTTCCTCCCCCCTCCCCCCCCCCCCCCCCCTTGCTGTCTTTGCTTTCCCTACCGTCTCTTCTTTTTCATACCTTTAATCCTTCTCCCTACTTTTCCTATTTTCACTCCATATTGTTTTTGACATCCCCCCCTTTTCCTTCCCCCCCCCCCCCCCCCCCCAATTGTCTATTTGTCCTCCCTTTCCCTTCTTTTTCGTCCATTTCCATACTTTCCCACTCTTTGCATGCTTTCCCTCACTGCCCCTAATTTTCGCTCTTTTTCCCAGTTTCCCCTCCCTGTCCACCCTTTATTTTTGTTCCCTTTCCCTTACTTTTCTTTCCTTGTCCCTATTTTCCCCTCCCTTTCCCCGAATTGTTTCTCTCTTTCTCTTTCTTTTCCTTCCTTCCATTTTCAGAAATTTTCCACCGTTTCCCTGGTGTTCTCTCCGTTTCCCCACGTGCTCTCTTTTTCTCACTTTCACTCTCTTTTTGCTGCTGTTCCCTCCCCTTTCCTACTCCCCCCCCCCCCCCCCCCCTTTCCCTAGTTTTTAGATTTCCCTCATCCTTTTACGACTCTTTCTATTGTTCCTTACCTTTCCCTTCCTATCACTACTTTGTTCCTTCTCTTCTCCCCCCCCCCCCCCCCTTTCCCCCTACCTTTCCTTCCCCTCCCTTCCCTCGCTCTTCTCCCTACTTCTTCCTCCCCCCCCCCCTCCTCCCTTACCTACTCTCCATCTCTTTCCCTGTTTTCCCTCCTCCCCTTCCCTTCTTTCCCTCTCTCTCTCTCTACTTTTCCTGCTTTCCCTGTTTTCCTTTCTTTTTCCCCACTTCTCCTCCTTTTCCCTGCAAAGGTTTGATCAGCGCGTTGAGCTGATGCGTAGGTCAGACATCTGCGAAGTCGTAGCCACGAAATCCTCTTCTTAAATTCTCTCGTCTTAGTTCTCAATTCATGTATCCCATCAGCTTGATTCAATCCTGCGCAATGTGATCTCCAAAAACTTAGCGGATGTGGTGTAGCGTACATGGACTAATTTGCACGCAGTGACACCTCCTTGATGAAACTGAAACTAAAAAAAAAAAACAACCGTCTCTTCTGTTCTGTCCTTTCCCTTCCACTTTTTTTTTTCTTCTGATGACCAGCACCGGTCGTGGCACGGGTATGACTCAATGTGCGCTGGGCTGGTGGTCATGACTGACCTCTAATAATGACCTCACCCGGGGTGGGTCTGTCTGTACCTGCCAGTCCAATGCCAATGCCCAGCAGCCTGCAGGCCGGGGGGCTGGCTGCGAAGAAGTTGACGTGGACGGCGAAAGAAGAGGGAGATAGCCAGCAGCGCCACTGCGGTTCCCTGTAACCCTTCCACTGCCAGCATCCAGCCTGCACACACACACACACGCACACACACACACACACACACACACACACACACACACACACACACACACACACACATACACACGCACACGCATGCATGCACGCACGCTCGCACGCACGCAGACACGAAAAGATCACATTAAACATGCAGATGTTCACATTGCAGAACATTCTTTACTCTTTTTTTTTTCCAATAATGGAGTATCTAGATTACGTATTAGCGAGACAAACGAGAGAGCAAACGAGAGAGTCTTTAAAAAAAAGTAACGGAAAGGAAATGATCTTTATCTTTCGATGATTATCACTATTTGATTTTCTTGAAAAAAATAATCACCTTTAATATGTGCCTCTGTATCTAAAAAAAAAAAAGCTCAAGCAGTGCAATGGATCACATACAAAACTGATCGTCATTACCACCATCAGCAGCAGCAGCCGTAGCAGCAGCAGCAGCAGCAGAAGCAGCAGCAGCAGCAGCAGCAGCAGCAGCTGCAGCAATAGCAGCAGTAGCAACAACAACAACATTAACAACATTGTAGTGTCTGGCATTCCGCCTCACCACTTCCACCCACACCATTTTTACATTTACGTTCCCTTATCATCCGTATCAGCAGAAGTTACCTCCCCTCATCATCAGTGTCAACAGCAGTTACCTCCCCTCATCATCCGTGTCAGCAGAAGTTACCTCCCCTCATCATCAGTGTCAACAGCAGTTACTTCCCCTCATCATCAGTGTCAACAGCAGTTGCCTCCCCTTATCATCCTTATCAACAGCAGTTACCACCCCTTATCATCCGTGTCAGCAGCAGCAGTTACCTCCCCTCATCATCAGTGTCAGCAGCAGTTACCTCCCCCCATCATCCGTGTCAGCAGCAGTTACCTCCCCTTATCATCCGTATCAGCAGCAGTTACCTCCCTTATCATCCGTATCAGCAGCAGTTACCTCCCCTTGTCATCCGTGTCAGCAGCAGCAGTTTTCCTCCCCTTATCATCAGTGTCAGCAGCAGCAGTTAAACCTCCCCTTATCATCCGTGTCAGCAGCAGCAGTTACCTCCCCTTATCATCAGTGTCGGCAGCAGTTACCCTCCCCTCATCATCATGTCAGCAGCAGCAGCTACCTCCCCTTATCATCAGTGTCAGCAGCAGTTACCTCCCTTATCATCAGTGTCAGCAGCAGTTACCTCCCCTTATCATCAGTGTCAGCAGCAGTTACCTCCCCTCATCATCCGTGTCAACAGCAGTTACCTCCCCTTATCATCAGTGTCAACAGCAGTTACCTCCCTTAACACCCGGTCAACAGCAGTTACCTCCCCTTATCATCAGTGTCAACAGCAGTTACCTCCCCTTATCATCAGTGTCAGCAGCAGTTACCTCCCCTTATCATCAGTGTCAACATCAGTTACCTCCCCTTATCATCCGTGTCAACAGCAGTTACCTCCCCTTATCATCAGTGTCAGCAGCAGTTACCTCCCCTCATCATCCGTGTCAGCAGCAGTTACCTCCCCTCATCATCCGTGTCAGCAGCAGTTACCTCCCCTCATCATCCGTGTCAGCAGCAGTTACCTCCCCTCATCATCCGTGTCAGCAGCAGTTACCTCCCGGATCCCCTCATCATCCGTGTCAGCAGCAGTTACCTCCCCTCATCATCCGTGTCAGCAGCAGTTACCTCCCCTCATCATCCGTGTCAGCAGCAGTTTACCTCCCCTCATCATCAGTGTCAACAGCAGTTACCTCCCCTCATCATCCGTGTCAGCAGCAGTTACCTCCCTCATCATCAGTGTCAGCAGCAGTTACCTCCCCTTATCATCCGTGTCAGCAGCAGTTACCTCCCCTTATCATCAGTGTCAGCAGCAAGAACGCTGCCCTGGATCACACTGACATCTCATCACCATGAACATCCACATCACAGTGATGTATGTGATAGACATCACCACGGTTAGCAGCAGCACAGGGCGATCCACATCATCATCACTGGCAGTCACAACAGCAAGTAAGTGGATTCCATTCACTCTCTATCATCATCAGCAGCAGCAGCAACAGCAGCAGCAGCAGCAGCAGTAGCAGTAGCAGTAGCACTACTACCATCATCATCATCATCATCATCATCATCATCATCATCACCACCACCATCACCAGCAACTCTGGCACGGGTCAAACACCACCGTTAATGAGCCTCATCATCAACAACATCAACAGCATCCAAAAGCAACGAGCATGTACTATCTAACTCGTTCCTTCTCAACCACTCCTTTTATCCCTCCTCCCCCCCCCCCCCCACCCCTCACCCCCACTAGCAGCACAGCCCCCCATTAGCAACAGACTCACCACTGCTCTGGGTGGAGGACGCACAGTGGGACTCCCCAAAGTAGCCCTTGACGCAGACGGTCCACAGGCCGGCGTGGCCTTTCAGAACGAAGTCCTTGGTGACGGTGCCGGGCTCACCCCCCGAGAAGACGAAGTCGCACCAGTTGGGGGTAGCGAAGCCTACGATGAACATCACCATTCCCAGCAGGAACAGGACCACGCCGGCCTTGTAGCCGCCATGTCGTTTACTGAAGGTAGCCATGACGTATGCAGCGCGCGTGTTGACCTCAGGCGGGAAAAACAAAAGTCTGGCGAAATGCTAGTAGCTGCAAAAGTTCAACATTTCACAGTTTCTTCTCAAATGACGTCACAATTAGCAGCGGTTATGGACAAAATAGAAATCTACACACGAAAGAAGGTGCAATCCTCACTTCCCCCCCCCCCCCCCCACACACACACACACACGAAAGAAGGTGCAATCCTCACTTCCCTCCCCCCCCCCCCCCCCCACACACACACACGAAAGAAGGTGCAATCCTCACTTCCCTCCCCCCCCACACACACACACACGAAAGAAGGTGCAATCCTCACTTCCCTCCCCCCCCCCCCACACACACACACGAAAGAAGGTGCAATCCTCACTTCCCTCCTCCCCCTCCCCCCCACCCCCACCCGTAGACCCCCCGGCTCTCCTTCCCCACAAATAAAAAAACAACAGCTCTCATTTCATTTACAATATAAAAGAAGCAAGTAATATTCTGACAAACGTGTTTTCTTTAGACGTTACATACGGCAGACATGAAACATTGTACAAAACAATACCCCCAATACTCTCTCATGCTGACGACAGAAATGAAACATTGTACAAAACAATACCCCCAATACTCTCTCATGCTGACGACAGACATGAAACATTGTACAAAACAATACCCCCAATACTCTCTCATGCTGACGACAGACATGAAACATTGTACAAAACAATACCCCCAATACTCTCTCATGCTGACGACAGACATGAAACATTGTACAAAACAATACCCCCAATACTCTCTCATGCTGACGACAGACATGAAACATTGTACAAAACAATACCCCCAATACTCTCTCATGCTGACTGCCGTGAGGGAAGTATTGCTTTGTACAAATTAATGTATCTGTGGGGCGGAAGAAGACCGTCTTGACAAAACCAGCTGTCTGGATTTGTGTGGACGAGGTTGTCGCCCCTATTATTCAGTCCGTCCACTCACTCACCGGTGCTTACAATATTGGGCCCCCCTCAATGGCACACGTCCACCAAAGGCAATACCCGTCGTACAAGACGACTGTAACCACTTTTTGTTCCGCCTCCACAAGAGCTGTAAAGTCAGAGAGCGGACGTGCGGGACAGAACGTGTTTTAAACGTCATGGGCCAGAGGAGTGTCTGCATTGGGATTCGTTAGCCCTCTCCATTCCCCCACTGCCCCTCCCCTTCCGCCACCCCCCCCCCCCCCCAGCCCTCCCACTGAGCGTTATCATCGTCCTGAAAAAGCTGTGGGAGGTGAGCAGAAACAACAACACAATACAAAAACAGGAGAACCAAAACCGGAGCCCTAGGCAGGTCAATTTGACCAACCCCATTACATCATTTACGAAGAAAATTCCAAAAGAAAAATTTGTGTTATTGTTCTGCTGGACCAAAGTGACAAACAAATTACAAGACAAAGTATTTGTGTTTGCTGAAGGCAAAACCATCTACGAGCAGAATCCAAGTCATTACAATTTGTTTGTTCTTTTTGTCCAACAGAATAAAAATAATGATAATGATTATAATTTGTTTTCTATGAAATTTGTTTCGTTTTTCACCTGTGATCACCTACGTCTTTTTGAAACTAACCTATACAAGAAGTTAAAGGAAACGGTTGGGGATAGGAAGTTCAAACTCTCTCTCTCTCTCTGTCTCTCTCTCTGTCTCTCTCTCTCTCTCTCTCTCTCTCTCTCTCTCTCTCTCTCTCTCTCTCTCTCTCTCACACACACACACACACACACACACACAATAACAATGGAATATAGTATTACTACTACTACTATTCATTGTGTCATATAAAACCTTTACGTTTTCAAAGACAATAAATGACTGAATCTGAATCTGAATCTGAATCACACACCACACACACACAACACACACACCTTTAAGCACGTAATCGTCCGTTTACGTATATGTTTTCATACGTCATTGACTATACGTATTTATTTGTTTTTCTTTTATGTCACAAGTCCTGAAGATGGTCTATGACCGAAACGTTGTTGATATTTGTTCTGTTTTCCTTTTTTCTATTTGAAATCTGAATGAAAATCCGATTTAGCATTTTTCACAGAAGATCTGCGTCAAAATCTGTTTTCTGAAGTCGCAAAGTCCGTGTAGCAGACCATATTGTTTTCCAGATTTTGATTGCAAAAAAATCTTCTCAGCTGCAGGCAAAAGCCTGTAATGAGTAGAATCCAAGTCATTGCATTTTCTTGCACAACGAGCAAGGTGAGGAGAAGAGGAATGGGAATTGAGTGGGGTTAGGGTTGGGTGGGGTTGAGAGGGGATGAAGAGGTGGCGGAGGCACAGGGGAAGAAGAAGAAGCGGGAAAAGGAGTAGGATGATGACGGGAAGGCAGTTGTGTGTGTGTGTGTGTTGTGTGTGTGTGTGTGTGTGTGGTGAGAGAGAGAGAGACGAGAACAATGAACAATGGTTTATTATCTTAGGCCACCAGCCCCTAGATACAAGGTCAAGAAACAGAATAACAATGGAATATAGTATGACTAGACAATACCTAATAGCAACATTACTATTAATACAACTTTACTTCCTTTCATATCTAAACTTTATAGTTTCACCGTGTAATCATCCTTCATGACTTTCAGTCAACAGCCTTCTTTGTCGAGTTGCATAAAAGATGAACAATGCTAGATTTCGAGTCAATTTCATGGATTTGTTCATCAGAATAGAAGTATAGTGCTGATCAATTCCAGACAAATACTCTTTCTAATATCATCATATAAAGGACAAACCATGAATGAAATGGTTTCATTTTCTATTACTTTACAGAAAGACACAGAAGTTTAGCGTTTCACTAAAGGTAGTCCTAAAAGAGGAACCGTTTATTGGAAGTACCCCGGTTCTAGCTTAACAAAACCATCACGGAAGCATCTGATATCAAGGTATTGAAAATAGGTTCGCTTTCAAACACATTTTTAAATAGCCGGTACGTGCAATATATGTCATTGTTCATTACTGAGCTATCCCATTCCTGTAGATAATTATCTTTCAAACGTTGCTTGAACAATGATACAAAAGAAAATTTCACATCCAACACCTTGGTTTACCCAGGCATATCCAAATCCTAAACGAAACAAAGTATTTTTAATCGAACTTACCCAACATGCTTTACCTTTTTCATCCAAGTTTTTAACATATATATGCTAATCTTGGTAGCCTTGACTCATTCATCTTCAAAATCTTTAGCCAGTATTTATGCATCTCACCGAACTGTTAATATATAATGGATATCTACCCACCTTCGCCCAACACAATTTTGTTTGGTAATTTTAAAGGTACTTTCAAAAAACGTTTGCATGCCAATGTATGAATTTTTTCAATGGTTTTTCAATCTGTTTTAGCCCCCACAATTCTGCAGCATACATAATGATAGGTTGAACTTGTGTGTCCAAAATTTTAAAGAAGCAGGATTTAGATATATCATGAAGACTGCTAATATGTTTTACACAATTCATACATGCTCTTCTACCCTTTGCTGCCAAGGCATCAACACCTTTACAAATACTCATTTTCGTTGTAAAAACAAAACCCAAGTAATTATACTCGTTTACCACTTCCAAGATAGATCCGTTAAAGTCCATTTATCAATTTTACCCAAGAACCCTCCTTTTCGAAAAACCATTACTTGGTCTTATCTTTATTTATATTTAAAAATAATCTTTTACAGACTTCATTTAATAAATTAATTTGATTTTGGAGACCCCTGGCAGTACCGGATAAAAGAACAATGTCATCGGCAACAACAGAAGGAATAGTTCAACAAAAACAGGTAACATCTGAATGCCATGCATACCGCTGCCATCTACATATGCAGCAATTTCATTAATGAAAATAGAAAAAAAGTTCTGGACTAAGTATACAACCCAGTCTCAATCCTACCGGACAACTAAAAAACTCCGTAAGACGATCTTCAATTCTCACGCATGAAACAATTGACTCATAAATCGCTGTGACTGCTTTCACAAACTTGCCATGTATGCCAGTTGTACGCAGAATTTCAAATAGTGGTTCATGTTGGACTGAATCAAATGCTTTTCTTAGGTCTAACAAAACATGCATAAAGTTTGCCACCCCTTTTTAAAAACATTTTTCTATAACAGCATTTAAAAGTAAAAATAGGTCGACTGTGGAGTAACCCTTTCTAAACCCAGCCTGAGATTCTGACAGTTTTCTGTTCTCTTCGATCCATTTACTAGTCTTCTATTCAGAATCGTACAGTAGCATTTACTAACTAAGCTAAATAGCGAAACCCCCTGTAATTGTCAGTTACTGTTTTGTCACCTATGATTGCTTTAGTCCATTCTTCTGGATACGAACCTCTGTCGAATAGTAACATTGAATAGTTTAGTTAAAAAAACGACCGAAAAGTTGCTACTTAACTTCAACATTTCTGCAGTGATTCCATCAATTCCACACGCTTTTCCTTTCTTTAAAGAATTAATACTTGAAGTACTTCACTCTCAGTTATAGGTAAGTTCAATTCATAGCAATCAGTATTAACATTTTCGGTGCCATTATCATGTACTTTGATCTTCTGCACATTGAAGAGGCTTTTAAAATGATGGTACCATTGTTGATCTGATATATTAGGGCAAATTTGAGACTTTTTTCGCCTGTCATACTTCTTACTTCTCTCCAAAACCCCTCACTATCTTACCGAAAGAAGCCAGTCTGTTAGCTTTTTCACGTTTAAAACAGCCCCTTTTCTTTTTAATGAAAGACTTGTAATATTTTCGATGCTGAACAAAATCTTTACGTTTGACAGATTTAAACTTTATACAACTACGAAAGATGTAACGACTGCCTCACTTTGCTCTTTAACTGTGCGCAATCCCTGTCGTACCAGTCTGGTATTCGTGGCTCATTACTAACACATAGAGTTTTCTTCATACAATCACTACACTAACCAAAGCATTAGAAAACAAGTTTACAGCTTGATTAACATCTGTATCAATTAGCGTCAACCCCGGGAATACAATCTCTTAGTCTCCTCACTGTTAAAGCCTCTACAAAGTGTGGTCTAAGCTTGTATTCCAAATGCGTTTTCATCCATTTCTTTTCTTTTCTTCTAAAATGATCGAAATCAACATCCACGTTCAGTGTAATACAAACAGGGAAATGTGCGGAGTCCACAGAGGACAAAACACGCAGTGACGTAATAGAACCCTGCAGACAGAGATCACCAGATTGCATATAAAATAGTCAATGGTGCTGCCCCCTGAACTGGAAACAAAAGTCAGTGAATCATCGAAACCAAACTGAATTAGACCGTTCATGACAACACAATCAAACGTTGAACAGAAATTAATCAACTCTTTCCAAAATTTGTTACTACCGTATCTTCAGACTTCCTACGGAACACATATCCTCATCACTTTCATACAATGAGTCCCATACTTATTTTCCGACAACGCATCCTTTAAACAAAACATTCTCGCACCCAGTCCTCGCATTCATATCTCCACACACTATGACATAGAAATCCTCAAAACGTTCATGGAGATCAATTAAGCACTGTTCAATGATTTCAATACCAAAACCATATTGTGATAGTCTCCAGTAAGTACTGTCGTAAGGGTGTATATAAATACTGATAAGAAACACTGGTTTTTCAGTTCCAAATAATTCACGATCCATTTTCAAAATGATAACATTATTCAAGTACGTATTAATCCTCTCAGAAAACCCGACCAGACTTTTCCTTACACACATCATTACCCCCCTGAAACCGCCCTTGTTGTGATAACTTCACAGCTTTGGAGACAAAAACATCGTAATCACTAAAAGAGGTGTACGAAATACTGTCTAGATAAACAAACGTTTCATTTAAACAAAATATATCAAAATCTAATAACATCGAAACAACATCCGGAATGTCTAGTTTATTCATCCAGCCTCCACAGTTCCATGTGCCAATATTAACACTGGTCGGGTCTCGGCCACCCCGTCAACTCTTGGCATTATTACCACCTCCTCCCTGAACCCTTCCACCTCCACCCCTACGCCCAGTACCACCCCCTCTCCCAGCCGGTGAGGTACCGTTTCGCCCTTTTTCATTTTGCCTGCCAGGGCGAACTGGGACTTCCACAACACGATCCTGGCAGTGTCATTTCGTCCTGTCTACCAATGTCATCTCGCCCTTTTCCAATGTTCAGGGTTACTTCCCATTTGGTCTACTCCCATTTCGCCTACTCAGAAATGTGAGCACGACTTGGCCTAACGGCCTTCGTTCATTCGTCCTTCGTCCTCTCTCGGGCTTCGCCCTACTCTAATCTAAAGACCATCGATTCTGCTTTGGAGTAACTGGGACACTGGTTACGCCAGGGGGAGCCTTGCAGTAGGAACGTTAGGGCGAAATAGGAAAGGGCGAAAAGGGAAACAGGACGAAATGGGGAAAGGGCGAAATGAAAAAGGGCGAAATGGGAGACACCCTCCCAGCCCCATTACTTCCTCTCCGTTCATTTCCCTCGCTAATTCTCTTACCCGGACCGCCAACCCACCCTTCACCCCCGCCACCCGCCACTCCTCCACCCCTGCTTGATGAACCACCCACCCGTCTTCCCATATCCCCTCTTGCTTGTTTGGAGATCCCGTGTTTCATCCAGTGTGTAGAGTCGTATGTGCGCTTTCTTTTGGCCTGCAACCCCTCTGCAGTGAGAAGCCGAGCTCGCGCGCTGTCTTGTCATCACGGGACTTGAAGGGGGAAGGTGGGCAGCTCGCGCGCTGTCTTGTCATCACGGGACTTGAAGGGGGAAGGTGGGCAGCAGTAGAGTTGAACTGTCGCCTTGTCCCCTGAGTTTTTTCCCGTGCACCCCGACCTGAATTCTCTCCGGCCGGTTTGTCTCTGGTTTCATTGCACTCGGTACTCCGACGTTGGCAGAATGAATGTCGACTTGCGTTGCCTTCATCGTGAGTGGAAAGAAGAGGGAAGCCATCTTTGGAAAGATCGTAGAGATCAGAGGAATCATACTGATGTACACTGCTTCAGTATCCTCTTCTACATCTTGTCTCGCCTCACCACTGCTGGCTCTTCTCTCTTCTTCCGTTTCTTCATGCTTTCCTCTGCTGTTTCCCTTCCCCCGACCACTCAGTCTCACTAGTTCTTCTTTGTCAGTGTCGTAAGTGTACACGCCTTCTTCTGTAAACAGTTTGTCAAACTTCATCCTTGTTTTCTGCCCGCTGTCATAAAGTTCATTGGCTTTCTCCTCAGTCCCTGCCTTTTCTTCCGCACTGTCTCAGAGAAGTCTTCTCTGATATACACATTCTGATGCTTTTCGGAAGTTTTCAGTTTTCTGGCATTCTTGAGAATCAGCTCCTTTGACTTGTGAGACAAGAACTTGACGACCACGCCTTCTCCTTTCCCCAGTCTGTGAGCTCTCTCAATGGCAATCTCCTCCTGAAGACACATTCCTTCTTTGAGTACTGTGTGTTCACTTTCTGATCACACTCCTCCCAGTTTTCGTTGGCCTTTTCTTTCTCAATCCCAAAGAACAGTAAGTTGTTTCGCCTACTTTGGTTTTCCAAGCAGTCACATTTACTTTTCCACCTGTCGATCTCTTTCCACAGAGTTGCATTCTCTCCTGTAATCTCTCATACCGTATTGTTACGCATTCCAGCTCCTCTTCTATCTTACTTTGCCTTTCTTCAATCCTTCCTAGCTGGACAGACAGACTGTCCCCTAATTGCTTCACTCTGCTCTCCAACCTTGTGGTCCGTGTCTCTTGGTAGGACTTCAGGGCTTCCTGTTGTGCCACTTGCTGATCTTTCAATTCTTTCACAGCACCTTTCACTACTTCCTCGACACTAT
>CM031619.1:45237214-45242214 GCA_018398815.1 Conus ventricosus
CTCTCGGTCTCTCTCGCTCTCAATCTCTCTCTCTCTCTCTCTCTCTCTCTCTCTCTCTCTCTCTCTCTCCTCTCTCTCTCTCTCTCTCTCTCTCTCTAAATGGACATGATTCAGCATAATTCAGCACCAAAGGCTGAAGCAGAAAGACTGAAAAGTTGATAACTGGGTGTCATCTATTAAAGCATGTTTAGACAGATATGGTTTCTCGGAGTTATATGTACATGGAATGATTGGAAATTATAAAATGTTCTTGAGAATATTCAAACAAAGAATGATAGACTGTTTTCAACAGACAGGAATCTGAGATTAAGGATAGTGACAGATTTAAATTCTATTGCTCTTTCAAATTACTTTCACACCGTGAACAATACTTATCAATAATAACCATTCACAAATTTAGATCAGCACTCACAGGGTTCAGGTTAGGCATAAATGATTTAAAGATAAACTGACGCTACAGGAAAAATGATTCTGAGGATTTGTAGTGCCCATTTTGTAAGAATATTGAAGTTGAGCTACATTTTTTCTTTCGATGCGAAGCTTACGTATTACTTAGAAGTAAATATATATCAAAGCATTTAAAAGTTAATTGGTCAACCTAGGTGAAGTGCTGACATTCATTGCGTAGCGAGGAAATCAGAGTCATTCGTGATGTAGCTATGTATATTTTTTATGCACCGAGACACAGGGTGAACATATTGTTGCTACAAATTTAAGTTGATTCCTATCGCCCTTTCCCACAAATTTAATAGAAATCGAGCTTTCACAACATGTGTATGTATGTGTTTGCTTGAATGCACACACGTGTGTGTGTGTGTGTGTGTGTGTGTGTGTGTGTGTGTGTGTGTGTGTGTGTGTGTGTGTGTGTGTGTGTGTGTGTGTGTGTGTGTGCGTGCGCGTGCGCGCGTACAATAAAACAGAATCTTTCTTCAAGTCAAGAGGTGGGATATACAGAAGACAATGCATGTTGAATGGAGGGAAGGGATGAGAGGGAGGGACGGCAAAGGTGTGTGTGTGTGGGGGGGGGGGGGGGGGGGCGATGAGGGGGGGGGGGGTGGGGGGGTGGGGGGGGGGGAGGGGTGGGGATTCGCGACGGTGAGCAAATGTAAGAATCCTTAACGATAAATCATACTCTCCCAATACTGCATCAGATCCAATGTTTCTTTAACTCTACCAGCGCTGCATTAAAAATCCGATATGTCTTTAACTCTAGCAGTTCTGTATTAAGGATCCAATATTTCTTTTACTATACCAGCGCTACATTAAAAATCCGATATGTCTTTAACTCTAGCAGTTCTGTATTAAGGATCCAATATTTCTTTACTATACCAGCGCTACATTAAAACCGATGTGCCTTTAAACCTACCACCACTGCATTCAAATCAATATTTCTTTTACTCTACTACCACTGCATTCAAATCGATATTTCTTTGACTCTACTACCACTGCATTAAAACCGATGTTTCTTTGACTCTACTACCACTGCATTAAAACCGATGTTTCTTTGACTCTTACTATCACTACATTAAAACCGATGTTTGTTTTACTCTACTATCACTGCATTAAAACCGTTTTTTTTTTTTTTTTTTTTTTTTTTTTTTTTTTTTTTAACTCTACCATCACTGCATTCAAACCGATATAATTTTCACTCTACTACAGCCACTGCATTCAACCCGATATTTCTGTCGCGAAGTAAAGCAGACTTGCGCCAAGCAGCAGCAGTGTCGCTGGAGGAGAGCAGTTTCACTGAACACACCCCACCATAGATCGCGCAGGACTGGGTTCCACAAAAAAAAAAAAAAGAAAAAAAAAAAGCACCGCGTCTTTGCAGTGCTGAAAGTTGCTGCATCATGCTTGCGCTTTGCGTCCCCCTTTAAAAAAAAAACAAAAACAACTCCATTGTTCCTCGCTGTAATACCTGTTCCCGACTGACTCGTAATGTTACACTTTCACACGTGGAATGTCTTAATGTATGGAACGACTGAAGTTGTTGTTGTTGTTGTTGTTGTCGTCGCTGCTGCTTTTATTTGTCTTTTGTGAGTTCTCGGTCCTGAAATTACAGACTCCTTCGTGTGTTTACTTCTATGATATTTTGCTTTCCGATAGACATTTTTACTTCCTCTCATTCCTCTTTCCGGCAGTTTCTTTCTTGCAGCATTCTCATGACCTAAACGATAAACATATACGGGAATTTCAAGGAGCGTCAAGTGCCATAGGGTAATCTTGTACACAATAGTAGTTGCTATAAATGCAGGATCGGATAGAATAGGATCCCACAAGTAAACTTCAGTCCACAGTGGAAGCCACCAAAGCAAAACACTGGCGCGAAATTGTGTCAGCCATGTTCGGGCTGTTGCCCCTTCGCGCATTATTTAAAAAAAAAAAAAAAAAAAAAAAAGACCTAGGAAGTCACATGGGGAGCGCTGACCTCACCAAGGTCGTGCTTTTTTTTTTTTTAATCTGCCCTTTGAGTCAGTTCATGAGCGAAAACCACATTTTCTTTTTTTCTTTCTTTCTTTTTTTTTTTTTTTACCGCCAGGGGAAATAATAGTCGGTATAGATAGTTGGTATAGAAATAGTACACCCTGAATAACCCCTTCTTCCAGTGTACAGTTTGACAGAATGTGCAAAATACGGTATGTCAGTGTTTGTCTCTTGGTAGTTTGAATAGTCGGTGAAAATATCTGACTTTGTAAGTACTTATCAATGCATAGTGCGTACGCGCGCGCGTGCACACACACACATACACACACACCACACACACACACACCACACACCACACACACACACACCACACACACACATACGCACACACACACACATACGCACACACACACACACACACCCACACACCACACACACACACACACACATACACACACACACGCACGCACGCGCTCACACACACACACACACACACACACACACACACACACACACACACACACACACACATACCACACCACACACCACACACACACACACACACACACACACACACACACCCACACACACACACACACACCCCGCACGCACGCACACACGCACGCACGCACACACACACACACACACACACAACACACACACACACACACACACACACACACACACACACACAGCGGACGTGGGGAATGGTGGGAGGGAGGAAGGGGAGGAAGTGCGATTGTGCATTTTTCATTTGATAGCCATCATATGTGCAGTAGACAGATGAGAATGAGAGTGCCAGTGCAGCACACATTAGTACGCGAATAAACCAGATGCTTTTGTTATCAAACGCTAGAACGTTAAGATTAGCAAGAAAATGTCCATCTGTTTAAAAGCACACAGAGACAATGCATGGTGATCGTGAGTGAACTTCAGCCAAAAAAAAAAGTAACAGTGTGGAAAAAAAACATGAAAATGGAGGCCCCTCTGTTCAGAGAGAGAGAGAGAGAGAGAGAGAGAGAGAGAGAGAGAGAGAGAGAGAGAGACAGAGAGACAGAGACAGAGAGAGAGACAGAGACAGAGGGAGAGACAGAGACAGAGAGAGAGACAGAGAGCATACATGAAAAAAGTGAAAAGCGTTGGAGGTTGGAGGACCAAAATAAAAAAAAATAAAAAATAATAAACATATAAACAAACAAACAAAACAACAACAACAACAACAACAACAACAACAACAACAACAACAACTTATCAATGCATAACAATAACGTCAAAGTGTTCATGTTTGAGTGAAAGTCTGCAATGACCTTATCCGCTGTTTGACCCGGATTTACATCATCAGTGTGCCCGAAACTTAAACTGGTTCGTCCGTGGGCCGCATTCCAGTTTTCGACATTTAAAAAAAAAAATCAAAATCGGTTCAGTGGTATATGAACAATATTTTTTTTCTGTCTCATCTACTACATCACTTCAGTGGCACTGCGCCCGTACCATTCCATCCCCCCCCCCCCCCACCCCCCGTCCCCCTTCCACGTCCACAGCCCAGACACTGGCAATCCACATGCAGCAGTCAGAAGTCAATGTCAAGTTGTTATGAAGCAACCCCACTTGAGGAGACACTGCACATCTGCCGAGTCACTTCGGTGGTGTTCAGTGGCGCCTGTTCTGATCCAGCATACGTCCCCTACCGACGACGACAATAACTGCTTCGGGGAGTGCCACCACGTCCGTCCTACGACAGTATCCCCCATGAATTTCCCGATACCAGTGACCCCGACAGAACCAAACCAAGGCCATACACGTGAAGTGGAGATCAAAACTGAAGTCACCATGAATGCAAGGCATGAAGAGCCACATAAAACAAGACCATTTTTTTAAAATGTTGATCAATATGAGGATGAGGATGAGGATGATGAAGATGATGCGATGAATTTCCATTCAGGTCTGAGACTGCATGACAGAGCTGCATTCTACGCTTACTTCCATAACCATGTTCCGGCATCAACCAGGCTTGAGAGAATCAGGCACCTGCAGTGTTTGTCAGGAGATCTGAGCAACACTTTCAGGTACGCATCCATAAAGTGCATGAAACCCAACCGTGTGGTCCTTGTTTTCCTAGTTGCACCCATAGCGAACTCAGCTCAGGGTAGGAGCCGGTTAGAGGAAGAACAATTCCACGCGTAAATGACTCTGATGGAGGAATGGTATACATGACCTTCCAGCCACCGGGAATCTGCGACACTGACCGCGTCGGCACGACGGCTAGTGTAACCATTAAAAAAAAAAAAAAAAAATATTTCTGAACTATTCTAAAATAAGTATTTGGTCAGGATTCAAACTACGGGCGCGCACCAAAAATTTAATTGCTTCATCAATGGCTTAC
Source organism: Conus ventricosus (assembly GCA_018398815.1). Taxonomy (NCBI): domain Eukaryota; kingdom Metazoa; phylum Mollusca; class Gastropoda; order Neogastropoda; family Conidae; genus Conus; species Conus ventricosus. The sequence continues at coordinate 45,242,022 of CM031619.1, forward strand.
GTCTAATTTTCGAAGAAGTCTGCTTGAAATAGCTTCAGTCGTGCTTGCTTAATGTTGCCGTCAAACAAACAGACAAAAAAAAAAAAAAAAAAAGGGGCAGAGAAATCTGTGGATGCCAATGAACACATACTCTCCGTGGCGCGAGTGTAGAACTATTTTTATAAGAGTTGTCAAGGCAGACTGTGATGAAGAG
>CM031619.1:45249714-45252214 GCA_018398815.1 Conus ventricosus
TACCTTGACTGATTAATTGATTGTCTGCGTGTCTTACCTTGACTGATTAATTGATTGTCTGCGTGTCTTACCTTGACTGATTAATTGATTGTCTGCGTGTCTTACCTTGACTGATTAATTGATTGTCTGCGTGTCGGTAAGATTAATCAAAACACCACTGAAACGATGTGGGTTTTTTTTTTGTTTTTTTTATTTTTTAAATTTTTTTTTATCAGTCTTTGCCAAGTCATTAATGAAATGACGGAACAAGTTTTAGCCTGCACTTGTTTCGCTCCGTTACTAATTTTGTTCCGCATGAACTATTTCTTTTTAAAGGGGATGTTTCCTTCTTTGTTCAGTGTGCGCTGTGCTGTCATGTCTTGCTAGGCGATTCGGTGTCGTAAGCAGCATTCCTTTGGAGTTATGTTTTCTTGTGGGAGCAAGAGTTACCCTACTTGTTTATTGTTTTTTTTTTAAATTTATTTACTGTTCCCTGCCTCATTTCATATTTAATTTCATTTCTTTTTAAACCAAACTGGGTGGAATGATGGAATGTGATGGAGATGAACTGTTGGTGTGGGCCCGTGGTATAGATCAAGATACGGTGGCGGACTTTGGATACATTCAGCAGATTATGGACAGTTTTCAACTCGGTTATTAAACAGTCAGATCATTGTTTGCGAATCATAATGCTGACCTTGAAGAGAGATACTTTCATAGAATATCGAAAATTTCGAGCGATTATAAACTTTAAAGCCTTGTATTTTTCGAATCGCGCGCGCGCACGCACGCGCGCGCGCACACACACACACACACACACACACACAGTTTCTAATTCAGTGACAAATGACATTTTTCTTGACTCAAGACAGGATTTCCCGAAAAGAGCGCAAAACATTTCATATCTTCAACCTAGGCCTATTAGAAACTATACAGATGATCTTTTTAAGAGTTGTGATATTGATATTACATCAATCTCAAGTAGTCCCATAATACCCATTATTCCTCAATGGGAGCATATTTCTGCTAGATTCGATACAGATTATACAACTCTAAAAAAAGAGGATAACATCAATCTTATATCCGTTGAAGCAAAAGAACATCTAGAAAATAAGTATCCAAATCATTTAAAGATTTTTACAGACGGTTCAGTTTTGGAATCATACACAGGGGCTGGATTTGCTATTCCTGCTTTCAAGATAAGAAAGTCATTTTGTCTAGGAAAAGGTTTTTCTGTATTTACTGCAGAACTATATGCAATTCTTATGGCCTTATCCTTCATAGTTGATATTGATACTGCGATTTATAGCATTTTACTTTGTGTTGACTCAAAATCTGTTCTTTACAGTCTGCAAAACTGGAATGCAAAAGTTCGAAAAGACTTGATATTTGACGTAAAATACTTAATACATTCAATTATATGTAAAGGTATTAATGTAGAATTTTGTTGGATTCAGCTTCGGCTGAATGTAAATCACCATGATCAGACTTCATATTTTGTACAGTATGCCGACATCTTTATTTCGTTTCTTTATATATTGTCTGTAGACAGTGTGTGTGTGCGTGTGTGCGCGTGCGTGAGTGTGCGTGCGTGTGTGTGTGCGTGTGTGTGTGTGTGCGTGCGTGCTTGCGTGCGTGTGTGCGTGCGTGCGCGCGCGCGCGTGTGTGTGTGTGTGCGTGTGTGTGTGTGCGTGTGTGTGTGTGTGTGTGTGTGTGTTCTGAACTATGAGTGCAAACAAATCTCAGTCTATAAAGCAATGCTATGTTTAGGTTTGTGTGTTTCTGTGTGTCGGTCTGTATGTCTGTTGCGAGGTGTGATATCGGCAGTTTTCAGCCGCATTATGTAGTAGAGAAGACACACCTGTTGGGTCGTGACAAAGTGAGAGGATCTTTCCAAGCATTCTATTCAACAATTCCATGAAGTACAAGGTAAGAGGTCAGAAGTCAAGGTCAGAGCGCCACAATTAGAACAGTAGGCTCGACGGACGCTCGGTTTTGCATTCGATCTTTACCAAACGATGGTTTCATGGGATGGGGGGGGGGGGGGGGGGGGGGGGAGGGGTTGTCTTCAGCTTAAAAACCACATTCAAAAACAGATATGTATAACAAAAAAAAATTTCACTGATCAAAGGTCGAGGTTAAAAGGAAACTCAGCAGAAAAAAAAAATAGCGTATAGGTATGTCGTTTGCGTTGAAACAGAAACAGTTCAGCGCCACATACAACAATCATCAGCGCCACATACAACAATCATCAGCGCCACATACAACAATCATCAGCGCCACATACAGCAATCACCCTGAAAATCGAGGTCAGATGTTAAAGGTGTAAGCTTTGTGATGATTTCATTAAAAGAACGACTTCTGAACACAACAAACCCTCTGTTTTGCACGCAGTCGTTATAAGAGATTAGTGACGCGGCTGTTTACAATGTCGCGCTGTAAATCAAGATTGCACACACACATTTGTAGGTATTAAAGCAGCATCACGGGAAATACTTTGCTGGGATTCACAACACAAAGT
>CM031619.1:45262214-45264149 GCA_018398815.1 Conus ventricosus
TAGAATGGAGGAGAGGAGGAGGGAAGAGGGGGAAAGGAGGGGGGGGGGGGGGGGGGGAATTGTTGGGATATGAGTGGTTGTGTATAACGAAAAAATGTATCTGTCAGTAAAATAGTTTAGAATGGAGGAGGAGGAGGAAGAGGGAGAAAGGAGGGGGGGGGGGGGGAGGGGTTGTCGGGATATGGGTGGTTGTGTATCATGAAAAATGTATCTGTCAGTAAAATAGTTTAGAATGGAGGAGGAGGAGGAAGAGGGAGAAAGGAGGGGGGGGGGGGGGAGGGGTTGTCGGGATATGGGTGGTTGTGTATCATGAAAAATGTATCTGTCAGTAAAATAGTTTAGAATGGAGGGGAGGAGGAAGAGGGGGAGAGGTAGGGGTGGGTGGGTGTTGAGATTTGGGTGGTTACGTATAACGAAAAATGTGTATGTAAGCATAATAGTTTAGAATGGAGGAGGAGGAGGAAGAGGGGGAAAGGAGGGAGGGGTTGTTGGGATATGGGTGGTTATGTATCACGAAAAACGTATCTGTCAGTAAAATAGTTTAGAATGGAGGAGGAGGAGGAGGAGGGGGGGGGGGGGGGTTGTTGAGATATGGGTGATTACGTATAACCAAAAATGTGTATTCAATATAATAGTTTAGAACAGAGGTGGAAGAAGAAGAAGAAGAAGAAGAGGGGGGAAAATTATCGAGATGTGGGTGGTCCTGTATAATGAAAAATATATATGACAACAAAATAGTTTTGTACAGGTCTGGAGCTAAGCTTACCTGTCTTTTGACCAAAGTAAAGGTTTGTTGTTACTGTTGTAGACAATACTAGCCGTCGCCAGTGCTCTTCGATGGACATCGTGTTGGGATCTTGACAGAAGAGCGGTCACTCTTGCTGTGGACATGTCTGTCTTTTTTGCAGTTCGTTTGGGTCTTGGAAGTGTAAAGCTCAACGGATTTTCTTTTTGAATGCCTTGGTTTCATTATTGTTTGTTTTTGTTTGTTTTGGTGCTGTCCTTTCATTTTCAACTTAGAGATATCTCTAGATTTTGTTGTTGTTGTTGTTGTTATTGTTGTTGTTGTTGTTGTTGTTGCTGTGCACGATGGGTTTGATCGTTCTTTTCTTCTTCTTTTTTTTTCAAAATACAATTTTCTCTCTTTACGATGGGGATTTTTTTTTTTACACAGATTTTTTGTTGTTGTAAACAGTGCACATTTTATTGAGGGAGGTGGCGCAGGGGTGGTCATATTTTGAATCAACACGCTTTGAAATAGAATTTATTGATTAATTTATTGGTCATAATAAACCGATAACTTTTTGTCATGTTTAAGCCGTCGTTACGAATGACGCCGATACAAACTGCCATTTCATGAAGGAAGTTACTATGTAATCAAACAAATCGGCTGTTACTTCAATCAAATGTTGTTGTTTTTTTCTGTAACAAACAAAAGGTTTGTTTTCTAAGAGTAAGAATTAACATGTCCGAACAGAAAATGTTATCAATGCTGATGGAAAATTCATACAGATGATGGGGAACTTTTTAAAAAAATATTTGTTAAGAAACGAAATTTCAAAGTTTAAAACAACATTATTTCAAAGAAGCGTCAGAACATGACGCCCCCCCCCCCCCCATCCCACTTCACCCCATCCACCCCTCCCCTCACCAAAGCAATCGACCTTTATTGCTGTTTTTGTTGTTTTATATGCCATCTGATTTTTTTTTTTTTTTTTTTTTTTTTTACCATATCAGTGTATCCAAAGTACTTGCAGAGACTTCACAATCCTTAGTTTGCAAATCATTCACCGACTATAGTTCATGTGTTTGCTTTGTCTCTCTTTCTTTTGTCTGAATTCTTGCTTTTCTTTTTCTTTTTCATTTATTGTTGGTTCATTTTCAGACCAGGGTTCCTTTTCCAAGTGCTTTTTGTCATTATATTGTTGTTCATTG
>CM031619.1:45265149-45272649 GCA_018398815.1 Conus ventricosus
CTTTTTGGGGGGGCCAGGGGCATATTTGCAAACCCCTTTGAAAGGAAAAAAAAGTTTTTAAAACCTAGGGGTAACCCTCAAAAACAAATCGGCTGTTACTTCAATAAAATGTTTTTTGTTTTTTTTCTGTAACAAACAAAAGTTTTGTTTTCTAAGAGTAAGAATAACATGTCCGAACAAAAATGTTATCAATGCTGATGGAAAATATACAGATGATGGGGAACTTTTTAAAAAAATATTTGTTAAGAAACGAAATTTCAAAGTTTAAAACAACATTATTTCAAAGAAGCGTCAGAACATGACGCCCCCCCCCCCCCCCATCCCACTTCACCCCCACCCCACCCCTCCCCTCACCAAAGCAATCGACCTTTATTGCTGTTTTGTTGTTTTATATGCCATTCGATTTTTTTTTTTTTTTTTTTTTTTTTTTTCCCATATTCAGTGTATCAAAGTACTTGGCAGAGACTTCACAACCCTTAGTTTGCAAATCATTCACCGACTAAGTTCATGTGTTCTGTTTTGTCTCTCTTTCTTTTGTCTGAATTCTTGCTTTTTTTTTTCTTTTTCATTTATTTGTTGGTTCAATTTTCAGCCCGGGGACGTTCCTTTTCCCCAAGTGCTTTGTTATGTTGTGTAATTCATCTATCATTCAGAACCCATGAAAACCTTGTTCAGGATGTCGCGCCTGACGTGATCTTTGAATTTTGGGAAAGAGATCAACATTTTTCATCTGATCTAGGATTTTATGGAAGAAAGGCTTTTTCTTTTTAACAAGTTTCTGGTGCGTTTTTAGAAGGTGTATTTTAAAGAGATTTTGTAAATGGTGTTTTGTTGTTGTTGTTGTTGTTGTTGTTGTTTCTATTGATAAACTTGTGAGTTGACTTCAACGTGGTGTACAGCCCTGATATGGCCCTTTGCGGTCGGCTGGGCTAGAAGCAAATTACCTTACCTTACCTTACTTTACTTATATTGTGTCTTATCTGTGGTCGGATATTCTGATGTGTTAACTTTTTCTTTTCCCTTTTCTTCCTTTACCCTCTTTCCTCCCTTCCCTTCCTATTTCAGTCCCTCTTCTTTTTTCTCCTAGTCTTTTTTAAAAGCCTTCCAATACTCCAATCTTTTTTTTTTTTTTCCTCTCCATTTTCCCTGTCTTTCTTTCCTTCGGACTTTCCATCTGTCTTTCTTCCTTTCTTTCAGATTCTTTTTTTCTTTCTTTCTCTCTTTCGGTTATGTTGAACATTACCTGTTCACCAACTAGTTAAGTTATATTGACAGGCAAAAGGAATGCAAAAAACCAAGATATTTTCATTTTAACCTGAAAAAATTTTCTCTCGACTCATTAAAAAAAAAAAAAAAAAAAAAAAAAAAAACCCAATACTTTTGAGTTTTTAAAGAGCTTTCTGTGGAATATGACGCGTGATTACAGAATTTTTAGATTGTTAAATGGAAACCCAAAGGGCTTCACTGACAAACACATATTTTTTGTTTTTTCTTTTCTTTCTTTTCTCCTTTTCTTCTTTTTTTTTTCTTTTCATTTCGTTTTTACGTCTATTCGTTTTGTATTAAAAAGAGGAAGTGCGATGGTATGAAATGATGATTATTTATAAAACAGCGTTTAGAAATTACTTCGATTGGGGATCGATGCTTTTGTTTTTACTCATTTGTTTTATGTTTGTTCTCCCTTCCGATTAAACAAAAACAAATGCACAAACACCCGTTTGAAGCAGTTTCTTTTTAATCTGTGTGCGTGGTGTGTGTGTGTATGTATATGTGTGTGTGTGTAGCGCGGCGCGCGCGTTCATGGCTGTGTGCGTACATGTGCACGCGCAAAGTTTTGTGTGTGCGTGCATGTGTGTGAAATTTATCATTTATCTGAATTTGTTCCTTTTCTTTCTTTTTCAGTTGTGCGTATCTATTGAAGCGAAGACTAAAAAAAATTAAATTTAAAAAAAAGAAAAAAAAATCATGTGCATGCTCCTCCATCATCTGAGAAAATAGCGATATTGTTAATTCTAAGCAAAATTCTCAATATCATAGAGAGAGGGAGGGGCGCACACACACAACACAAATCTCTCTCTACACACAGAGAGAGAGGAGACAGCACTGACACACACATATATATATTTATATAGAATGCTGAACAATTTTTGTAGTGGGGGGGAAAACAGTGCAGGTAACAATTCTTCAGTCGTTGTAGTAATGACTTGTTAAAGATTTGAACTTTAAAAAAATTGAAGATGAAGAAAATGGGTGGAATATATTATAAATATGAGAAGCCCTTCACTAGTGCTTGAGGGAATCATCGTAATCCCTCCTGAAAGCACATACATTTGATTGCCTGCTCCTAGGCCTTTCGTCCGCTGGATCTGACTCATCAGGGAGACACGGCTGATTGTGTCTGTGCTCTTGGTGTCAAATAGAGACACCACAAGTCCATAATTCTTTTGGTGTTCTCACGCCAAGGGTTCAAAAAAAGAATCCAACAGCACCCCAAAGCAGCCCGCGAAGGGTAGTAAACGGAACAAAACAAAAGTGTGGAGAGGAAAAAAGTTGCTGAAAACTAAAAGCATTATTCAAAAAGTATAAAAGTAAGGGACAATCTTTGGGGCCTATGCTTGAGGATCCATTCAAGGATGCAAGGGAGGTCAAAAGATATGGAACAGTCTGAGTGGTCAGCTTGCTGTTCAATAACCAAGCATTGTGAGTGGCTAAGAATTGTACAGAAAACCTTTACTTGGATCTCTAAGAGATGCAATCTCCCACCGATTGACCAAACAATAGAATGCTGAACAAGTGCAGGCTAACAATTCTTCAGTCGTTGTAGTAATGACTTGGCAAAGATTTGAACTTTAAAAAAAAAAAAAAAAAAAATTTGAAGATGAAGAACATGGGTGGAATATATTATAAATATGAGATGCCCTTCACTAGCTGCTTGAGGGAATCATCGTAATCCCTATATATATATATATATATATATATATATATATATATATATATATATATATATTATATATATATATTTTCACAGGTAGAATTTTCCGTTGCCCGCACCGCACCACAACCAAACAATGAGAACAGGCAGATTAAAAATATACAAGGTAAAAAACAAGTTCTTCATTTTCTCCACACAAGGGTAAAATCAACATTAAAACTCGAGCTTTCGCCCACAGGCTTCATCAGGAGAGTGTGAAATGTGACCAGTTTGAAAACAGTCAAGAAAAAACAGTTCAGTGTTGGGCATAGGCTACATCCAGTTCCTCCTGTTACATATCATTCACGTGCTACGCAAAAACACAAACTCAATGCAAGAAGAGAGAGAGAGAGAGAGAGAGAGGGGGGGGGGGAAGGGGGGAAGGGGGGGAAAAAAGTAGGTGGTGGTGGTGGTCGTGGAACAACTGGTAGAAGAATAACGAAAGGATGGGAAGCTGGAGGAGGGGTGGGGGAGGGGTGTGTGTGGTCTAGGGATAGTAGGGATTGGGGTAGAGGGGGTACGGATGGAAGGAAGAAAAGAGAGAGGGAAGTGGGGAGGGGTGGGGGTGGGAGAAAATTGAGAGAGAGAGAGGACTAGAGAGTGAGGGAAAGAGAAACACAAGGACAAAGACAAGAAGAGAGAGAGAGAGAGAGAGAGAGAGAGAGAGAGTCCCAAAGAAGAACACAGAGAGAAAGAAGGAGAAAAGGGGGGTGGGGAGGAGGAAAGAGAGAGGGAGGGAGAGAAAGAGCGACAGAGAGAGAGAGAGAGAGAGAGGGAGAGAAAGAGAGAAGGAAAGAGAGAGAGAGGGGGGGGAACAGAAAAAGAGAGAGAGAGAGAGAGACAGAGGACTAGAGAGTGAGGGAAAGAGAAACACTAGGACAAAGACAAGAAGACAGAGGGGAAAAAAAAAGGGTGGGGGTGGGTGGGGATGGGGGGGAGGTAGGGGTGGGGGGGGGAATGGAGGAGCAAAGAAGTAAGGAAAAGGAAGCTATTGCGCAACTTACATCGAGCATGAATTTCTACTAGTGAACAACATTGGTACTATAACCAGTACTTATACTATTCGACAAGACTGGCTTTTTAGCTCTAAAAACACTTCAATAAGATCAAATTAAACAAGTTCACTTATTAATTATTCAGGAAACGATATGACATGAGACTAACCCTCACTACCCTCCCCCCGACACACACACTCTCACAAATCCCTTTCGTAGGCACCAGTCCGATCCTGAAAGGACCATTGAAGAGGAATTAGTTAATGTGAGGAGAGTTGCTGTGGAAAGTATTGGTAATCACTCCATGTCTAAACTGATTAAAAAAACAAAGGATTCTTTGGAGCCTAAATTACTTCCAATCAGAAGGAGATTGGAAAGAAAACTTTCATTTATACAAAAAGAGAGCGTGCATCTCGAAAATGATAGCTATAGAAGAAGTGGCTCGCGGAGAATTTACTCATGTAGGTACATTCCTTTCAAGGACAGAGATGGTGTTCAAAGAAGAAGCAGAATGCATAAATCCAGGAAACGTGTGATGAGGATCAAAACTGTGACTGTAAACAAAATTAAAAAAGTGCAAACAGATGAACTAAAAGCTTTTGACCCTATCATCCTGGCACCAAACGTTGAACTTACTCCTGAACAGCTCAGAGTTCTCCGCCTTCCTGATTGCTTCGCACCCACACCGCATGAACCAGTTAATGTAGGGGATCAAGTCATCGGCACCACTGCATGGGCAGAGAGACTGAGGTGGCACAGATACTTTACCCTGAAAAAAATGGAGGAGGATGAGTTCATAGATCGATGTACCACAGAAGAAGAGGAATTTCAGAAGAAGCCTTGGTACACCCCTACTACCAGAATGGCTCCTAGAGACGACCCTGCCCTTGAAGCTTTCATCGCAGCCTGTACACAGCAATTTTTGGATCCGTCACAAAGAAAGAAAATCAGGGACAACCTTTCACCTGGGGAAAGAAATGCTTTAAAACAATTGAACCGTCTTCCAGTGACTCACAATGCGGCATGTCGGTATGCGGATAAGGCAGGTGTAACGGTGATTACATCCCTTGTGAATGATGACTTAGCTATTAAAAAGGAACTCGAAAGGTCTGATTACTATGAAATCGTTAAAACTGATCCGACAAATGACACTGTTTCCATCATAAACAAATGGGTTAAGAAATGGTTACATAAAGGCGCTATCAGTGAAGAAATAGCTCGATTTGTTTATACCAAAACCTTCAACCCGTCCTGGGAAGATTAAACCGTTAGTGAAAACACATAAACCTGAACCTTTTCCGTACAGATATTTACTGTCTGGTTCAGGTACCCTACGCATGCATTGTCTAAGCTCGTACAACAGTCTGTTTGTCACCTGACTCAGCATCTTAAATATCAAGTAATTGATACAAAAGAGTTTTTACAAAAGATCGAAAAAATTAATCAGACTGTCGCCCCCTTGCCTGAGAATGCCACCTTTGTGGTATGTGATGTCATTTCTTTATTTCCAATGTAGATAATAATTCTGGTGTTCCCGCACTAAAGTCAGCTTTAGAACAAAATCCTAGCAAGCTAGGCATCCCCACTAAATGTGTTTTGGAAGCCCTCCAAATTGCCCTAGACAATAATTGCTCTCAATTCACTGATGGGAAAGGGGAAACCATTTTTGCCAAGCCTAACCATGGCACAGCTATGGGCCCCTGTCACGCTTGTGAATATGTAGATGTGTTTATGGCAGAGTTAGATGAGAAATTGACCCAGTACTCCCCTGTCCCACTCTTGTCCTCCCTCAAGACTAAGGAGGGTGCAAACGCTGATAGAAGCCTGGATTGGACAGATATAGGGATGATGGGATCACCATTCTTTTGGATAAAGAGCATATAGATAGATTTGATGAACATATTCAAAACCTACACCCACCCAACATCAAATGGACTGTAACCCCCACAAAGGAGGCCCAATATCTAGATCTTAAATTGACCATCAAAGATGGCTATATCCAAACTGATGTAAACTCAAAACATTGCCACAGCTACTTGCCTAGAACTAGTTGTCACCACACAGTCAGTTTTCAGGGGACTGTTGCTTGGAGTAGGAACTAGATTGAGGATACTTTGCAGTGATAATGATGTCCTTGGTAAAAGACTTGATGAATATGCTCATTATTTCAGTTTAGCAGGATGGCCTCTAAACAAGGCACGGAAAGAACTGGAAAGAGGAGCGAGTAAGAATAGACAGGAAACACTATTTACTGAGAGGAAAAAGAAAGGCAAAAAGATAGCATGGGTCACCCAATATGACCCCAGACTTCCTTCAAAATCAAAAATAATTCGGAACAATCTGCATATCTTGTATGCTAATCAACAGAATAAAGAAATTTTCCCCAAAAAACTATCATTTCAGCAGAAAGGAAGCGTAAAAAATTTAGGAGAAATTTTTAAACCCACTGTCCCTAGAAGATTTCCGCTACACGGCCCTCAAAACAAACCTGGCTTTTTCCCGTGCGCTGCTAAAAGATGCGACACCTGTGAACACTCTTCTACCCTTCTTTCTTTTAAAAGTCCATGGGACAACAGATACTGGAAAATTAAGCAACATCTTACTTGTAAAACGCCAAATGTAATATATGTACTTCAGTGTCAAATTCATCCAAATAAATGGTATATTGGTTCCACAAAAAACCTTAAACTCAGATGGGCCAACCACAAGTCTGATATTAAATTGAAGAAGATCAATAAATGTGCAGTGGCGAAACATGTAACAGAACTTCCACACCCAAATGATCTACAGTTGAAATTTATTTCCATCCATGCCATTGAAACAGTGCACAGTGAAGATAATCTGTTGGATAGGGAAACTTTTGGCAGGCAAATATTGGAACCATTTTCAATGGGCTCAATTATAGGACGGATATCTTTCATACTTTAAGGAAAAGAGAAATTTGGCAGCAATATGAAATATGAAGGGTGATGGTCCTTTCAGGATCGGACTGGTGCCTACGAAAGGGATTTGTGAGAGTGTGTGTGTCGGGGGGAGGGGTAGTGAGGGGTTAGTCTCATGTCATATCGTTTCCTGAATAATTAATAAGTGAACTTGTTTAATTTGATCTTATTGAAGTGTTTTTAGAGCTAAAAAGCCAGTCTTGTCGAATAGTATAAGTACTGGTTATAGTACCAATGTTGTTCACTAGTAGAAATTCATGCTCGATGTAAGTTGCGCAATAGCTTCCTTTTCCTTACTTCTTTGCTCCTCCATTCCCCCCCCCCCCCCACCCCCCACCCTACCTCCCCCCCATCCCCACCCACCCCCACCCTTTTTTTCTTCTTTTTTTCCCCTCTGTCTTCTTGTCTTTGTCCTAGTGTTTCTCTTTCCCTCACTCTCTAGTCCTCTGTCTCTCTCTCTCTCTCTTTTTCTGCCCCCCCCTCTCTCTCTCTCTCTCTTTCCTTCTCTCTTTCTCTCCCTCTCTCTCTCTCTGTCGCTCTTCTCTCCCTCCCTCTCTCTTTCTCCTCCCCACCCCCTTTTCTCCTTCTTTCT
>CM031619.1:45277649-45337649 GCA_018398815.1 Conus ventricosus
GTGGTTGCCTTGCTGGGAAAGCAAACAAGGCTCGTACAGCTTCCTGGTCATCTGCTGATTTCGGCGGATGACTCCACCGTCGGATGTCTGGATGATGAGACTTCTGGGAGTATCATGACGCTTGATGACAATACCCTCCTTCTTCACTTCGGGGATCCACACCTTGTTGCCAGATGAGATGTCTTCTGGAGCAACAACTTTATGTCTTCTGTCGTAGCTGGTTTTCATCTTCTCTCGGTATTCTTTTCTCTCTTCTTCAGGACAGACACATCGGGGGTCTTGGGAAGGAGAGTGTCTGGATGACATGGAACTCGGGTTTTCAGACTGCGTCCCATGCTCAGTTGGGCAGGAGAGAAACCGTTGGAAGGGGAGTGTTGCGATACATGAGCAAGCCAAGGTACTCATCATCGCACTTCTTGATGAGGTTCTTAATGGTTTGAACTGCGCGTTCAACCTCACCATTGGATTGGGCGTAGTGAGGTGAAGAGGTGATATGCTCGAAGTTCCAGGATTGAGCAAATCTGGAGAATTCTTCGGCTGCAAACTGTGGTCCCATTGTCGGAAACTAGAGTGTCTGGAATGCCATGGCGACTGAAGACTTTCTTCATTCTGTTGACTGTCTCTGCGCTGGCGATCTTGTTCATGAGCACGATCTCAACGTCCGTGAGTAGTAGTCAACAACTATGAGGAACTGCTTGCCCTCATGCTGAAAGAAGTCAGCTGCAACTCTAGACCAAGGACGCTCAGGGAAGGGCGTACCTTTCATGGGCTCCACTCTGGCTTTCCTGTTTTTGGCACAGTCAGGGCAAGTCTTGACCATGATGTCAATGTCTTGGGACAGCCCTGGCCACCACACAGAGTTTGCCGCGTTTTCCTTCGTCTTGTTGACACCTTGATGACCATCATGTAGGTGTCGAAGGGCATCTTGTCGGGAGTGACGGAGGGATGACTAGTCGCGTACCTCTCAGCAGGAGACTGTCGTTGACAGACAGGAAACTCTGCTCGTTGAAGTAGGTCTTGAGAGGCTTGTGAGAGTCCTCTTCTCTGGCCAGCCATTTTGGACGTAGCGCATGACCAGTTTGAGGATGTCATCCTTCTGGAGTTCTGACCGGATCTCTTCCAGCCTGTGGTCAGAAGCTGGTAATGTCAGCAGGACAGCATTGACATATGCCTCTGCTTGGCAGGTCAGGTCTTTGTCCGCAGAATCTGTGGTAGGCAAAGGTGCTCTGGACAGAGTGTCAGCGGTATAGAGTTCTTTGCCAGGGACATGGACAATGTCAAAAGAATACCGCATCAGCCTCATCCTGAAGCGCTGGATGCGGACAGGAAGTTCATCGATGAGCTTGGTAGAGAACAGAGGGACGAGAGGCTTGTGGTCTGTTTCTACCCGAAAGGACATGCCAACCAACAAATCTGACCAATGTTCAAGGCTCCAGGTGACTGCAAGAGCCTCCTTTTCGATCTGTGCATACCGCTGCTCAGTCGCTGTGAGGGAACGGCTTGCGTATGCAACAGGATGGAGTTGACCGTTGTCTTGGCGTTGAAGACATACAGCTCCAAGACCGTAGCTACTGGAGTCTGCCGAGATGACTGTCTCACGCTCGGGACTGTACAGTGCAAGAGTCTCTGGTGAGGCAAGGTCCTTCTTGAGAGTGTCGAAGGCACCCTGTTGTTCTGGTCCCCAGATCCACGTTGACTCTTTGCGCAGCAGGTCTCGCAGTGGCTTAGACTTTTCGGCAAGGTTTGGCAGGAACTTCATCAGCTGGTTCACCATGCCCAAAAATCTTCGGATGTCAGCCACGTTCTTCGGCGCCTCCATCTCCATGATGGCCTTCACCTTGGCAGGGTCTTTCCTCAGGCCGCCGACTGAAGAATCTACGATCTGGCCAAGGTACTCGAGCTGCGTTTTGGCGAACTCGAACTTGTCGGGGTTGAGGGTCAGGTTTGCGTGGGAGAGCCTCTCCAGGACAGCATGAAGCCTGGCGTCGTGCTCAGCTTGTCTTTGCCAACGACAAGGATGTCGTCCATATGACAAAGAACACCCTCAAGGCCATGGAGGATGTTGTCCATTTTCTTCTGGAAGTACTCCGGCGCGGACGTAATTCCATAGGGCAGACGCTTGAATTTGAAGCGCCCAAAGGGAGTGATGAACGTGGTGAGCTCGGAACTTGCCTCATCAAGCACGAGCTGATGGAATCCAGAGTTTGCATCCAACTTGGAATACACGTTGCCCTTGGAGATCTTGCTGAGAGTCTCCTCCACAGATGGCATGGCGTAGACCTCTCTCTTCACGCTCTTGTTAAGACAGGTCAGGTCGACGCAGATACGAACATTGCCATTGGATTTGGGCACAACAACGATTGGAGCGCACCAATCCGTCGGAGTGTCCACCGGTTCGATGACGTCACCTTCCACCATCTCGTTCAGCTGAGCTTCCACCTTCTTCAGGAGGGGTAAGGGAACACGCCTGGGCACCGTTTGAGCGAACGGCTTGGCGTCGTCCTTGAGGAGGATGGCTTGCTCACCACCCAGTTTACCCAGTCCGGTGAACAACTTGGGAACTGACGCTTGACGTCGCTGGATGAAGCGAAGCTGGCCTTCGCCATCTGCTGGGCAGGCTGACCACCAGTAGGCAAGGATCTGATTGCCCTGATGTAAAGGCACCTGGGATGTCGCTGATGAGCCCCTGCTTCCTGATGGCAGGCGCACCAAGTAGGAGTTTAGATGCCTTGACGATGTAGACCTTCTCACGAACACGTGTACGACCAAGGTGAGGTCGAGGTTGACGCACCCCTTCACCTCCAGAGGCTGGTCACCAGGCCCAAGGAGAGTGCGGTCAGGCTCTTGGAGTGTCCCAAACGCTGGCTTGAAAATGTGGTCGGGCATCACAGACACTTGGGCCCCAGTGTCTATACACCAGGTCAGCTCGCGTGATCCCACCTTCAGCTTGATGTGCCACCCAGGGTCAGCAGGCACTGATGACCTCACCGGAACGGCTGCTGGAGTGACAGTTCTTGCACGCACGCCATTACTACTGACGCCACCCACGAAAACTGGGACCCCATCTTCAGACTGCTCCGCTTGGTTCTCGTGGACGACCTCATGGACTGACGCTGAGCTTCTACAAACGATGGCGTAGTGGCCTATCTTGGTGCACTTTCTGCAACAAACCTTCCCTGCCGGGCAGTTCTTCTTGCCGGGAGGATGCTTGCCATTGCAGTAGCCGCACTTCTGGCCAGCTGGCGAGGCCTTGGTGTCACCTTTCTTGCCACCTGCGCCACCTTTGTATGCACTCTGTCGCATGTTACCTTGAAAACTTCTCTGGAGGGCACCCACACTGGCTGTCTTGCTTCTTTCCAGTTCATTCTTAGCCAGTTCCCTCATGGCGAGAATGTCAGTGGTCTTCTGTAAGGTAAGCCTTGGACCAACGTCGTACAGTTTCAGCTTGGCGGTGTCATCTTTGCATGAAAACACCAGCTTGTCTCTGATCATTGTGTCACAGTTGTCAAACTTACAAGCTGCTGCCTTGTCTTTGACTAACCTGAGCCAACAATCAAACGACTGGGAAGGCTCCCTGTGCAGATGGAACCAAAACTGTTCGCGCAACATCAACTGCGGGTCTCTACGTTGAAAAAAAGCATCATACTTCCCCAGAACAGTGTTGTAATTGGTCTTGCTTTCTGCTGGCAGGGGCTGGTCGGCATTGTCTGGGTTAGGTCGTTCCCCCAAAAACACAAAATTGGAGAAGATCTCGAGTCCTTCAATCACCAATATGGTTTAATAAAAGTCCAACCTTCACCGCGTCCCGGGTTGGCACTGGCACCCGTTGCTTGAAGGAAAATGTCGAAACGAAGTTTCCACTTCTCCCATGCCGCCGCTGGATTTGCACTAACCACAAATGAGTCGGGAGTCCTCACATAAATTGACTCAGCCATCACGTACGTCTATTCCAGTTCACAATACGTAGGTCTGTTTCAAGTTCACACTTCTGACACCATGTGAAGTAATAACAAAAACAAGGCAGCCAAAAAAACCAGCATCCATCTACTTTCAGTTTCTGACGTCAAACGAAAAGCGCGTCACACAAAAGCGCGTCATACATAAGCTGTATCCGGTTGAAAAGTGAAAGTGAAACTTGTTTTAATTTACACTACAGGTAACTTCTCTGATAAATTGTTGTTGACACAAACGATTTGCTGACGGTCTTCTAGGAATGATGTTATCAGTTGGAAGGTATTTCCTGTTATACCATATGATAAAAGCTTCCTGCATAACAATTTGTAGTCAATGACATCAAATGCCTTTGCAAAATCAACAAACAGTGCGCCACAATATTTATTCTCATTAACACTGGCTAGCCATTGATCTACTAGGTCTACTAGAGAGAGAGACAGAGAGAGAGAGAGAGAGAGAGAGAGAGAGAGAGAGAGAGAGAGAGAGAGAGAGAGAGAGAGAGAGAGAGTTCTTTATTTACGAGGATAATGGATAAGCACTGACATGCTTTTTTACATCCAGTCCTCGCCGTGAATAGGGACTACAATGTGCAGTGAAATGAAATAATGTAAGAAAGCAAACTAGAGAGAGACAAGACAAGACAAGACAAAATTCTTTATTTACGAGGATAATAGATAAGCACTGATGTGCTTTTTTACATCCCGTCCTCGCCCTGTGTAGGGTCAACAATATAAAATAAAAGGCAACAAAGGAAGCATGCAAAAGTGACTAGAACTACAATACAATAGGGGATTAAAATTTAAAAAGGAAAGGAAAAAAAAGAGAGAGAGAGAGAGAGAGAGAGAGAGAGAGGAGAGAGAGAGAGAGGAGAGAGAGAGAGAGAGAGAGAGAGAGACGCAGGAGCGAAGGGAGTGCGGGGTAAGCCTGCAGAGAGAGAGAGAGAGAGAGAGAGAGAGAGAGAGAGAGAGGAGAGAGAGAGAGAGAGAGAGAGGGGGGAGGGAGGGAGGGAGAGAGAGAGAGAGAGAGAGAGAGAGGGTGGGGGAGGAAGAGGCTAGAGTGGGTGCGATAAGAGAGCATGTTTAGAACAATCTGACAATCAAAAAATTCCAAAGAGATACAAAACAATCAATTTTGAAACACCGGGGGAGGGGGGGGGGGGGGGGAAGAAATAAAGCACAAATGGAGGTGGGAAATGCATAATGATAGCCCAGTCGCCACGGGTAGGAAGGGATATCATATGGATAAAAAAAAAAATCAAGTCATTCCAGCAGAACCGTGAGAGAGAGAGAGAGAGAGAGAGAGAGAGAGGAGAGAGAGAGAGAGAGAGAGAGAGAGAGAGAGAGGAGAGAGAGAGAGAGAGAGAGAGAGAAAGTCACATAAAAACTCAAGCATTTCGACAGAATGACAAGAGGGCAGGAGGTAGTAGGAAACACACACACACACACACACACACACACACACACACACACACACACACACACACACACACACACACACACACACACACTCATATAAGACATACTTACTAAACAAAATAACATACATAATATGCATTTCAAGTACAAAAACACTTTCTAAATAGTCAGGTACATACATAAGGCAAAGAGGGTGGTGGTGAATGGTGGTGGATTTATGGCGGAGTATGTAAGTACTGGCACATAAGATGGTTGAAATAATGGTGTTTGAAGGTTGATATGCATTGGCGCTGTTTGGTTGATTCAGGGAGCGAGTTCCATTGACAGGAACCTGAATATGTTAAACTGGATTTGAATAAGTCAATTCTAGAAACAGGGACATGAAGTTTGGGTAGAGTCCTTGAGGAATTTATTGAGAATCTGTAAACTAATGTTGAGGGTGCCTTCCCAGACACAATCTTGTGCATTATGATCCCTTTGTTGTATTCTAATCTCAGACTTAATGGGAGAACTTGAATCTTTTTATAGTCCGAGTCCAGAAGACTACTGCTTTTTAGAGAGAGAGAGAGAGAGAGAGAGAGAGAGAGAGAGAGAGAGAGAGAGAGAGAGAGAGGAGAGGAGAGAGAGAGAGAGAGAGGAGAGAGAGAGTATTTCTTTTTGGCTAATTCATTTCGTGTATGCAGTTTTCTAGTTTATCCATATATCCTCACCTTTCATATCATATAATATGGTTGGTATCGATTTTGTTGTGCATCAGAAGCCCACCATTCGGATCGTTTCTAGTGAATAGTTGTTGAAGGGAAATCACTCTATGAAATTATTACCGAATAGGCCAAAGTGACTTTTGTCTTGATTATAATGCATGCAGTAGGGATTCTAAAAAGTAAAGCCTTTTAAGTACTTCAATTTGTTCGTGTTTTGGAAAAAGTGCTTTTCTGTTTTCAACCTGGATAAATTCAGACGCATCCTACAGTTCTCAGTGACAGTTGCCAGAAGAACTATGTCGGACAATTTGAAACTTTTTGAGACTTCAGAAATCTCCGAGTGTTATCTCAAGTACAGACCAACGTACGGTCCTGACGTCTTTAACACTATAATCAGTTTTTGCAGAGAAACGGTAACGAAATCCCCATTTTCCCTGGCTATCGATGTGGGCTGCGGGTCAGGACAGAGTACTCTGCCTTTGAGTAGACATTTCCAGAAAGTTATTGGTGTAGACGTCAGCGAAGCCCAAATCGCAAAAGCACCGACTCACATCTCTAACTTGTCGTTCCGAGTAGGACCTGCGGAGGATCTATCGTTCAGTGAGAATGGTAGCGCAGACCTGGTGACTGTGGCACAGGCGATGCATTGGATTGACACGCAGCGACTCTTCCCAGAAGTGGAGCGAGTTCTGAAACCGGGTGGGGCCTTTGTTGTCTACGGTTATGGCATGCCGGCCCTTGATGAACCCAAGGCTCAAGACATTCTGAACCATGTAAGGTGAACTGGTCAATATCGAAATGAGTCAGGAAAACAACAGTCGGTCTCTTGTTAATTAAGTAATGATTTTGCTCTTAATATGCAGATTCTGAATTAAGTTTGGAGAAAAAAGCCTTTGAGTTGAAATGTGGCTTGAAAAAAAAAAAAGCATGCATGCATGTGCATGCACTCACTTGTGTACACACACATGTATACAAACACCCACACTGTGCATGCACACACCACATGAACACACACAGCGAGACACACACATCTTTTAAAAATAATTATTCTCAACCATAGGAGATGCACTTGCTTACACTTTTACGGCCCTCCTAATAATGGCAGCCACATCAAGGTGCACATATGTGCGTGTGCACACATGATACATTCACACATACACACACACTATACGTGCACACACACACACACACACACACATGCACACACACATGCATGCATTTGAAAAATTTGAAATGAAAATACAAATTAAGATGAAACACTATTGAGTGATGCTTGCTTTTTTAGGGTCTTGACTGATATTGTGATATATCCATAATCATAATTGATGTTTTGTTCTGGTTGTTGACACAGAGGTGTGATGTCACATTATCCTATGCAGGGTTGTACATCCTTAGCAGTATCTATAGGACAAATGTCCTGGACCACCCTGAAGTAATAGGACATTTGTCCTCTTCATAACAAAATCAATCGGACATTTTGAACGCAAGCCAGATTGAATGTATATTAAGTTTTATGCACACAAAAATGGTATTACAAAAGCTGACTATATTCCTAGAGTGGGAAGCCATGTTTGGTAAACATACTATTACTAGTCCACACACACACACAGTCACACACACAGAGGCAGTGTCTTTCCTAAATCACTATTCATTGCTAATGCTAGTATTCAAGTACAATATTGATTCATTTGGAGTCGTCTTTTTGGTTGAAGAGCATTCTTTTCCTTTTCTCTCCCCACTTTTCTGTCACCCTGAACACCCATTCTGATTCCCCCTTGACATCACTTGGTCCTTCCATTTGCACCCTCATCAGCATGGCCTGGTTTTCTGCTGTCAGTCTGTTCCTTTGACTTGTCAAAATCAAATTCTGAGTGCTGAACCCTCTTTCTACATTAGCTGTATGGACGGGCAGGGTGATGGCAAGCTGGGCCAGTTTCTTGAGGTTGGTGAACTCCAGCTGGTGGTAGCGGGCAATGAGCTGCCAGAGTGTCAAGGTGTTGTCCCTGGGATACATCTGCTCCTTGACCGTTTTCTTGAGATTCCTTTCCAGTCTCCGCTTCAGCAACATGTGCCTACATGGCCTACAACACGTAACAAGTACAAGGCTTATCGCTCTTTAGCCGCTTTACGCTAAAAATAACCCTGACACAAGCTGGCTGCGAGCTCTCAGCTGCGAGCCGTGTACCTCGCTAGCTCAGCCTCTGCGAGTCAGGGAGGCAGAGTTGCAAGCCAACGAGCTAAAAATAGACCGCCACGGCTCGCCACTAAGCTTAGTGCCAGTGGCACACGGGACTAGTAATAGGCCTAGTGATTCACTGGGCAGTGGGCTTACACTAAAGTTACAGACTGGAGTTCTGTACGACGGTCGGACTCAAATAATTATGCGGGCTTGATATAAACGGCCGGTGCCATGTCCGTGAGCATCGGAAAGCTATCGGACAGTGACCGCGTTTTCGGCAAAGTAATGGGACATTTGTCCTCTTCACTGCCAGTTATATCGGATATTTTGCATGTGCAATCGGTCTATGTCCGATGTCCGACGTGGATGTACAACCCTGCCTATGCCTTTTTTTTCACAGACACAAGATATATTCCGAAAAGACTACAATGAAGTCATGTGAGGACGATGTTGTAGTTTTAAAATCAATTTGAGTTTAACTTTAGGTCTAACACTCTCAAGCCAAGGTCTCTTGATACCAGTTGTAACTTAATAAAGCCTTTGTCAGAATCCAGTAACGCATAAATTTCTGTCACACAGTAACTGAGTAAGTGAAGAATAACATATGGCATCCATGTAGCCCAAGGGATTATGGATTAAATAATTTGCAAATTTGTCAATGATCACCCTGTAAATTATGCAAAGACTTTGTCAGCTCTTAAGGTGAGTAAAAAGAATTTAACCAGCATAACATAGGATTGTGAATACTGTTTCAGTGTTTGTGCAAAAATGTCAGCATCCAATGTTCACCTTCAGCGACCATGTTTCTACTAAAATTTCTCTTTTTAGAAAAAGATAAAAAGTTTCTTGCTGTTGTGATATTTCAGTTTCAGCAATGTCTACTACAATGGCCTTAGATGCAACATAAAGATCTGCATGATTGCAAGGACACAATACCTCAGTCAGTCAGTTTCTGCCTTTTTTTTGTTATTTCACTTATTCTAAAGATCTGTTGGTAATAACTGAAGTGCATGATATTTTCTGTTCAGCTGTACAATGATGTACTGGGCCCATACTGGTCAGATGGCCGGAACCGTGTGGAGGAGCATTACCAGAGCTACAGCCTCCCTTTCCCTGGATGGCGGAGGTGAGTATTATTTCCATGCAGAGATTGTAATGTCAATGAATGTAAGTATTATCACTGTTCCACTCTGATTTCATTAAGGTTGAGAGTAAAGTCCAAGGACTGTAGCGGCATTTACTGTATTAGAGGTTCACCATGTCTGGGCAATGCATAGTGTAAGAGAGGGCCCATCCCTCCCCCTTCTTCCGCAGCTCTGAATCAAGTACTTACTCACTGCTAGGTGGACAGGGAGGGTTTTCAAGCCATAGACGTCCAATTTCATGTGTGGTTCAAAAGCTCAATGGTCATCTCTGCACGCAAACGCCTTAACTGTTGGTGACAAGTATGATTATATTTTATTGGTCACAACAGACTTCTCTGTGTGAAGTTCAAGCTGCACATTATGGTCATTCCTCCTGCCTGAAGAGTACACTTGTGTTTGGCAGGAACATAATTACATTGAACAACTGTCTCAGAACTGTACATTTGTTATTAAGTTGATGAAGCTTGATGGTGTGATTTCCAGTCTTTGCGTTTAGCATCATATACTGCACCGTTTGTGAGACTTTTTCAAATTAGAGCCAGTTTGCTAGCTTCTAATCTCTATTTGGCCTTTTTTTTTCTTTGGTGCTAATGCATCAAACAAGAACCCTGTCCTCTGTCTTATGTCTCTTGCAGACAACACCAAGTTCTTTTCATGTCTTTAATTTCTATGGCCAAATGAATTACAAAGAACACCATTCAGGTTTGACACTGTCTTGTCTGGTCTTTCTTGGTTTACTCTGCATTTTTTTTTACTGTTGTTTGTTTTTGTCTGCCTGCATCAGCGAGATGCATCAGAGAATGACATTAAAGCTGCTTTCAATACGATGCTTTGTGATGGTGTCTCCCAGGAATGACAGCTTAAAGATCGAGAGGAGCTGGTCAGTGGGCGACTTCATTGGCTATTTATGTTCCTGGTCAGCATACCAGAAATATCTGTTGGCTAATATGTTAAACAACACCATGGCAGATGTACGACGGAGGTGAGTCAAGGTTCAAAACGAACTTTTTTTTCCATTTTAGGGTTGAAAGAGTAAGAGTAAAGTACTTTTTAAAATGATTCTAGGACTGAATCTGACTTTGTTACAGCCATACCTGACCATGAAGGAAATTTGCCCTCAGTTTCATACCTATACAGCAAAATCATAAGTAATTTTAATAATAATAATAATAATGTTAATATATATTCAATATTGTGCCTATTCTCTAAAATTAGGGCTCTAAGCGCTTTACACAAGCAACACATGATAAGACATGACAAGCTAGAAACAAGACAGGAACTTACTTTACACAAAAAACAATAAGAAGGAACACAGTGCAAATATGCCACATTATATTTACGCAAGACTACACACACACACACACACACACACACACACACACACATGCACGCACACACATGCACACACACGCGCGCGTGTGCCCGCACAGGAATGCATGCGCACACCCACTTTCACAAACACAGGCATGCATGCATGCACGCACTCACATCAACACAGCCTTCACGCACAAGTGACACAACCACCTGGCACTTGCACATGCACGCAAAAAGCCACTCGGAAGGTGGATTGGGAAGTGGGGGTGGGGGAGGAGGTTACGACTGTAGGCAGAAGTTTGTTTTAACAGCAGATTTGAAAGAAGAGGGTGAAGGTAAGTGTCTGACACTGATGGGAAGCGTATTCCAGACAGTTGGTCCTTGGAAGGAGAGAGAACACACCTGTGTTTGCTTGGGTAATGATCATGGTCCTGTTGTGCCAAAGACAAGAAATGAATAAGAAATTTGAAAATTTTTAGTGACAGCAGCACATTTTGGAATAGAAAATGAAGGCTATGCTGGTGTAGGTCAGGGTTCCCCCCTTTCTTGATGCGTTTGTAAGTTAGGGCCTGTGCCGGCATATGAACAGGGCCTTAGGGATCTGAAGGTTGGGTTCACAGTCCTCTTAGGTGTTTGTAAGTGAGGGTCTGTGTCCCGAGAGGGCACAAGTGCAAAGAGTCCTTGGGTTGGGTCGAGAGTCCTTGCAGGTATTTATAAGTTAAGGACTGTGGCTGGAGAGAGCACAAGTACGGGGGGGGGGGGGGGGGTCCTTGGATTGGGTCAACAGTCCTTGCAGGTGTTTATAATTTAAGGTCTGTGTCTGGAGAGAGCACAAGTACTGGGGGGGGGGGGGGGGGGTGTCCTTGGATTGGGTCATC
Source organism: Conus ventricosus (assembly GCA_018398815.1). NCBI lineage: Eukaryota > Metazoa > Mollusca > Gastropoda > Neogastropoda > Conidae > Conus > Conus ventricosus. The sequence goes on from CM031619.1 coordinate 45,289,239, forward strand.
AGTCCGTGCAGGTGTTTATAATTTAGGTCTGTGTCTGGAGAGAGCACAAGTACTGGGGGGGGGGGGGGGGGGGTCCTTGGATTGGGTCATCAGTCCGTGCAGGTGTTTATAATTTAAGGTCTGTGTCTGGAGAGAGCACAAACTGTACTGGGGGTCCCTTGGATACAGTCCTTGCGGGTGTTTATAAGTCAGGGGGCTTTAACTGGGGTGTGAACAAAGCCTCGGGAGTCCTTAGCTTGGATTGATGGTCATTTTAGGTGTTATAAATTATAGCCTCGAAATGGAGAGTGTACAAGGTCTTAGAGGTCCATGGGGGGTCTTGGATTGGGTCAACAGTCCTTGCAGGTGTTTATAATTTAAGGTCTGTGTCTGGAGAGAGCACAAGTACTGGGGGGGGGGGGGGGTGTCTTGGATTGGGTCATCAGTCCGTGCAGGTGTTTATAATTTAAGGTCTGTGTCTGGAGAGAGCACAAGTACTGGGGGGGGGGGGGGGGGGGGGGTCCTTGGATTGGGTCATCAGTCCGTGAGGTGTTTTAATTTAAGGTCTGTGTCTGGAGAGCACAAACTGTACTGGGGGTCCCTTGGATACAGTCCTTGCGGGTGTTTATAAGTCAGGGGGCTTTAACTGGGGTGTGAACAAAGCCTCGGGAGTCCTTAGCTTGGATTGATGGTCATTTTAGGTGTTATAAATTATAGCCTCGAAATGGAGAGTGTACAAGGTCTTAGAGGTCCATGGGATGGATTGACAGTCCTTTCAGTTCAAGACTCCCACTTCTTCACAAATGAATAGATATCTGTAAAATGTATAAGTCAGAATCCGCACACAAAAAAGAAGATATTTCTGAGAAAAACGAACAGGAAAGGAGAAAAAAAAAGTCATTTTAGAATCTGTGGAGAGGTGGTTGATATTTTTGATAGGCTAACAGATTACATTGACGTCACAGAATCTAGTGTAAACTTTTTCTCAAGACTGGGTAGTCATCATTTCTGTGTTTTGAAAGCAAAGCGGTTTCACACTCTTGACACTGCACCGGCCAGACACTACAAAAGTGAAAGAGATTGACAAAAGCTGTACAGACAGGTGTCCTTGTTGCATCTAGACTGAAAAGTGGACGTAAAAAGTGGGGTTTATTTTGTGTGTGTGTGTGGGGGGGGGGGGGGGGGAAGGGAAGGAGCATTGGCGTTGTATAACCTGGCAGTGGGAAAATGAGTCGGGTTTGGTCAACAGATGGGAAGATTAAGAGTATAGATTCCGAATACTGTAATCAAAAGTTAAAATGGAAAGAGAGCTGTGAAATGGGCTAATGTCATACAAGGACATGCAAGCGGCCTGTATGATATGTTCTAGAGAGGTGGCAGTTTGTCTGTAGCAATGCTGGCATGAGTGTTCATCCGCTCAGGCAGCAGTGGGACAAAATGTCCCAAGTCACTCGAACATGAAGGCACGTATACTAGTCACAATAATGTTAAGGGCCATCTCACAACAGCACCACCAAAGACAGAAAATGCACAGACAAGGCAAATTAAGATATGAAATTGTTAATTTCATCATTAACCAATGATTTCATAGAGGTTGCAATCAAATTCATTCAAGCAACAGTACAGTTCAAATCACCAAACCCCTCTTTTCGAAAGTGAGGAATGAGGTAAGCACATTTCAACAAAGTCAGTATGGGGTGTGACCCCTTTAGCCGCCAAACATTCAAGACAGCACTGGCGGATGGAATGCACAAGATTCCTGAGAATGTTCTGGGGGATGTTCTGCCATTCCTGTTGCAGAAATTGTGCCAGCTGGTTGACATCACAGGAGGGGAGTGATTGTTGGCCACCCTTTGTCCTAGAATGTCCCACAGGTGTTCAGTTGGTGCCAAGTCAAGGAACGAGTAGGCCAGTCCATCCTTGGGATCCCTTGCTGATGCATGAAGTCAGTGATGACTCGTGCTCAATGAGCAGGAGCGTTATCATCCTGCAAGGTAGCCCTTGGTCCCATGGCTTGCGAACTGGGTGGATGATGAGAGCTGAACAGTCTCATTCCTGTCGCGCAGTCCAGTCATAGAACCTGGATGACATACAAAGGTGGTGTTCTGCCGTTGACATGGAAGCCACCCCACACCATCACTGAGCCCCCTCCATAGGGATCAACGTCACGAACAGCGCAGTCTACAAACTGCACTCTTTGCCCGCGCCAGACCCGTCTTCTGCCGTCACTGAAGGCAACAGTGAAGTGGGACTCGTTGGTGAACAAGACCTGGAACTATTGCTGCCTGGTCCAGTGCTGATGTTGGTGACACCAGGCCACACAGGCCTGACGATGAGCCGGAGTCAGGGGGTTTCCTGATGGCTGCACGTCTTGAGTGGACGCCAAACTCTTGTAGCCGGTTGCGGATGGTGCTGGTGCTGACGTTCCTGTTGGCAGCTGTCCTCGGTTCATGTCTCAGAGTGCTGGTAGTAACAGTATGATTGCGCAGTGTAGACAGCCGGAGGAAACAATTGTCCTGTCTGTTGGTGCTGTGGACGTCTGGAGTGAGGGCGTTCTTCTGTTGTGCCTGGGGCCCTGGAAACGTTCCTGCAGCCTCTGGATTACAGAGTGGCTCACTCCAGTCGTCTTCCAACTTCTCGTGATGACAGGCCTTCGTTCAGCCATGCCAGGGCGTGTCGCTGTCCAGGGTGCAAAGTTTTGTTCTCGGAGGCATGCGTGTAGGAGCCCAGATTTGCGTGACTTTTATACCCATCCCTGGCTAGCTAATGCTGACAAGTGTTAACATTAACCTGAACGTTCATGTGCGTCATGCAGTTTTTGTCCTCTTATCCTGCTTTCGCTGTTAAAGCAGCTGAAAGTTGACACAAACATTCATGGATATCACTGATGATCACAAGGCTTTCAGTCAATCAGTCAATGCATAAAGTGACTGCGAGTGAAAGTGTAATGCACGTTCTTTCATAGGTGGATAGGCTACACTTGTAACCTGGTCTACCAGTCTATTTGTCATAACATTTTTTTTTATGCACGTATCTTTCTTGAGGTGGCCGAAATCGACCTGTGGCCCTTAAATGCTTGTGACTAGTCTATGTCCTCATCACTCTGTAACTTTTTTTTTTCTTTTGGGGGCAATACAAAACGGTTCAAACACACATGGACCCAGAATCTTTGTCTCAAGCAGCAAAGAAGAGGGGGATGTTATTTTTATTCTGCACAGCTGCAAGTGACAGTAAGTCTCGGTTAAAACTAAAACGCTGCTGGCTGACAACTTTATCATGTGAGATGCGCAATGAAGTCTACTGGCATTGTGTCAACGGAATGGTAGAGGATTGACACGTTGTTGGAAATTATCATAAACATGAAACAATGTCTGAACCAATAAAGATGATGGGTCAATAGCCAGACTGATTAAAAAATAAAGAGATATTTCTCCCTTTGACCCCGAAAGTGCTGGGATATCCTTTGTCGCTGTGTGTCCGATGCCTGATGTCGATGGACACCTCGGTGCTGGTCAGGTCCTAGGGAGGACCTTTGAATGGTTGTCATCAGTTGAAATGTGGGCAGTCTTGTCATATAAACAGCTGATTGCGCATGAAAATTAGCAACGTTGTACATCTGCATTCTATGTATTATACAATTTATTTTGTACACATCCTGTGCCCACTTTTGTCATGAAAATTAGCAGTGCAGTGTGTACAAAAAAACCCAACAGCTACAACTACGTTTTGTGTATTATATGATTTTATATTGTTAACATCCTGAGCCACCCCGGGGGTTGCGACCTTGTCGTGGTTGGAGGGCTTGCGCGGTCCAGTGATCCCTTAGGCTTTGCTGGCGGGGGCATCAATAATTGGAGATAGGCTGGCTTTTTTCAAATGCTTCTAGGTCCAAGAAGCCAAGATGCTGTCTGACCTAAGCGTAACGTGGTAAGGAGTTGATGCCCCTGGTAGGGCTTCCCATGTCAGATAGGCTAAGGGTGAGGATCCTGACTAAGAGTAACCCGCCTTTCTCCTTTTCTTGTTTTCTGCCTTTCTTGTTTGGCCCTTTTCTATCTTCGTCTCCCTTCAAGTCTTCTTTTCCACACTCCTTTTCTCTCTGTGGTCTCTTAAGATCCGCCGCGTTTGCCGTGCGGTGCGACCTGTGTCGGAGGGGAATGAGATCCTGGTTGATTGAGAGGGCCAGCGCTCTCAACACATCACTTTGGCTCGGACCTCTCCTAGACAGGGAGTACACTTTGGCCCGGGTGTACTAATCGGCTCCCCTTCTTGGGGCTGGGTCAAGACAGGCAGTTCCCCTGCTGGCCATGTGAACCCTGCAGTGCTCAGCTCTCTGTCCCCGGGAGTTGAGCATGATCAGGGGGGATAGGGTTGGTGGTTTTGTTTGTCGTATATCTCTCCGAAGCTGGAAGGGGTCAAGGACATTAGTTTCTTGGCCCTGGCCCTTAGTTGGACTCCAAGGTGGGTGGGTTAAGGAAGAGATGAAACATCATAAAATTATTATGGCTTTTTCAAAAAACATCCCCCCAAAAAGAAAAGGAAGGCAGCTTCCCCTATTTCAGGGGATTTCGATACTGACAGTGATTCCGATACAGAGGTTAGACAGAGGACCGGTTTCTGGGCTTCTGGCTCGTGATGGAAGGGACGGAGCAGGAAGACCCTTTCAGCTCTGAGCCCTTTTGCTATCCAGAAGGGCTTTCAGGGTTAGCAGGTGACCCTCAATCCATCAAAGATTGCGTAATGGCTCATTCCTGATTCAATGTAGATCAAAAAAACAATCTGAACAGCTGCAGAGGGCAACAAGCTCGTGGACAGGGAGATCAGGGTAACTCCCCATAAAACAGTTGAATTCGTCGAAGGTGTGATCGCTGCCGGGATTTATCAGGTGTCTCAGAGGCAGAGATCAAAACGGAGCTGGCGTCCCAGGGTGTGACGGAGGTGCGCAGGGTGACGGTTAAAGAAAGGAGCAGAAAGAGTGGCCACCAACACCCTCTTTCTGACATTCTGCAACCTGTGCTGCCTCCGGTCATCAAAGTCGGCTGCTGAATGTCCGGGTTCAGTTATATGTTCCGTCCCGTTGAGGTGCTTCAGATGCCAGAGTTTGGCCATGTCAGAGACCGTTGTTCTGGGCAGGACGGTGTGCGGTGTTTGCTGCAAGGCAACCCATGATGGGCCGTGTAAGATCCGGCACATTGTGCGAACTGCGGTGGTGACCATCCCTCCTCTTCACGAAACTGTCCTCTTTGGATTCAGGAATCCGCAATACAAAGAATAAAAACTGAAAAGAAAATTTCCTTTTTTGAGGCCGGAAACAGGTTGTGGGCAGTCAGACGCCGACAGCTTCTTCATATGCTTCGGCCGTTAAAGAAAGTTCCCACAGTTCCAACTCGGTCAGTCTGCTGCCAGACTGATGAATTCATGTTTTCGAAAACATTGCAAGGAAGGATTGTCAATTCTGGTGGTAGCAGGTCCACCACCTCCCAACCCAAAGTGAATGCCCTGGTGGAGGCAAAAAAATCGCCACCCTCAGACTGCCAGCAGTCTACAAATCTGCTGCTGGGCAGATTAAAAAAGCCAGCACTCCCACCTCGGAACTCCTCTGTCCAGTGCCCGTGCGGGCAAGGGAGTTCAATCCAGTGTGGAGATGGTGGAGATGAGGAAGAAACCTCCACCGTCTCCCAAATCCGATCTTCTTCGCCTGTTGGCAAGTCTGCCAGCAGGTCTGAAGTCCAACACAGTCCAGTGAAATTAAGCAACAAATTTACACCTTTAGAGCAGATGTTGATGAGGAGATGACCTGATCTCTCTCCTTTTCGCCCTCTGCACCATGGATAGTACAATATTCCATTGGAATATCCGTGGACTAAATTCCAGCTTTGAGGAGCTGCAGCTTCTGTGTCAATCTATAAAACCTTCTGTCGTGGCTCTTCAGGAAACTCAAATTCAAAGCCAGAAGACCTTCACTCTTTCTGGCTTTAATATTCTTTCAAAACCTGCAAACCATCCACGTTGGGACTGTCGGGCGGTGTTGCCCTTCTCATACACAAAACTTTGCATATTGTCCTGTCGCTCTGTCTACCTCCCTTCAAGCTGTAGCTGCGAGAGTCACTCTCCACAAGACTGACAATCTGTTCCCTTTATCTACCTCCTTCAGTCATGGTTTGTCGTCAGGACCTAGTCAGTCTGAAGGAGAACTTCCTCGACCTTTTTTGCTGTTGGGTGACTTTAACGGTCACAATCCTCTTTGGGGTAGTGTCAGTACGTCATCCAGAGGTCTGCTAATTGAGGATGTCCTTTCGGATTTGGATTTGTGTTGTCTGAACGACGGATCTGCAACTTACCTCCACTCTTCCACAGGTTCACTTTCGTGTTTAGAGTTGTCGATTTGTGACCCTCGCTGGTCCTGGACTATGAGTGGTCTGTCCATGACGATCTGCACGGAAGTGACCATTTCCCTGTCTTTTTACACCGTCATAACTGAACACGTCTCTGTCTCTCAACATCTAAATTATAAGAAAGCAAACTGGGATCTATTTGCAGCCACTATTTCTAAGGAATTCCAGGACACTGATTTTCTTCAGGTCCGGACCCAGCTGAATCTCTGGCAACACTATGATCAAATGTGCTAAAGCCTGTATTCCAGTGTCTTCCGATAAACTTCAAATGCCAAAAACACCTGGTTCGATTCAGACTGCCAACAAATTTCCAAGTCCGAAAACGGGCTCAGCGTCGGGTATACCAACGACCTTCGGGTCCCAACGCTCGAGCCCATCAGAAACTCTGTGCTAAATCGAGACACACTTTTAAAATCAGTAAACGTCGGTCCTGGAGAAGCTTCTGCTCCAGGCTGACATCGAAAACTTCCAAGAAAAAAGTGTGGAACATCATTAAGAAAATCAAAGGGAAGAAACACCTGTCCCACTGTGAACCATCTCAAGTTTCCTGACTCCTTAATAACGGAGAAGGAAAGCAGTTGCTAATCTGCTTGCTTCAACAATTGAAAAGAATTCCTCCTCTTCTAACAAATCAGCCATTTTTGTCAAAAACAAAGCCCTTAAAGAAAAATCACCCTGCAACTTTTTGTCAGACAACATGGAAGACTACAATCTTCCTTTCACGTTAAACGAACTGAAATTCTGCCTTACTCTCTTGCAGCGATTCCTCTCCAGGTATAGATGAAATCCATTATCAGCTGTTGAATACATCTTCCGCAAGAAGGTCTGATACATACTGCTACAGGTATACAACCATGTGTGGACTACAGGTTTTTTTCCACCCTCTTGGCGAAAAGCCCTCATTATTCCCATCCCCAAACCTGGAAAAGATCTTTCTAATCCATCAAATTACCGTCCCATAGCTTTGACCAGCTGTGTCTGTAAATTGATGGAGAAAATGGTCAATGCTAGGCTCATGTGGAAAACTGGAAAACGATGGCCTTTTGGCGAAAGAACAGTGTGGTTTCCGCAAACATCGGACTACAGTTGACCATTTGATTCATCTGGAATCTACACTTCGGAACGCCTTTCTGAACAAAACAGCATGCAGTGGCAATTTTCTTTGATTTGGAGAAGGCCTACGATACCACCTGGAAGTCGGGGGATACTTCATGATCTCCATGATCTGGGTTTTCGAGGTCATCTTCCGCTTTTCGTTCAAAATTTTTTGGCCAGAACGACAGTTTCAGGTCCGGGTTGGCACCACTCTCTCTGATGTCCACGAGCAGGAGTTGGGTGTTCCACAGGGGAGCATACTATCTCCTGCCCTCTTTAGTATTAAGATCAACAACATTGTTCAATCAGTTCAGCAGGGTTCAGACTGCTATTCTTTGTGGATTGATTTCGCTGTCTACGCAACTGGAAGCCTGTACCTGAGTGTCCAGCGCAGGCTCCAACTTTGCGTGGATTAAAATCCTCATGTGGGCGAATGAAACGGTTTCACCTTTTCTGCTACAAAATCACAGTGTATTCACTTCCATAATTTCCGTCAGATTTTTCCAGATCCTGAAATTCAAGTCGGGAAATCTCCCATTCCAGCTGTTAAAGAGGCCAAATTTCTGGGAGTTATTTTTGACCAGAAAATTAACTTTCTCAGCCATATTAAAAACCTCAAAACTGCTTGCCAGAAAGCACTGAATATTCTGGGGTCGTAGCGCACACGACTGGGGCGCTGATAAGAAAACTTTGTTGCACCTCTACAGAGCCCTGGTCCGTTCCAAACTGGACTACGGTTGTGCTGTGTACGGCTCCGCAAGATCATCTTACCTCAAACTCTTGGACCCTATCCTCCATCAAGGGCTTCGTCTCTGCCTTGGAGCATTCCGCACCACCCTGTGTACAGCCTGTACGCAGAGGCGGGTGAACCTTCACTGTCCAAACCGCAGGCTGAAACTGTCTTTGAATTATTATATCCGACTGTTCTCCGAACCGCAGAATCCTGCCTATGACTGTGTCTTTGACCCTCCGTTCCAAAGTAAGTTTGAAAACAACCCGAAATGTATTCCGCCGTTTGGTCTTCGTATGCGGCCTCACATGTGGAATGCAGGTCTAGACCTAGAGTTGTGTCCGATTTTTCCAAGTTTCCGGATCAACCTCCGTGACCTTTTTCACACCAGAGATTCGTTTCGACCTTGCAGCTTTTCACAAAGAGTCTACCAGCTCTCTGGCGTACAAGGGATTGTATGCTGACCTCTGTTCGAAATTCCCATCCTATCAAAAAATTTCACTGACGGTTCCAAGTCTGAAGAATGGAGTGGCCTGTGCAGCCTACTGCCCTGGGGCTCCTTCTCAGATACTGTTGGAACATATACATTCAGATGCTTCTGTCTATTCTGCTGAACTTACTGCTCTGGTTCTGGCTTTGAAGATAATTTCACGTTCTTCGAAGAGGGATTTTCTGGTTCTGTCGGACTCGCTGTCAGCTTTGGAGGCCATAGCTGATCGCAGCCCTTCAGCATCCAGAACTTTTACTTTTTTTAAAAACTTTTTAGCAAGTTGAAGGCGGACGGTTACAACATTACTCTTGCTTGGGGTTTCCTGGTCATGTTGGCATCGGCGGGAACGAAATGGTTGATCGTTTAGCCAAGAACGCCACAAGAGAGAAACTGTCCAACATTTTTATCCCCTGTTCAGATGTGAAACCCAAAATTAACGATTATGTGAGAGACCTCTGGCAGGAGGATTGGAAACACACAGACGAGTAACAAACTCTTTCAGATCCGTCCAAACCTTAAGGACTTCCTCCCATCCACGTCGGGAGGTCGTAAAGAGGAAACGGTTCTGTGCCGGCTGCACACCGGCCATTCGTATTTTTACCCATGCTTACCTTTTAAAGAGTGAAGAAGCTCTGTGGTGCATTCCATGTCATGCGCCACTCACAATGAAACATGTTCTTTTAGAGTGTTGGGGCTTGCACGATGTGAGACACAAACATTTTACAGCGGAGTCCATGAAGATCCTGTTCAGGGATGTCCCGCCTGATGTGATCCTTGAGTTTTTGAGAGAGATTAACATTTTTCATCTGATTTAAGATTTTACGGAAGAAAGATTTTTAACAGTTTCTGGTGCGTTTCTAGACGATGTCATTTAATGAGATGTATGAAAGTGGTTTTTTTATTTTTTTTATTTTTTTATATGACTGGTGAGTTGATTTTAACGTGGTGACAGCCCTGATATGGCCCTTTGCAGTCGGCTGGGCTATAAGCAACATTATCTTATCTTATCTTATCTGGTCGTAAAGAGGAAACGGTTCTGTGCCGGCTGCACACCGGCCATTCGTATTTTACCCATTCTTATCTTTTAAAGAGTGAAGAAGCTCCATGGTGCATTCCATGTCATGCACCACTCACAATGAAACATGTTCTTTTAGAGTGTTGGGACTTGCACGATGTGAGACACAAACATTTTACAGCGGAGTCCATGAAGATCCTGTTCAGGGATGTCCCGCCAGACGTGATCCTTGAGTTTTTGAGAGAGATTAACATTTTTCATCTGATTTAAGATTTTACGGAAGAAAGATTTTTAACCAAGTTTCTGGTACGTTTCTAGACGATGTCATTTACTGAGATGAATGAAAGTTGTTGTTTTTTTTTTTCTTTTTTTTTTTCAAATGACTGGTGAGTTGATGTTTACGTGGTGACAGCCCTGATGTGGCCGTTTGCGGTCGGCTGGGCTATAAGCAACATTATCTTATCTTATCTTATCCTGAGCCAGAACATCTCAGTGGTTAGAGCGCTGGACTCATAATATTTGTGATTCTGGGGTTATGCGTTTGAATCTCCACAGGGCTGTTTTGGTACAGGGGGATTTTTCCCTCTGAGTTAAAATTGGTTCTAAATCAATTTTTTTTTTTATTCATCAAACGAGACTATAAACTGATGTTCTGTGAGTGAACACACACATAACACCTTGCACTCCATGAAATCCCATCACCAACTTTGGGAAGAGAAGGCCAGTTTGGCCGTTGGTATGGATGACATGTTACACATAGCACGCAGCCTGCGTCAGAAATAGACAGAATGAAGGAAGAAAAGTGAGTAAGTGATGTTGACTGAATGACACGGGACATGGCTGAATGAAGCGCCACCAGGCAGCTCTTTGGTCGGCTCTACCCAGGTAGCAGCCCCATCTGTAAACGAGAATGTGGATTGTAAAGTGCATAAAGCTTGGTGACTAGCTGATGATAGACACTATATAGACACTCTTAATAATGACATATATCAATCACCATTGTTGGTTTGTTTGAATTCCAGTTTGGAAGAGATTTATCAGGACGGTCAAGGACCCAGGAACGAGCGGGAGGTCAAGATCACATGGCCAGTGTTCATGCTCCTGGGACACAAGCCACAGGCGTGACACCCACACTCCCGCCTTCCTACCATTACCACCACCACTCCCATTCCCTGCTCTCGTTTGGGATAAAGGTAGCAGTTTCCCCTCTACTTTTCACCCCATCTTCTCCCCCTCTCCCAACCTTGTATCCTACTTCGAACGTTTAAAAGACAAACCCACCCACCAGATGTGGCACATGTGGCCAGAATGGTTGAAAAGAACTATGTTGTGTGACTTAGCTGTACAGGTTTGAATACTGTGCTGTTTTAAAGATTATCTTGCTTTCGTTTTGCTTTAACAACTGTGCCATCATTGGCATGACTCATATGCCGCTTAGTCCAGCCATCCCATACCCAGCGGCACGTAGCATCAGTCTGTTGTGACCCCTGTGCTGGCAGTTCATGAGAACCAATCAAATTATCGATCGTCAGGTTGTCATAAGAGCATCCCACCTGAGGAGACACTGCACTGCTGCTGTGTCGCTTTGGTGATGTGAAGCAGTGCCTGTTTTTGATACGCTGGACACAGTGTCCAAAGCCCCACAATGAGAGACAATATTTCTCAGGTGGTAGGGACAGCCTCAGTGGGCGTAAAAGACGTCAAATCCAGACTGTACCCTCTCCTTCATCGAGAAAGGGATCCCTTCTGCCTGTTCTTGTCCAGCAAGCATGCTGTGCATTATTTAAGATACAGTTGGAGGGGAGATTTGTAGTGAGTACTCTCCGTCAACTTTTTCAGTGTTGTAGTATGTGTGCCTGATTTGTTTAAATCATGGTTTCTAAAAAAAAACCTCACAAAAAACAAACAAGCAAACAAACAAACAAACAAACAAAAACTTTCACTTCAGAATACTACCCCTCTCCTGCACGCTGTTTCCTAGCCCCATTTCAAGCATGCCCAAAATATAAGCAAGTCTGAGAACAAGTAAAGCAGAAGAGCTATGATCAGAGCTGATGAAACTGGATGTCTGTTTAGTGTTACCTTTTTAGAACATACAGCAAAGTTCTGCAATTGCTGCAATGGTATGATAATAAGATTTGTTTTGAAAAATCGATGTGTAACAGGTAATTTGGCTGCAATCCAATTATCTCCAATTTTTTTTTATACCACCGACAGATTTTCCTTTTTTTTTCTTTTTCTTTTTTTTAAATGCAGATGTGTTTCCAACCTTGAAAAATTTTTTTTTTAGGAGATATTTTTCAGTTTACAGATTTCATCAACGGCGATCTCTAATAGACTGCTGATTCTTTTTGTTGTGTTTGTTTTTGATTGTGTGGTGTTGCGCAAGTGGTTCTGCATGGCTTTTTGTTTATTGCTGTAAATGTGTGTGAAGGAGGGGAGGAGGGAGGGGGTGAGGGAGGAGGAGGGAGGGGTTCATTGGAGAGGGAGAGAAAAGGAGGTGGTTTTAAAGTTTTAATGGCCCAGTGGACATCACCTGTTAGAAGTGCATGTCTGTGTTGTTTGTTTAGTCCTTCCCTTCGCCCTGCACTGTGTTCAGATCTGTGATGGTCATGCCATAGGCAGCAGTAGCAATTGTCTTTGATTCTGACTGTGGCTTCTTTTTAAACTTTCAAACAAGTATTGATATTGCCGCTGGTTCAGACTGTCTGCAGTTGAAAGTGTTGAATGCATTTCGAGCTAGGATATGTATTGTGTCAGTGTTCATTTTATATTGGATGTCAAAAGTATAATGTATTGGAGAAAAAACATTTCCACCTAATGTTCACGACAAAGATGTAGCTGTGTTTAATTTTTGTAAGTATCGTGTAGCCCCAAAAATTGATGCAAAACTTTGACATAGTCCAACTTATTTTTCAAGCATGGAAAGTGTGTCTACAATGTTAATGTCTTGATAACGTTGTAGTTGACTTGATGTGGCTACGTCTTGTGTTTAGCCTGTTAAAATCTGTTCGCCACACTGTATCCCCATGCCACAGTCAGTGGTCAAAGGTTAAAAAAAATGTTGAAACTTTTGTAGACTCTTGAATGAACTTCAGACTAGAGCATGCTACGTCTGTTTTAAAACGTTAAGTATCAGGATAGCTGCTGTCCTCATTAGAAGATGTCCTGCACTGTCTGGTTTGAAAGAGTCTAGATTTTCACACCAGAAGATGGACTAAACTTTGTGTTGTCTGTCTGTTTTCTCTTTGGTATCACTGCTGTTGGGAAGGCACAAGAAGTTTTGACAGGTTACTTCCTGTCAAGCTATGCACCCCTGTGCCAGCGGTGACAGTGATGGAGTGAATACACTTCAGACAGAAAACAATTGAAAAGAAAAGAAACATATATACAGCACTTAACAACAAATTTATACAGATATCTTCAAAGGAATCGACAAAAATTTGCGCAGATTACTGGGATTGGGAATGGCTAGATGAAATGGGCAAGAAAAGGCTACTGTTCTTTGTCATTGAATGTTGAAGGTTGGATCCAGCTAGAAAGCCAATCATTGTCTTCTAACACAGGTAAACCAGCACACTTTAAGTGTGTGCTGTGATACTTGGCATCAGAAAGTTTGAGGGGGCCTCCATAGCAGTACAAAACAAAGAGGGGCCAGATCAGCGACATCAAGAATTTTAAGTGTATGCTTTCTTTTCTTGCCTCAACCCTTTTCACCTTTCTATGCTAATAAGGATTATTAATTCGAGCTATGACTATGTCATATTTTACGTATTGATCAATGTAAACAGTGGGTTATTTGCATCCCTGAAGAACTAATTGTTAGATAGTAAGAACAAAATTTATCAAGATAAAAACCCTCCCAAAATTCTTTTAGCGCTTGCCACCTCCCTCCACCCCACCCCCACAACCTGCCTTCCTGCTCTGCCCTCAGCCGCCCATCCTCTACCTTCCCCAAGTCTCAAGTTGAGAAAATCCAGTTTTACAATTTTTCTTTTTTTTTTTTTTAAGTGTGGGGTTTTGGGCTCACTTTTGGAAGAGACTAACAAATTACTGCCAAATAAAGCCCAAAGCAACGACCTACAAGTGTTCACACCTGCATTTAGGAGAACAGACAAATGTGTTTTGATTGTTTGAATGCTTGTGTGTGTGTGTGTGTGTGTGTGTGTGTGTGTGTGTGTGTGTGCAGAAAGACAGAAGAGGAGAGGGAGGGGGAGTGAACACTTTTGCATTTGTTTAGATTTGCTTTAGTACACAGTGTGTACATTACTCTTACACTTGTTTGCTTTTAATACAAATTATCTGAATTTATCATACACAGTTTTTTTGTTGTTGTTGTTTTTTTTTGTCGGTTTGGTTATTTGTTTGTGATGGAAAAGTGAACAGTCACATTATCATTTCTCTTCTGAGATGATCAGCTTGATTTGATTTGATTTGATTTGATTTGATTTGATTTGATTTGATTTAAGCCCTGTCCTCTGCAGCAGAAGCAGCAGGGAGTCACCAGACGTTTAGAGTAAAGCCACACTGTGCCATTCAGTCCCCAGCAGAAGCAGTAGGGAGTCACCAGACGTTTAGAGTAAAGCCACACTGTGCCATTCATTCACCAGCGGAAGCAGCAGGGAGTCACCAGACGTTTAGAGTAAAGCCACACTGCGCCATTCATTCACCAGCGGAAGCATTAGGGAGTCACCAGACATTTAGAGTAAAGCCACACTGCGTCATTCATTCACCAACAGAAGCAGCAGGGGTCACCAGACGTTTAGAGTAAAGCCACACTGCGCCATTCATGCACCAGCGGAAGCAGCAGGGAGTCACCAGATGTTTAGAGTAAAGCCACACTACGCCATTCATTCACCAGCCGAAGCATTAGGGAGTCACCAGACGTTTAGAGTAAAGCCACACTGCGCCATTCAGTCCCCAACGGAAGCATTAGGGAGTCGCCAGACGTTTAGAGTAAAGCCACCATGCGCCATTCATGCACCAGCGGAAGCAGCAGGGGTCACCAGACGTTTAGAGTAAAGCCACACTGCACCATTCATTCCCCAGCGGAAGCAGCAGGGAGTCACCAGACGTTTAGAGTGAAGCCACACTGTGCCATTCATTCACCAGCGGAAGCAGCAGGAGTCACCAGGCGTTTAGAGTAAAGCCACACTGTGCCATTCATGCACCAGTAGAAGCATTAGGGAGTCACCAGACGTTTAGAGTAAAGCCACACTGCGCCATTCGTTCCCCAGCTCCCCAGGGTGTCACTGCTGGAGGTGGGCAGCTATGAAATAAAAGTTTTTTTTGTTTTTTTCTAACTTCAGAATAAGAATGTGATTCGAGGGGATTTTCTTGTTGATGATTTTGTCCAGTGTGACCAGAAGAAGACTGCAGTGCTTAATGTATGATTTGTAAAGTATGTACAAACTGTATCACAAAAACTTTTGGTATTATGTATGCTTGTACGTGCTTGTACGTTTGTTGTTGTTGGCTTGTGTGTGTGTTTTGTTTATTTGTTGATTGTTTGTTTGTTTACTTGCTTTTTTGAGAAAGAGCTATATCTATGTTTATATTCTGCAGGGAAAGCTGAAAGAGCCGTAAAAAAACACAGGAGCTTTTTCAAGGTACTGGACGTAAGGCAAAATAAGATGTTGGCTAGAAGTGTGAGCTAAAGTCAGGGAGTCTTACTACATGCTGGATGAGGACGATAAAATGCTGAGAAAGCTCTCACAAGTCTAAAAGATCATGACCAAAAGAGTCCAGTTTACTCTGGTTTGAAAACAAACACCAAACCAAAAGTTCAGAAATAAAAAGAAACTGTTGTGCTTTGACTTCGTTGTCAAAAGATGCCTCTTGTTGCTGTGGAACGTTGCAGTTGTGGAGATGTGTTTGCTGATCAAGGAATGATGTATGGGTTAATAAGATTCTCAAAGGTTTGAAACAGTTCATGCAAATTAAAGTGGCCTTTTTAAGACCTTAAAAGTCGATAACAACTGACTTGATTTTGGTAACATTTGCAAATTGATATTACTTCCCCCAACCCCTTCTTACCACCCTTTTTTTCACTCCACCAAAACAAACAAAAAATCTAAGGTTGTCACCCACGAATTAAGTTTTCAGCATGGACTATCAGCCGTGTTGAAGTAGTTACCTGAAAGGTCATCAGTTCGATTCCCACCAGAGCCATTTATTTGTGGGATTTTTCTTCCCTGACAGAGTTGAGTTTGCTGTGGAGTCAGTTTGGAAAACTGGGACCACACAGTAGAGTTTCATCTCACTGAATGAATGCCTCACTGTGAGCGCTGCTCAAATCTCCTGACCAAAACTGCAGGTGTCTGTGTCTCTGGGGCCTGGTTGACGTCAGGATATATCATGGAAGTAAGTGTTGTGTACAGCCCTGTCATGCAGTCTCGGAGCGGAAAGGAAACCATAGCATTATCTTCATCATCCCCATCTTAGCTGTCAACACTAAGGGAAAAAATGTCTCAGATTCGTGTGGTCCTTCAAGCCCCTGGTCTCCTGGTGACCTCAGTTTTGAATTCCCCTCCACATCTATGCCCCTGGAGAGATTATGTTGGTCGCTGGTACCAATCAGCAAGTTCATGGTGACTGTCGTTGGAGGACACGGTGGTGCCCTCTGGAGGGACAGCTTACTCATGCTCGCTCTGTGACTAAGCAGTTGCTGTCATCAGTAGGGGGCTTAGCATAGCGGGTGTCCTGCATATGTTGGATCAGAACACGCCCCACTGAACACCACCGAAGTGAGACTCGGCAGCAGTGCAGTGTCTCCTGTGGTGGGTTGGCTCATTACGACTTGACATCAACTGCTGCTTGTGGATTGCTAGGGCTGTGGCGTGACATGCCAAGCTGTATTCGTGGGCGTGGAGTTGGAACAAGAGGTGTGGGTTGTGGCACAGAAGATGAGACAGAAAAGAAAAGAAGAAACAGAGAGAGACAGAGAGAGACAGAGAGAGAGAGAGAGAGAGAGAGAGAGAAGGCTTTCAACATGGAATTAAAAACTTTGGAATTCTTAGTTATTCAGAAATTGAAGCCTATCAATATTATCATCATAATGTGTGATTTCTGCTTTTACTGATTGAAGCGGATAGCCCTACTCTGAAATAAAGCTGAGGTTATACTACCCAAGTGCTTGTTTTTAGTGTGACTTATAAGCAGTCTTTTTCATATACTGTGTGTGGGAAGTTTACTTCAAAGTGGTCTTACAAGTTTGTAAAAAGTTTGTCAATTTTGTGCTCCCTCACTTAGTGCAAATCCTATGTATTGGTCTTGCTGTTCTAGCTAGATTTTATTTATTTGTTTTATTTTGCATGTAGTCTGGTGTTTCCCACAAGAAAGTATACGAAACGAGTTTCGAATTTGTTGAGGATAAACTTACAGTAAAACGCCAGTGCTTTTGAATATTTCTGTGATAGAAAGATGTTCATGCTGAAGTTCAGTATGTGTGCCAATTTGTTTACCAAATAAAGAGCATCTTTCGAAGTTATTGGTTTATGTGTGTAATAATTCTGTATGGTTATGAGTGACTGGTTTGTGTGTGTATTAATTCTGTATGGTTATGAGTTATTGGTTTGTGTGTGTATTAATTCTGTATGGTTATGAGTTTTTGGTTTGTGTGTTTATTAATTCTGTCTGGTTACGAGTTTTTGGTTTGTGTGTGTATTAATTCTGTCTGGTTATGAGTTTTTGGTTTGTGTGTGTATTAATTCTGTATGGTTATGAGTTTTTGGTTTGTGTGTGTATTAATTCCGTCTGGTTATGAAACCCCAGATTGGCTTGGCAGCTCTCCTCCTCCTCCTCTCTGTCTCTCTCTCATTACACACACGCGAGTGCACGTACGCATGCATGCACACATACAGATACACACACACACACACATTCACACACACATATTCACACACACACACACATATTCACATACACGCACACACACACACACATTCATACACACACATGCATGCACACACTTACACACACACACACACAGTCACACACACACCCCACACACACACCACCCCACACACACACACACACACTTGGTACCACGTTCTCCATCCCTCGCCGTCCCTGTCAACAAGTCATCTTAATTCGTAACCCCATCCAGGGATATGTAAAAGTTGTCAAGTTCGAAGGCTGTAGTCCAGGAGTCCTGTGATATCCAATATCCCAATGGGAGACGAAAGCCCCCCCCCCCCCTCCCCTCTCATCTCATCTCCCTGTATCCCCATCCACTTCCTTCCCCAAACAGACACACCGTTTAAACTTGAACAACAAATCCCTCGATTTCTGTGATAATAGAACTTCGTGTGTGTGTGCGTGTGTGTGTGTGTGTGTGTGTGCGTGTGTGTGTGTGTGTGTGAACGCGTTCAGGAAAACGTGATGGAGATTGACAAGGAATGATGTGTGTGTGTGTGTGGATGTGTGTGTGTGTGTGTGCGTGCATGCATGCGTGAGTGTGTGCGAGCGTGCGCGTGTGTGTGAACGCATTCAGGAAAACGTGATTGAGATTGATAGGGAATAATGTGTGTGTGTGTGTGTGTGTGTGTGTGTGTGTGTGTGTGTGTGTGTGTGTGTGTGTGAACGCATTCAGGAGAACGTAATGGAGATAAATAGGGCATAATGTGTGTGTGTGAACGCGTTCAGGAAAACATAATGGAAATTGATAGGGAATAATGGGTGTGTGTGTGTGTGTGTGAACGCATTCAGGAAAATGTGATGGAAATTGATAGGGTATAATGTGTGTGTCTGTGTCTGTTTGTGTGTGTGTGTGTTTGTGTGTGTGTGTGACACTTTGGGTGCGAACTTTGAAAGAAAAAGGGGTTTTGTTCGTGAGGACATGTTCATGTGATTTTTAAAACAAAGATGTCCAATTAATTTTGTGAAACAACGTTGGAAGAATTTGTATGTACGTAGTGCACAACGTTTAGTTATTAATTAAAAGTGGGAACTCTCCTTTGTTTTGTCTGACTGGCTTGTTTGTCGACGTTGCGTGAGCGAGTGTGTGACAATCACTATTGATGATTTAACCATCTGGCCAATGTGTGTACATGCGTGAACGCGTACGGATGTTCAGGCATGTACGCTTGCGCTCGTGTGCTTATGTATGTGTTTGTGTGTGTGTGCGCGCACGCGCGTGTGTGTGTGTGTGTGAGTGCGTTTGAGTGTGTGTGTGTGTGTGTGTGCGCGTGAGTGTGTGTGTGTGTGCGTGCGTGCGTGTGTGTGTGTATGTGTGTGTGTGCATGCGCGTGTGTATGAAGTTGGGGGGGGGGGGGGAGGAGGGGGCATTTGCAAAGGGCGGGCTTATTTCTAAACACTAACAGCATTTCCATCTTGACTTGTACTACCTTCACCCCTTTTCTCCTTTCCCTTCACCCACACACCTATCCGCTCTTCCCCCATCCCCCAGACCCCCTCCGTTCCGCCTTTGTATGAATGTCTGCTTGAATACCTTTATGAGGGCATATCTATGCTTGCTTTCGCAAGCCTTCGCACTACAAGTGTGTGTGTGTGTGTTCGTGCGTGCGTGCGTGCGTGTCTGTCTGTGTCTGTGTGCGCGCGTGCGTGCGCGTGTGTCTGTGAGAGCACGTGCGCGTGTGTGTGTATGCGCGTGAAGTACTCCATAATCCTGTGCGGCTTTAGAACGTTTGTATCTCATTTGCACAATTAAGCTAGTTAGGACAGACTCGAAGAATAGCTCGTGACTAAAATCTTAATCCTTGATTGAATATAGATAAGTTCTGATGTTGTTAACTCAACTGTCACTCCTGGTGTTAAAACTGCAAGTGCAACGCAAAGAACCTGCGTTGCTGATGTGGTGCAGAGGTCAGGGTCGTTGGTTCCGGGTCTGGAGGTCATGGGTCAAACCCATCAGAGGCATGTATGTGTGGAGTTATTCTGCTTCGGCCGTCATGTACACAGAACTGTTGACAGGGTTCGTACAGTCCTTAAAAGTCCTTAGTTTTTTTTTAAATTTTATTTTATATATTCATTTTACTTTATTTTATTTTATTTATTTATTTGTGTGTGTGTGTGGGGGGGGGGGGGGGGGGGGGGGGGGGGGGGGCTTTCAAGGCCTTGAAAGTCTTTAGAAATCAGGATTTTGTTTATTGGTCCTTAAAAATGCTTAAATTTTGTCACTGTCAATGATTTTGAATAAAGTCTGTGTAAAATCTTATGTCTATTTTTTTTTTAATCTGAAAGTACATTGTAAAAAAAAAAAAAAGTATGAAAGTAAAAAAACGTCCGAGTGGGAGTTGACCGATAGTCTCGCCGATGAGTTGTCTGCTACTGGTTAAGAAACAAAGAGTTACCGGCCTTCATGGCACCTGTGCACGTGATTGAATGATCCACTGTCATGAAATTGAGAATCCAACATGCCGGGGGAAAATTCGTCGTTTGGGTGGGGGAAAAAAAGAGTACTAAGATTGATTGCAGGCAGACCCAGGTGGAAACAAAAACAAGACCTTTTGCCACATATGCAAAAGTGTCCAAGACGGTGAATAATTTGATTAGTTTCAGTATTTCATGATTATTCTTAAACGTATCCTTGAAGTAATCTTTGATTTTGTAGTTTAAAAAAAAAAAAAAAGTGCTTGAAAAGTCTTTAAAAAGTTCTTGAATTTTTCGTCAGGAATTCTGCATGAACCCTGGTTGAGTTTGCAATGGGATCGACTAGGAGAGCTGGAAGGACAGCGATGTTTCATTCTCTTACTGCGTGCATCTCTGGGAGAGTTGTTGCTGAACTTGCTGTTTTAAAACACTGTTAAATCTTCGCTTCTTAAGCATGGCTAATGGTAGAAAATACTTTGACAGAAAGGAGAGACTTGCTGGTTTTTTGTTGTTTTTTTTCCTTAAAGTCTCAGAACCCCCCCCCCCCCCTGCCCCCAAAAAAAAAAAAAAAAAAAAAAAAACTGCAATTCACCATCCATATCACTTCCATTTTGAAAAAAAAGAAGAAGAAGAAAACGTTTTGAATTCTGTGGCTTGTCACGCCTTGCCATCGTGATGACTTTGTGTGTGTGTGTGTGTGTGTGTGACTTCATTTAGACCTATGGTCATCTGGCATCGACATTTTTCCGGTATCATCAAGTTTAAACCATTAGTTGTTGCCCGGTCGTTATGGCACCCTCTGCAGGGTATGGGGGTGGTGTGGGAGGAAAGGGGGAGGGAAGGCAGTTACTCGGGCTGAGACTGTGACTTAACAATCATTGTGATGAGTAAGAGTGAATGAGTGGGTTCTTTAATCTGGAGTCTGTTCACACTAGGTGATATTAGACTTTTAAAAAAAAGGAGCGAGGGGAAGGGGAGCGTTTATAAAAGTCTATTAATTTGATGCATGGAAAGCACTTTTGCTGTTTGCACAACTTCTGGTTTGTGGGTTATTGTTTTGATAGAATCATGTACACTCACATCCATGTTTGATTCTTTATATAACGAACTTAATATTGAACGATGAAAAAGAATATGGTTGACTGATAGAAGATTCGAACAATAGCATACTACATTTTTGGGAAAATGTAGTTTTCCACGAATTCAGTCCAAGTTTGTATATTAAAGATGACAAATATCGTGGACATGATAAGATTTCATACTTCCCTGGAAGGTGTTCACTGTTTGCGCATTTTTCTAATAACGAATTAATTTCCTGAACAACAAGTTTTAAATTACTCTCAGGTGTTTTTCTCAACGCACCATCTCTAGCTAATTTATCTGCTGTTTCAATACCAGATATGCCACAGTGTGATGGAATCCAGCAAAAAAAAAAAAAAATATCCCAATTCCCTTCAACATGATAAAATGTATAGAACGTCTTGCTTCAAAAGGTAAATCTTTTCTTATTTTTGATTCGCAGTGTTGCAAGTTATACAGAACTGACAAGTAAGATACTTGGCGGATAGCCTGCTACAGCAGGACAGGCGCCATCAAATCAAAGAAGTTTCCAGCGACACTGCAGTGTCTCTGGTGGGTTGCCTCACAAGGATCCGGCATCGATAAAAATAATAAAATAAAAAAATAATTTAAAAAAGCCTAGTGTGGAGGAGGCTACAACAGATGGTGGCGTTGAATGTCTGTGGCAGAGAAGCCAGAATGAGATTACTGCAGAGCAGGGCAAGCCATGATAATTATGATTGTGCCAGGAAAGCCGAAACAAGTCTACAACATGACCATTTATTTATTTATTTATTTTTTTTAACCTTTTTTTAAATTTGCATTCCAACATGTATATGTACAGGGAAGGCAAGTATGTACATAAAGAAATAAAGAAAGAAAGAAATCACCCCAAACAATGTGAATTCACAAATTCATGCAAACATTATCTAATACGAGAGAGAGAGATAGAGAGAGAGAGAGAGAGGGGAGAGAGAGAGGAGAGAGAGAGAGAGAGAGAGAGAGAGCGGTGGAAATATCAAGAAAAATCATGCTGACAGGGATGTTTTCACATCATTAGGTTTGGCAAAATATTGAAATCAGGCCTTTAATAATGCACAAAAAAAGTGTTCATTTACACACTTCATCTTACACTTCTAAATCTATTAGTGCAACTTGTTTTTGAAAAGAAAAGAAAGAGAAAAGGGTATAAATGTTTAACAGTATCCATCAATGGTCTGTATGCCAGCCATCTGGTCAAAAATGGTTTAATTTCAAATATGCAATATGTTCCTCAATTTTGTATCTAAATTTTAATTTGTTTATGAATACTTGTATTTGTGGCAGGTTGTTGTTTATTTTACAAACGTATATGTAATGCATCGCAAATAGTATTATAAAGTAAAAGACGGTGTTGCCCACAATCGTATTGTCATAGCCAAATAGTACGAGTACTTCTGTCAAAAGGACATTTTCAGCATTCAAACATTTTTCTTTCATTAAGCCAATGAGAGCATTCCAAAAACATGACCATTTATTGCAAGTCTGTATATTTAGGGGGGGGGGGGGGGGGGGGGGGAGAGAGAGAGAGAGAAGACTACTACAACGGGGATGGGGGAGGGGGGGGATCATGGTATTTCTGTGCCTATGGGAGCTAGAAGAAGAAGACTATCAGAGAATCTTCTGTCTCAATGTGAATCTCTCTCTCTCTCTCTCTCTCTCTCTCTCTCTCTCTCTCTCTCTCTCTCTCTCTCCTCTCTCTTTCACTTCGCATTCACATTCCCTCTCTCTCTCTCTCTCTCTCTCTCTCTCTCTCTCTCTTTCTCACACACACACACACACACACACACACATACAGAGAGAGAGAGAGAGAGAGAGAGAGAAACGAAGAAGCAGATTCACAATTAATTCGACGGAGAACACCATTTAAGACTAGATTGTGCTCAGTTAATTTTATTCTCTTTTGGAATATTACATCTAATTTGGAAGAAAATTGTTGTCGGGATGTATTTATTTAAATCTTATTTTATTTTGTTTGTTAAAGAAAATCATTCTCGTTGACTTGATTGACAGACACAGCTTCTGAATTAATCATATGCGTCATTTCCTTTGTTGGCTGAAACACACACACACACACACCACACACCACACACACACACACTCGCACTCGCACACACACACACTCACCAACACACACACACACACACACACACACACACAACACACACACACCCACACACACACACACACACAACACCACACACGCACACACACACACTCACACACACATACAGCGAGAGAGAGACAGAGAGAGAGAATGAAAATTTCTTCATAAAAGCCATTGCCCCTCATGAAGGGGGTACAAAGTACAAAATGTACAACATAGTACTAGAAATTAATAGACATTACTATTTGCAAGAAATCCAAGATATTACTATTGCAAGAAATCCAAGACATTACTATTTGCAAGAAATCCAAGACATTACTATTTGCAGCATTAGAGATCACTAGACCCCGTCCTTTCATGACATCATTACAGAAGGCAATTAGAATGCTTTGCATAAGTAAATCGATATCTTTTTCACAGTTCTGTATTTTGTTGGTTTTTTTTTTTTTTTTTTTTAAAGCTAAAAGCATAGTTTCAGTTTTATCAAGGAGGTGTCACTGCGTGCGGACTAGTTGCACACCCCACACCACACACACACACGCACACGCACACGCACACATGCGCTTGCACAGGCACAAGGGCCCATCCCCACCCCCTCACCCCACGCACACACACATGTGTACACTCACCACACACGCATGCAATGATAATAATGGCCAAACCAATGTTAGGTAGGTACTCAGGTATGACCAGCGCGTTGGACTAATGCGTTGGTGAGAGATCTGCTAAGTTGTAGCTACGAGACCTCTTCTTCAATTCTCTCATCTTAGTCATTAATTCATTTATCCGTCAGCTTTAAAAGCATGCGCAGTCTGGTCTCGAAACTAGGTGGATGTGGTGTAGCCAGAAACATGTTAAAGTAAAGCGAAACTGGTCATGATGATTGTAATAGTTTTGTGATATATATATATATATGTATATATATGTATCTCTCTCTCTCCTTCTCTCTCTCTCTCTCTCTCTCTCTCTCTCTCTCGCGTTCTTAAATCACTTAATACAGGGCAACACAAAACGAATTGCAATTTATATTCATTTCCCTTTTTTGCAAAGAGGACAACATAAATCAGTCTCAGTGTGTTTCTTGTTGCAATATTAATGTACAGCACTTTCTGAAACACCGCATCTAAACCTTGTCCTTATAAATTTGAGATGTATGTGTAAATCTATTTTAAATACAGCTTGGCATCATGTATGATACAATACAAAACATCCATACATGTGAAAAACTCTTACTGTTTTTGATATGGAATCCCATTCTTGCCATGAACATGAAATCAGTCCGTCTTCATGTAAAAAAGTGTCTGACATTCTGAACTCTTGGTTTGCCATACATATCCAAAACCAAGCTGATACAGCTTGCAACGCATGTTTGACCCCCAGTTTCTTTTGTCTCATGTATTTAAATCGAATAGTTGGGGGCCAGAATAGCTCAGTTGGTAGAGCTCCGGACTCGTAATCCTGGGGTTGCGGTGTTCGAATTTCGGTACAGGGGATTTTTCCCTCGGAGTTAACATTGGTTCTGACTCCATTCCCATACAGTCCTTCGAATGAGACTTTTAACGGAGGTTCCATGTGTGAATGCTCGCACAACATCTTGCACACACGTAAAATCCCATCACCAACTTTCGGAAGAGAAGGCCAGTTTGGCCGTTGGTATGGATGACACGTTACACATAGCATGCACCTTCTCCGAAGACAGAGTATGGCTGACTTAATGGCGGGATAAAAACGGTCACACACACAAAACTCCACTGCCTGTCTATACAGGCAGTGTCCGCAGGAGTATCAGCCTGCGTACGCAGAAAGAAAGAAAGAAAATAAGAAATCGAATAGCATTTGTATGCCATCTGTGGCAGTCTATTATCATCCATCGTCGTAAATTTTAGTCAGTAAAAGGATACAACGTATTGCACAGTTTATTATTTAAAAAAAAATCAGTTTCTCAATATACAAAAAAAGTTTATTGGGTGTCTGCATTTCAACTCCTAAAAACTTCTCTGAAGAAAATAAGTGTATCGCGTCGACGTGCTGCATCATCCAATGCCAAAAATTCCGCGCCGTACAGGGCTCCAAAATCAAATTGTTAGTTTCAGAAATAGATTGAAACTATCATTATTCAAAACATGAAATTTTAGAGGAGAGAGAGAGAGAGAGAGAGAGAGAGAGTTAATAATATTAAAAAGGAATATTAAAACTCTACAAATTTGTTTGTAGCGCTTGGCTATCGTCAGGATGGAGTTCGGGTTAAGGTCAATGATCTCTCTGATCATGACGGGACTTCAACTTACTGCTTGTAAAGCAAAATCTGTGAACTGGGTTAACATCAGTTCAGAGTCGATTTTTACTTCCCTGTAATGAGAAGCAGATGTTGCTTGGTTTATTTTACATTATTGCCGCTTTCTTTCTTCTTCTTTTTTTTTTGTCGAAGATCATGTGATGTAAATAGACTTTAATTGAAGACTACACACACACTCAGAAATACATACGTACACGCAATGATGTTCGCACATTGCACGAGCACACACACACCACACACACACACACACACACACACACATTTAGGCATACACACACACACACACACACACACACACCCCACACACACATACATACATACGAACACACAGGCATCCACAACACACACACACACCACACACACAACAGTCCAGGGTTAGTACGCTCCTTGAAACTCCTTGAATTCTGACAGGGAATTTCAAGACTTTGAAAACCCTTGAAAATGGGTTTTAAAATGTGGTTCTGTTGCCCCAAACTTCCTTGAAAACCTTTGAAAATCAAGCCATCAGCTCCAAAAATCTTTAATGTGGCAAAAAGAAATGGCATTTGATTTTTCCGCGTTCAGGTTAATGAAAAACTATTTGAAAACTAATATAAATCTACAAACATCGTCGCGATCCTGGATCGTCTGCGATTGTATCAAGGGAGATTTAATTTGTAACTTCATCAAACTGATGAAGTTACAAATTATCTCCCTTGGTTGAATCGCCGACGGCAATCCAGGATCGCGAAAAAATGTAAAAATGTTTTTAAATGATTTTTTTCATTTAACCTGAACGCAGAAAAATCAAACTGCCATTTCTTTTTGCAATTTTTATACAAGTATGTAGAGAGGTGGCACGAAAATTTGACCATTTTCTTTCAAAAATTGTGTTTTGGGTTTTATGTGTTTTTTTTGCTCAAGAAAGTCTGTTGAAAAACCCTCTGTGGGGTCATTTTGTCCATTTTCACATTTTTCTTAGATAAAAAAAAATGACTTTATTTGAAGGAGGTGTGTGTGTGAAAATTGCTAAACGTTTTTACTTTTCAAACGCCATTTTCTCAAAATCACTTTTTTCAACAATGGTTGATGTGCAAGGAGTACAATATCTCTGGATCCAGACTAGCTAGCTTGGTCATTTTTTTTCTTTTTATCAGAAATGATTTCTGCATGCAATTGTATTTTATTTATAAGTCAAAGCAGCACGTATCACTTGCTGTTTCTATTGGAATAATTCGCAAGCAATGAAACGCAAAGCCTGGTGGCCCCACATGGAATTTATTTTTTTATTTTTTAAAGCAGTTTAGATATATGAAAATCCTTTTGTAATTGCATTACTTTAGCTCAGCAAAACAGTATATAAAAATCCTTTTGTCATTTCATTACTATAGCTCAGCAAAACAAAAGTCATGTTTCAAGTGCCTTACGTCTGCTATGATACAAATACAGTTCTTGTCATGAACCTCTTTTTTCTCAGTTTTCATAATTTTGCACCATTTGTGGTCTCCAAATCACACAAGAGCTTTGAAATCGCCCAAATATGTTTTTTCCATGTTTTTTTTTAAACAAACAATGGAAAAAAATGAAGTTTTAAAAGAACAATGGTTTAATTTTCGTGCCACCTCTTGCCTTGAAATAAAATAAACGCTCCTTGAAAACTCCTTGAAAACTCCTTGAATTTTGTTCTTCGGAGTCTGTAGGAACCCTGCACACACACACACACACACGCACGCACGCACGCACGCACGCACGCACGCACGCACGCACGCACACACACACACACACGCACAAACGCACACACACACACACACTCGCACGCACGCACGCACGCACGCACGCACACACACACACACACACACACACACACACACACCACCACCACCACAACCACCACCACATCAATAACGACAACAACAACAACAACATGTACACCATACTCACCCACGAAACATGAAGGCCAGGGGTAACCTTTAACGTAAACATCGCAAATGCAGGCAATCTGCAGACAAGACACGTGTGTGAGATGTGTCCTAACCATCTTCGTTGTCCACAGAAAACACAACACAGACGCAGAACAGCATCACAAGTGCATGTATGTTCGGGTTTCAGCAGAAAATAGATTACTCCTGCATAACAATTTCTATTGAATGATAAATATATATATATATACTTTGCCTAGGAGACGAAGCCACGGTCGAAAATCCCCGTGAGCAAACTTGACGGCATCTGCATGCTTCGTTCGGATAGACTCACGAAACAGCCGCTCGGTTCGTTCGAAGTCTGCCCAGGGCGTCGTGGACTGCTCCTTCAAAGGGCGCCCACGTCTCCAGGCTGGCAAAAGTCCAGTGGCAATGTGTGTTGACCCGTTGGCAGGGGCTGCTCATGGTCGTTGACTGGGTCCACCACACGCCGAATCACTCCACTCCGGAGCGGAGCTCTTACTGAAGCTTTCGCTTCAGCAATCAATGGCCAGGCACCTTGCATTGCTGGACTGACTGTGTTATCGAGGACAGTGACCACGGATGGACGGCAGACAGCAAATTCAAGCAGAGCGACGTGAAGGCACAGCCGCTCTGGTCGCCATTGTCTGACGTCTCATACATACATACATACATACATACATACATACATACACACTGAAATACATACATGTATGCATACCGAAATACATCGTGATAACCACACACGCACAAAAATACACAAACGAACATAGACATGCACAGGTGTTACTTCCCTGAGAGAAGGTAAATATCTTCGTTCAAGACCACCCATGTTATTCTGCCCGAAAACCCCCTTTTTCACATACAAATCACGCCCATCACATATCAATTTTGGCCAATTTTAACACCTGTTTTTAAACACAAATTAACACGTCAAAACTGCCAAATATTGACGTATTTTGCACATTGAAACGGGGGTTTCCGTGCAGAATAACATGGGCGATCGTGAACGAAGATATTTACCTTTTCTCCCAGACACATAAGAATTAAGGGTTTACAGAATTATTTAATTATTTTGATTTATAATTTTATTCTCGTTTAAAAATGAAGCCAGAAGTAGCATCAGAACTTATTAATATACTTTACGAGTTGGATTGGGAGAGTGAGAGGGAGGGCAATATAGAAGAGTTAAAGAACAGGGTTGAAGACTTAATTACTGATCTTTTTAATAGAATAGACATGCGAGAAAGCGTTGAAACAGGCCATCAGCAAAATACCAGATTTTTGGCCTCAACCAGTTATAAAGCTCTTTGCCATATTACTTGATAATATAGCTTCTGAAGATGTTAATCTAACTGTTTCTACCACCCTGAAGGAGTAGATATTCGCTTTAATGAAGATCAGGTTTTACGATTAGAAAAGCCTATGAATAACAACTGAATTTAATTAATTTTTTTAATTTATAATTTTATTCTGGTTAAAAAAATGAATCCTGAAGAAGTTAGAAAGCTTACTATTATACTTCGCATTTGAATTGGAAGGCTATAGAAAAGAGTTAAGGAGCGGTTTGAAAAAATCAATTACTGATCTTTTTAATCACATTAAATAAAACAAACAGGGTGAAGAAGGCCATCAGTGAAATACCGATTCTTGGCCCCCACGGGCCCAAAAAAAAATTTGTTTGCCATATTACTTGATTATATAGCTTCTCAAGATGTTAATTGGGACTGTTTTACCACCCTGAAGGAGTAGCTATTCGCTTTATGAAGATCAGGTTTTACGTTTTAGAAAAGCCTATGAATAAAAGTTGAATTTACAATTATTTTTTTTATTTATTTTTAAAAAGGGGCTGTTGAACTCAGTGAATCTGATTTAAAAAAGTGTAATGAACTATTTGACGAAACAATAAAAAGTGATGAACATTGATTTTAGTGAATTTGGTTTTGAGAATGATGTAAACAATATAATAAAAGATAATAGTGAACTTTTTAAGAAGCAATCAAAGTGATAAACATTGACTGTAGTGATTAAAAAAAAGCTAAAATTTAGCAGGTGTTATTTTAGGTTTAAAATGTCTTGAAGTGTTTGCAATGCTTAGGTGAAGAATAAAAAGGCGTTTTTAATTACTTTTATTTACATTTATTTTTTTGATTTACGTAATATTTTGGCTTTAAAAATGACGACACAAGTAAATCCGGGGACAGAAAACTATATACGATGGAAGAAATTTTTCAGTAGTGACAAACAATTAAGCAATACGTTTAGTGAAGTAGACAGGACATCATTAACCCCACAAACCGTTCATGAAAGCTTTAGCACATGCTATCTTAAAATCCCAGAGTCTCTTCAACGCGAACACCAGTAAAAGTGCTGTTGGCAGTTCTGATTGATTATATAACGCCTGATGATTCTAACATCCCAGTCTGGGTTTAAAACTAAACAGAAAGAAGTAATTAGTTATCACGACTTTACTCTAACTGGGCTGACTACATGCTTACACAGTTTAAACCATGCAAGTGAGGAGGCAAAGTTAAGGGGTTCTGGCTGGTCTGAAGGAAACAGTCCTTGAAATCAAATTGAGACAAACAAAGTTCTATCCTATAGTCGGCATTCTTACATTTTCTTTCAAAAGATTTTAGAGTTAAAACGGGCAGTTTTAAACATACATAATTCTGACAACATGTGTTTTATGTGGTGTGTTTTAGCGCATTTACATCCTGTCAAAAATCATGAAAACAGAGTTTTAATTATGAACAATATAAGCAAGAACTGAACTTTGAAAAACAAAACCTTTCCAGTAAGTATAAACTGTATATCTCATTTTGGGAGAACAAAACAAACCCAAAATCACTGTAAACGTATTTTACATGGTCTGTAGAAGCTAATCTAGTGCCTCTAAGGGTTTCTCTCAACGCCCCTACTTTAGGCGAACCGCTTTAACAAAATGTAGATTGATACTGTTTGAAGATAGTACAAAGAGTCCATTATGTATTAATCAGAACAATAAGCAGACTTATGGTTTTTACATCAAAGGATCATGCTAAACAAGGGCTTTGTAGAAGGTGGGTTTTTGGTTAGATCCCCCCTATAGAAGCAGCTGCCAGTCATAAGAAACATTGTAAAAGTTTTGTAGACAGTGAACCAAACTCCTTACACCTAAAAACCCGGGTCTAAAGTTAGTTTTAAGAATATACACAAAATGCCAATGGTCCATACGTGGTTTATGCTGACTTTGAAACAATCTTGCCCCAGTACTATGGTCCCCAACTGCAAGAACAAAAAACAACCTTATTAACCCACCATCAGATCTGTTTTATGCGTTTATTGTTGTTAGGGCAGACGGGGCACACACACGCCAGAGATTTACAGGAGGGCCCAATGCAGCTAGCAGTTTTTTAGAGGGAGATGAAAAAACTTTGTATTACTACTCTAACCAACTAAATCTTTCAGACATTGTTATGACTCCTGAAGACCAAAAAACGCTATGACTCATCTACGCACTGCTGGATTTGCGGTTTAGAGCTAACACCTAACAGTAAAACGTGACAGTAAGGACCACGATCACATTACTGGCAAATTTAGAGGAGCCGACATAACAATTGTAATCTTCAAATTAAGGTTTATCCTAAGACATGGAAACTGCCTATCTTTTTCATAACTTACGAGGCTACGATTCTCATTTTATCATGCAAGCAGTGACTTCTGAATATAAGAGGGTTACCTGCATTGCACCAGTTTCAGAAAGTACATGACTTTTACTCTTGAACTGTTTATCCTTTTATGACTCTGCCCAACATCTGATGGGAAGTTTGGATAAATTAGCAGGATCGCTACAAGACTTTCCCAAACACTAAACAATACTTTGATCCATCTTTAGTGCGTAAGGAGTTTATCCTTATGAATACATGAACTGTGGGACAGTTTGATGAAGACTCATTCCTCCTAAAGGCGCTTTCTTTTCTAGTCTTAGAGGCAAAGACATAACTGATGCTGACTATGAATACGCACAGAAAGCCTGGACAGAATTACACTGTCAAACAATGGGCGACTATCACAATCAATATTTATTGGCTGACGTGTGTTTTATTAGCAGACGTCTTTCAGAATTACAGAACTACATGCATGAAACATTACAGCTTAGACTCATCACATTACATCTCTGCGCCTGGTCTTTCTTGGGACGCATTCTTAAAGTCTACAAACATCCAAATTGACTTAATATTGATCTGCCCACACTTCAGATGATTGAAGACGGTTTAAGGGGAGGTATTAACATGGCTCACATCCTTACTGTAAAGCCAATAACAAATATTTAGACGACTATGACCCAAATAAACCATCTAACTATTTAATGTACTTAGACGCTAACAATCTGTATGGATGGGCCATGAGTCAACCGCTTCCTCTGAGAAACTTTACAATGATAAAAGGGCCTCATGATGCCAATACTGTGTTATAGTATGTTGTCACAGCTTACGCCTGATAATCCAATAGGAGTAATCTTGGAAGTAGACTTAGAATATCCTAAAGAATTACATGATCTCCACAACGATTACCCCCTAGCCGCAGAAAAGATTAAAGATGACCCCACAGAACCGCCTAAACTTGTACCCAGTCTTGCAACAAGATAAGTATGTCTGTCATTACAGACTGTTACAGTTTTACCTAAGACACGGGCAACATTTAAACCCTGCCATACTTCAACACCCACTCGAGCAAGCCAGCAGAACAAGAGGGCCAATAGACCACTTCGAGTGCTCAACATCAACTTTTGCTCAGTGACTGGCAGGAAGGCTGAGCTCGCTTGCCTTTTGGACAGCACAAAGCCAGATGTCATTCTTGGCTCAGAAACATGGTTAGACCCACCATTGGTGACGCTGAGGTCTTTCCACCTGGCTTCAGCGACTCTACAAGATCTACAGGAAGGACAGAAACCGAAGGGGCGGTGGAGTATTGTTAGCTGTGAGAACTATGTTTGACAGCTGTGCAGTCCCGAGCTTGAAACAGACTGTGAGATTGTTTGGGTCCAGCTGAAACTCAAGGGAAAAAGATCTCTTTATCTCTGTTCTTATTACAGGCCACATGTTACTGACAGGGAGTCATTATTTCAATTTGAATCATCATTGATCGGATCAGCTATGATCCCAATGCGCATTTCCTTATTGGAGGGGACTTAAACTTTCCAGGATGGGACTAGCCTGCGATGACGCTGAAACCTCAGTCTCCTGTCCAGATCTCCTCATAAGCTTGCCAGTATCGTCCATGACCGTGGCTCGAGCAGATGGTGATGGAACCAACAAGAGAGGAGAACATCCTGGACCTCATCTTCACCAACTGCCCTCAGCTTGTTCCCAGAGTGGAAGTTATTCCAGGCCTCTCTGATCACAGCATAGTGTATGCTGAGTTCATCATTTCCCACTGAAGAAAAAGCCAGTAGAAAGAACCATCTTACTCTACAAGAAGGCAGACTGGAATGGGCTAAGGGAGGCGATGAGGAACCTGGCTGCAGATGTTGTCAAAGGAGAGACATGATGAACACTGAGGAAATTTGGAGTCTATTTAAAGCTACACTCCAGCAAGCCATCCACACCTTCATTCCAACCAAACTATCAGGAACCAGGAGATTTCTACCATGGATATCTTCGAGTTAAAGCAGCTCATCAATAAGAGAAATAGAGTTTACAAAAATGGAAGAAACAGGGTACCGAAGAATTGAGGGTGAAGGCACGGGAACTCAGAAGAGAAGCTCAGCGGAAAATACGTAGGGCATACTGGGAATACCTCAGCAGCACCTGACTGGAGAAGACTCCGAGCAAGCTGGCAAGTACAAACGCTTTGGACATACATCAAGCACCAGAGGTCGACCAATGCAGGAGTTGCCTCTCTCAAGATGAACGGAACCCTGTTATCTGACCCAAAAGAAAAAGCAGAGGCCCTCAATCAACAATTTCAATCAGTGTTCAGTGATGGCAGAAAAATTACTCCCACGACGAGTTTTTGGGACAAGTGTAGTATGGCAGACAAGGCTTACTCACAGCTGGACACTATCACGGTCACTGAGGAAGGAGTCAAACGACTGTTGAAAGAACTAGACCCTCATTAAAGCCAGTGGTCCCGATGGAGTCAGCTCAAGAGCCTTAAGAGAACTCGCGGAGGAAATAGCCCCCATACTCACTGCCATCTTTCAGTCATCCCTCATACTGGTCAAGTTCCATCTGACTGGAGGGATGCGCTCGTCGTACCAATCTACAAAAAGGGGGAGCATTACGACCCAGCAAATTACAGGCCTGTCTCCTGACCTGCATTTCTTGCAAACTGCTGGAGCACATCATCGTGAGCTCTGTGATGGAGCATCTTGAGCGGAACGACATCCTCCATGCCCGGCAGCACGGATTCAGGAGACAGCGATCCTGCGAGACCCAGCTCCTGGAGTTCATTGATGAGTTGGTAGATAGCATGGAAGAGGGACGACAGACCGACATCTTGTCATGGATTTTGCTAAGGCATTTGACAAGGTAAATCACAGTCTCCTCTTACACAGCTTCACCACTACGGCATCGGGAGTGAGGTTAACTGCTGGATCATGGGATTTCTGTCAAACCGACGTCAAGCAGTTGTAGTGGAGGGAGCCCAGTCAGAATATGTCAGGGTGAGGTCAGGTGTACCACAAGGATCAGTTTTGGGACCTTGCTTGTTCCTTGTATATATCAATGATCTCCCAGAGAGCCTGACTTCACCTTGTAGGCTGTTCGCTGACGACACTGCAGCTTATAGAGTAGTCGCATCCCAGCGAGACCAAGACCAGCTACAAGAGGACCTCCATCGTCTCGGAGAATGGGAGAAGAGCTGGGACATGGTTTTTTATCCAGGGAAGTGTACTGCTCTTCCTGTGACCAGAAGTCGGGTCCCTTCACTACAGTACAAGCTGCATGGACACACACTCGACACTGTGTCATCAGTCAAGTATCTCGGCGTCACCATTGAGAAGAACATCAGCTGGGATACTCACATTGATGCCATCACTTTGAGAGCAAGCAGGATGCTGGGATTCCTTCGTAGGAACTTGAAAGCTGTCCCACAGAGCTGAGAGAGAGGGCTTACCTGACATTTGTCAGGCCCCTTTTGGAATATGCCAGCTCTGTGTGGGACCCCCATACACAGAGGAATGTGGACGAATAGAAGCAATACAGAGAAGGGCGGCTCGCTTCGTATTGAACGCTACCACAACACCTCAAGTGTAAATAGCATGATTTCTCGACTGGGATGGCCCTCCCTTCAGCGACGCGGCAGATGGCACGCCTGACGATGCTGTATAAGATCCAAATACATGGTTGCAGTCAGCCACAGCAAATTACATCCAGCTCCGGTCCGCCAAGAAGAGTACGTGACAAACAGTACTCTGTCATCCAGTGCCGCACACAGTATCGGCAGAGCTCATACTTTCCTAGAACAATTAGAGATTGGAATGAGTTGTCTGCAGAGTCTGTGACCGCTCCCACTCTTGACACCTTCCAGTCAAGGGTGCAACTGCTGCTCTGAATTTTTTTTTTTTTTTTTTTTTTTTTTTCTCTTCGCCGGGCGACCCCCACCCTGAAAGTGTCAAAAAAATCAAATTGTTGATTGTGGACACT
Source organism: Conus ventricosus (assembly GCA_018398815.1). NCBI lineage: Eukaryota > Metazoa > Mollusca > Gastropoda > Neogastropoda > Conidae > Conus > Conus ventricosus. The sequence continues at coordinate 45,324,323 of CM031619.1, forward strand.
CAAAGGAAGAAGAAGAAGAAGAAGGCTGAAACTAAGAGCTGTTCACAGAATCATTGCTTTTGACCAAGAACCCTTTATGAGACCATACATCAAGAAGAATACTGATCTTAGAACCCAAGCCGCTGACGCTTCAGAAAAAGACTTCTTTAAACTGATGAACAACAGCTGTTTTGGCAAAACTATGGAAAATCCACACAAACGTAAAGATGTGAAATTAGTTACAAAAGAAAATCAAGCAATTAAGTTTGCCTCTAAACCCAACTATCAAGACTTTAGAAGATTTAACGACAGCTTGGTTGGCATTATGATGAAGAAAAAGGATGTTAAGTTGGACAAGCCAGTGTTTATCGGCTTTACCGTATTAGAGTTGTCAAAGTTATTGATGTTAGAATTTCTGTATGACTACTTTAAACCGCTGTACCCAGAAGCAAGAGTTCTTTACACAGACACTGACTCTTTTATTCTAGACGTCCCTACAGAAGACTTTTACAAAGACTTAGAAACAGAAGTAGCTAAAGGAACTGATGGATGGTACGATACATGCGACTATCCCAAAGACAGTCCTTTACATTCAACTACGAACAAGAAAGTGATTGGAAAGATGAAGGATGAACTTAATGGGCTTTAAATCAAAGAATATTTTGGGGTTTTGGGGTAAAAGTTGTATAGGGGTTGCTAGCCGATTCTGTAATAAAAAAAAGCAAAAGGCAAAAAAGAAAAGAAGTTGCCCAAAAAAAAATAAAATCTCCGTTTAACACAAGCAACCCTCTCTTTAAAAAAAAGATTTCATCAAAAAAAAATTTTTAATCTGCGTCTACTCTTAATAAAAGTAAAAAAAATGCGGGTTAACAAAAAAATCCCCTAGTTTTAAAAACAATACAAAAAAAAACCCTTTATCAGCCGGGTTTTTTGGAAATTTTGCTGGGGGCTTTGGAAAATTTTTAAAAAAGATTAATTTGGGGCTGCCCTTGGGCCTTTGTATTTTAACTTAAGAACTTAACTTTAAACCTTCAAGAACTTTTTAAAAAAAAAACAAAACCAAAAAATTTTATTAAAAACCTATTTTTTTTTCCCTTTATTTGTAATTCCTTGCACTTAATTTAAAAAAGTCTTTCTATAACTAATTTAAACTTGTACTTTTCGGGTTTTTAAATTTTTATTTTTAATCTAGTTTTTTTTAAAACTTTCCCAAATTAGAAAAGGGGTTTTCGGGGGAGGGGTTTGCTTTTTTTTTGCAAAAGCTGATTTCTTTTTCTTTTCTGGGGTTGGGGGGGGTTTTTTAAATTTTGCTGCTAAGTATGGCTTTGGGGCATTTTTTTTTGCTAAAACTCCCCACCAACAAAACAGCAGCAATACAAAATTTAATTTCTTTATGTTTTTTGTGATTGTTTTTTTTTGTTTTTTGGGGGGTGTTTTTGGGGTTTGGCGATGTTGTTTTATTTATCTAAAAATTTTTGTTTTTTTTGTTTGGGTTTGATTTTTTTAGTCTTTTTTCCTTTCAGCTGTTTGCGCCCAGCCTAAAACCGCCCAGGACTTTTAGATTTTAGTAACATTACTCACTTTTGGTACATTCACTTGTGGGCTTTTCTGCTCCTGCGGATTGTCCTGCGGGGGTTCTTCTTCTCCTGATCGCTCATTTTTTTTTATTGCGTTTAAAAATTTAAAATGATAAAAAATTTTAAATATATTAAAAGAAATTTAATTTTTCTTGATAAAGGGGCAAAACATTGCCCCAAAAAATCTTTTTAAAAACTTTGTACATGCAAGGGGTTTCTAGGGATTTTTTTAAAAAGGGGGGTCGGGTTTGTTTTAAGTCATTTTTTAAAATCTTTTCTAAATAAACGGGGCGCCATCTTTTTTTACTAACTTAGCAATGGGGAAAACCCATTGTCTGCCCCCACTAAATCTAACCATTTTTGCCCCTAGCTGTGCTTCGTACCTAGCTTTTGGGTACTTCTAAAGTCTGTTTGTAGAAAAGCTGTAAATTCTGTTCAATACTTATTTTCAAACCTAAATAGGTTTAGTTTTTCCCCGCAGCCAGGGGAATATAATTTTTTCTTTAGGGGCAGTGATCTACGGAGTAGTCCTGCTTCTCCTCACATTTTAAATAGTTCTACAATCCTTTTTTTAAAAAGCAAAAAAAAAATAATATAATATTTTTTTAAAAACCATGAGTTTATCGGGGTTTTAATTATGCAGTGCCTTTTGTTGGCGTTTTTGTCTTTAAACCCTTGCAAAATGTTTGGTTAGGGAAAAAAAACCCCCCAACGGGAAGATAGAAGATTGGGCCAAAAAAAACTGTTGCACCCTTTTTTTTTGCTTTAAAAAAAAAAAGATTATTATTTAAAAAGCACTTGGGACAGCCTTTGTTTTTTTTATTTTTTTAATTATTTTTTTATTTAAATTTAAAAAGATGAGTGAAAAAAGATATCAATACGTTTTAAACCACTCTGCTGTGATTAGCGGTCTTAGCATAGGCTTTTGGTTTTAGCAAAAAAACATTTTTAGAATGAAGCCGGCGATCTGGGAAAGGTTTTGACTTTTGAGGTTGTTGTTAAGGTTTTATTTGGGAATCACTGAAGGGATTGCTTTTCCAAAAGACTTTCTTGTTGCCGGGGGGATTACCCCAGAAAATATTATTTAATAGAAAGATTAATTCTTAAGAAAATTTAATTTATAAAAAGAGGGGGCGGGGAGTGTTATGATGGTGGGAGGAGCTATTTTTAAATGCCTTGGCCTTTTTTGGGAGAAAATTTATATGTTTAGTAAATTGCGGTCCGAAAAGGGAGAGGGGGAAAGACATAAAAAGAATTAAAAGATTTAGCTAAGGAAAGGACGTTATGGGGAAAAGGAGGTTTGCCCACTTAGAATTTATTAAAAAAAAGTTAAGAAAAACAGGGTCATGCAGAGCACACTTTTTTACCCCCCGTTGATAAAGGAAATTTGAATGAGTTTTTATTTTGGGGCCAGGAAAGAATTTTCCCTAACTCGCCCCCGCCAGTTTTGTCTGTTTTATAAACCCTCAAAAAAGGAACAGAAATACCCCAAAAATTTTGGGTTTTTGGGGGTTGCTTGGGGGGCAATTATATTCTTGCCCCAAACAATTTAAAACCCAAAACCCCCCCCCACAGGCCCTTTTTTTGGGAAATAAGAAAAAAAATAAAATTATTTCCTAAGGGGTTTTTGGGAAAAAGGAAAGTTGTTTATTGAAAAAACTGGTAAAGTGTTTGAGTGTCTGAATCGAGGCGAAAGCCCGGGCTTTTAAAAAACCCCAACCCCCCAATTTGGCAAATATTCCCCCCCCCAAAAAAATTAAAAAGGGGCCTTTGATTTGTTAATTCATTTTCCTTTAATGCACCCACCAGGGGGGTTTCCCGTTTTTTCCCAAAAGCCCAATTTTTGAAGAAAAAATTTTTAAAGTATGCTCAACAGTTGTTGACATGGTTTCCCAAGATAAAAAGCCGTAAACCCTTTTTAAGGGAAATAAAAGTCGACTGCTGTCGCTGTGGTTTTTAAAAACAAATATACATGCGAGGCCCATTAAGGTACCCTAGGTTTAAATTCGGGGTTGATGAGGGGGAAAAAAGATTTTAAAAGGCTCTGAAAACCAAAGCTTTTTTTTAAAACATCATGTTACAGTTAAGAGGGGGGCCCCAGGCAACCATCGTTCAAAACCCCCAAAGTAAAAAAATTTAAATAAGAATTAGCAAAAACGTTGTTTATTCCCCAATTTATCACAGAAAAAATTATGGAAAAGAACCCCCTAACACAAAAAGGGTTGGGGGATTCCCAGCGTTTTTTCGCCCCATGAACAATGAAAAATTTTTAAAGAAACCCGGGTTTGAAGACAGTAAAGAAAAATAAAATTTAAAAAAAAATTTTGCATTAGAAGAGTGGGGGGGGGACTCAAAAACTTTGCCTTTTGGTATAAAGTAAGTTACTTGTATGCCCCGGGGGAGAGGAAAAAGGTGTTGTTGGGAATTAGACCCAACGTTTCCATAGGGGCCCTTTAAGTGTGTATAAATTTTTGAGCGAATTATGAAAAAGCCCCCCCCGTGTATTTTTTAAAAGAAAAAACTCTCTTTTTTGCGGTGTTTAAAAACGTCAAAAAGGCCCGCCCCTAAAAGTTCCTTGTTTCGGAAGAGCTGCAAGTTGTCCCCCCCAAACACAGTAGGCTAAAAAAAAAAATTTGTGTTTTTTAAAACTTTTTTTTTTTTGTTAAACTTTTTTTTGGGTTTTTCCCGGGGATCATGTGTTTTTTTTCAAGTTGGTTTAATTGCATCAGTGTCTCCCTGTCTTTGAATTTAATAGTCTTTTCTCCACTCCTTTTAAAGTTCGATTTTAGGCGTCTTAATTTCACCGTCGGGAAATATGATTCTAAAAATTTTTCTTCTGAAATTGTTTTCATCCTGAAAATGATTTGCTTTTTTTAATCTTAAATGAAAAAATTTTTGCTGAGGGCTAGGGTACAATGGCGGTGTGCTTTTTTTAATTGGGAAAGTTTTTTTTTTTTAAAAAAAAGGACTTAAAAATTTGAAGGGGCCCCCAAAACCCTTTAAACCCAAAGGCCCCCTTTATGCTAAAGAGGTTTTGGCCCCCCCAGCCCCGGTGGTTTAAAAGGAGTAACACAAGCCCCGCATTACGTGGGTTTACAGCCGTTGAAACCCCTTTTTAATTACAAAAAAAAAAAGGGGTTTTTAAAAGGGCCTTTGGGCTTTTATTTCTTTTAGAAACTTTTTATACTTACCCCAAAGTCGCTTTCTATTTCCTTTTGAATTTTTCGTTATTTGCTTTAACCTAAATTTTTGGGAACCCTCCATTTTTTAATTAAAGATTTTTTATTAATTAATCTTATACATATCTTTTTTTTTATCCTTCTGGTCCCTTTTCCCTTCAACAGATTTAAAAGCAATAAATCAACATACTTAATAAAAATAAAGTGGGTTTTTACGGGTTAGTTTTTTTTGTAAAACCTTTCACAGAAACTTTGTCAGATGATTCTAGGGTGTTTTTTCGTCCCCGTTTTTGGGAAATTGAAAATACTAAGCTTAAAAGGGGGGGCAAAAAAGTTTTCGCTTTATTTGTACCCTCAAAATTTTGCGTAGTTCTGGAAAAAATTGTATCGCCCTCTCTCAAATTTTTTAAATAACGAAAAAAAACATCGTTTTTTTCCCTAGGTTTTTACCTGTACCCGTTGGGGGGAAAATTCTAAGCCGACAGTGTCGCCCCCCATTAGCAAGGACTTCTTTCTTGGTAGATATTTTCAGCCCCTGCCAAGCTACTTCAATTGTTTTTTCTGTTGTGTTCCGGAACTAGGCTAACAAGAAGGAGTCTGATTAAAAAACCCTTTTCCCAAAAAATTGTTTTTCTTTATAGTTTACTTTGGGGGCCCTTGTAGTTCAAATTTTTAAAATTTCCCAGAAAAATTTTCGGGAAGCAACGCCCAAGCATTCTTTTTTTATGAAGTTGTATTCTTTTTTCCCAAAAATCGTTTGCTTTTAAAAATTTCTTATCGGTTCTGGGGGTAGGATATTGCTGTCGTTTTTTTTTTTTTTTTTTGGGTCCCGTCAACCCTTTCCCCCCCGGTTTTCCCCCCCCCCCCCCCCCCCCCCACCCCCCCCCCCCAAACCCCTAAACATTCTTGGCCCCCCTATTAGATAAAACCCCCCCCCCCCCATTTGTGCCCCTCCAAGGTTTTTTTGCTCTATTGCGTGCATTTAGGAGCTGCCCCCGCTTTTGGTTCTGGCCCTGGGAGACTTTCTTTTTTTTTAATTTTAAAAATTTTATAAAAAAAAAATTGTTTTGGGCCCAATCTACAATAAAAAAAAAGTATTTGACTGGGGGGTCAGCCGTAGCTAGCTTAGCGTGCTTAGATTTTTCAAACTGCTCTTTTTTTTTTTTTAAAACTCATCTTTTTTCCCTTATTATTTTAATTTTCACTTAAAAATTCCTCAAAACTTATCTTTTTCCTTTTTGTAAAAAAAACACAACCGATTTTAACTGGGGACCCGAAAGTCTTTTAAGCAGAATTGGTTTTTTTGGGTTTTAAAAGGCCACACAAAAAAACTAAGGCGGGGCCCGGCCCGTAAAGGCTGGGCTTTAAAGAGCTTTTTTTTTTTTAATTTATGTCTTGTTCAGCCAAACAGTCTTCAATAAAAAAACAGCTTTTTTCATTTCCCTAAAATTTGTTAAAAGTAATGTTTAAACAGCGCTCATTTTTGTCGTTTGGTTCAACTAAAAATATATTTGCTTTTCCAAGAAAAACTTCCTTTCTTTGTAAGACTTGTTGGGGGTTTAAATTGGTTGTGAAATATAAAAAGGGTGTTCGTAAAAAAACCCTGTATATTGTTTGTAAAAATTTAAAGTACAAAGACATTTTTCCCCAAAACCCAGTAACCCCGGGGATAAGAGAACGGGTGGGATCGGGGGGGTTTAAAAAACTTAAAGACCTTTCCCCCCCCCCCCCCCCCTTTTTTTTTTTTTTAAAATTTTTTCCCTTCTGAATTTTAATAAGCGCTTTCTTTTAGTCGGTTTTTTTAAATTGTTTAACTTGAGCACAAAAACCAAAAAAAACATGCATTTTTTTTGGGGCCCTTTCCCCGTTGCTTTTTTTTTAAATTATTTTTTTTAAAACCTTTCTTGCCCTATTTTCCATTTCCCAAAAACCAATTGTTGCCCAAATGTGGATTTTAAAATTTAAAACCAAAACCCCTATTTGCTTTTTAAAGTAGTTTGAGGTTACATCTTAAAGGCAACGTTTTTTTATTTAAACACGATAAAACTGGGGGTTCTTTCCCTACCTCCGCGAAAAAAAAACTTTTTTTAATTTCTCAATTTTGGTTGGAAAGGGGAAAAAAGCCCGCGCCCTGAGTACAACCGATCGGGACTTGCCTTTTTTTTGCGCGTCCCCCTTTCTCAAGGGGGGAATTTATAAAACACTTCGGATTCCCTCTGAAAGGATTTGGGTCATTCAGTAAATAAGAAAAAAAATTTCCCTTTTTTTAAGATTAGAGACGGGATTTAGATGTATGTTCCAGAGAGTGTCTCGCTTTTTTTTTTTTTGTAATGGCGTGTAAACTTTTCATAATAAATAAAAGTTTTATTTTATACTGGGTTAAGATTGTTTGGCCGTTCAGGGTTTTGTAAAAAAACATCAAATCAAAAGAATGGGCGCTGACTGTGTATTTTGGGTTTAGGATTTTTAGACAAAACAACAGAATCGCTTTGGATTAAAAAGTCAGTGCATAAAATTAAAAATTTTTTTTTTAGTGACCTTGGGAATCGGCCATTTGGTTTTCTTTAACAACCAAAATTAGAGGGGATGCAGAATCTGTTGCCAAATGTTTCTGCTACTGCCCCAAACTTTAACATCGTCCTTTGCCCTCCCCTGCTTTTTGGGCCCCCTGTTGGGAAACCCTTGGGGGCTTTGTTTTTCCCCGATAAAAATTTTCTTTCCCTTTTTTTTTTTGGCAGCCCCTTTGTTTAGAATAGAGGGGAAAAATGGGCTGCCTCGTTTAGTACAAATTTCTTCTCTGCCCCCCAGTTTTTTTACTATATGATTAACGATAGCCCTACCCAAAAATTAAACAACAACAGTAGCATTTTTGGGTCTGCCCATGTAAAAATTTTTATTTTGGGGAATTTTTAGTTTTTCGGTTTCCTGGCATTTTTTAACATCTTTAGCGCCAAGTCCGGAAACTTAACTTTTAAAAATTTGCCCGGCTTGGGAAAAAGGGTTTATGGAGTATTTTTCATTAAATTTCGTCTGTCTTTTACCCCTTTTTGCCGGGGGGGTTCCTTCTCTTTTCTGTATGGATCGAGGGGGCACAACCGTATGGTTCATTTTTTTATAAAAACAAATAAAAAATATAAATAAAAAAATTTTGTCTGAAGATTTTTTACGCAAAAAGATCCTAAATTTAAAAAAAAAAGAGATCTGCAAGGCCCCTTTATTTGAAGAAAAAATGAAACAGAATTAGGGCCTTCATTGCGCGAAAAAACTTGAAAAAGCCCGCGAAGGTTCTTCAACCCTTATTAGAAAAATCTGGGAAAAACCCCCCTTTCAGTTAGCGCCCTCCGTGCAGAAAAATATTTTTTAAAAGAATTAACCTTTTTTCCCTAAGCTTAGGACTAGGCCGCCCGAAGGTCATAGTCCCTTTTTTTTTTAAGATTTTTAAAAGCAACCATTGTAAATTTAAAAAACTAGCAAAGGGGAAATTTTTTTTTTTTGAGTTATACAAAGCCCCGACCCAACTAAATTTTTAAAACTAAACACCAAATTTGACAGGGGGATTCCTGTTGCCGAAAAAAGGCGATTAAACATTTTAAATTTTTAAAGGGCCGAGGTGTTAGTCTTTTAAGAACTTGGGGGGAAGAGTTGCCAAACCCATCTGAAAAAGAAATTTACCCTTTTCAAGATTTAGGACCAAGAATAAAGAAGCAATTTGCAGAAATTGGGAAAAAAAATTTTTTAATGAGGAGCGCAGTTAAAAACAAAATTACGATTCTCCATTTCCTTTTGGGGAAAAACCTGGGACTTAATGCCGCTTTGCGAAAAATTTAAAGGGGGGAAAAAAAAACAAAATTTTGCAAAAATGGGGGTTGATTGAGGATAGAAGAAAAAAAAAAAATAAGCTGGCTGATGCAGATGATAAAATTTTTGGGCGGGAAAAAGGGAAAGGCTAGAATAAAAAAAGCAGGGGAAAAAAAAAAAGATTTTAAAGCTACCCAAAAGGGGGGCCAAAGGGGGGAAGTGCTGTCTACTAACGAGGCAGCTTGGGAAACACAAACAAGAAAAGTAAGAGGGAAAATATAAAACAGAATACTTTTTGAAAATACTACGCTAGCAGAAAAAATAAGGACTCTGTTCAGGGGGAAAAGGGGATTCAATAGTTAGCATATTAAAAAGCTGTTGGGGTTTTGGGTTCTCTACACTCGTTTTTTGCTTTTAAAAAAGGCCCGTGCAAAAAACGGGCCCGTAGCGCCTCCAACGCCTGAGCCTGGTTTTAAAATTGGATTTGAAAAAAATTACACCATTTTTGTAATTATTAAAGGGAAATTAGCTGCCAAAACGCTTGATGTCCCGCCTGGCCCTAATAGGGGAGTTTTGTTTGTTGGGTTTTGCTACTATAGGTAAGGTAAACTGGTTATATGGTTTACCATCTGTGGAATTAGGGGGTGCTAGTGCCCGGGGTTTAAATTTTTTGGGAAAAAAAAGTATGGCTAATCCCGTTTAAAATTTAAAAAAAAAACAAAAGGGCTTTTCTTTTTGTAAAGGGGACTGTTAGGGTGAGGACATTAAAAGGTGGGTGCTTTTGGAGCTTTCTGGCTTTTTGGGGGGTTTATAACTGGTGGTGGAAACCGCTTTCTGGGGCGCTTTTAGCTGGACGTTTTTTCAGGGTAGGTACTTTTTTTAAAAAAGGATGGGGCGGGGGGGGGTTGTGTTTAACCCTTTTTTTGTCCTAATCTTGGTCGTCTCCAGAAAATTTAGGATTTATTGTTATAATTCTGTTTCATACCAATTGAGTCTTTAAAGGGCGAGGGTTGCATTTTTAATTCCCTGACCACAACAAAGTCAACCCTTTTACCCCCCTTGCATGTGGGAAGAACGTTTTTGTTTCCTTTTTTATGCTGGCGGCAAATCAACAGCGAGTTAAAAAGCATTTTTCTAAATTTTGGGTTGAAATTGTTTTCTGGCGTCAAAGTGTTGGGCTGATCCACGTTTCTAGCCCGGGGCTGTGCTTGTGCTCCTAATACACACCAAACGTATGTCCTTATGGAGTCATTAAGTCTTTGCACGCCTGGCATTGTTAGGCCTTTACTTTTATCTAAGATAAATGTTGTCCAGGCATTAGAGTGTTTTTGTTCTATGGATCCCAATCTAACTTGTGCGTTTGATTGAAAAGAGGTGTGGCCGGGCCAGTAGTCATAATTATATTCTCTTTTTGCACCCCACAAATACAATGTGCCTAACCCATGATTGCGGTCTAACTTTTGTCTAAAGTCAGTTAAAGGATCAATGTTAAATTCGTTGCAGATTCTTTCATATGCATTATTGTCCATTGGGCTGTTAAATGGATAAAAACGCATTGTCGTTGGGCAGGGGCACTTGTAGTTCAGTTAGTATGCGTCTGTACTGGTAATAAACATGAAAGTTATATACTGACCTTACTAAGAGATTAGGATGGTTTAAATGGTCTGCATATGAAACACCGCAGCCAGTAGTTACGCAGTAAATGGCAAAATTTAGCTGATTCTGGAAAAAGGCCATAGGGTGGGATGTCCATGCTGATGGCACTCTGTCACTCTTTATTGGCGGATTTAAATATCTAGTTAGCGGGTTTACAAGTCTGACTTGGAAGCCGTATGATTCATCTACTGCAATGGTTAAATTGCTAAAGTCCCAAGATTTGGGGTTATAAATGCTCCTACATCGTAAGTAGCACTTTCGTTATATTTAAAAGGTTCCATTTTTTAATTAGTTTTTTTAATAGTTATAAAAAGGATGTTCATCTATATAACCAAGCAAAACGAGCGTGTGTTCTTAACGTACCCAATTGAAAATAGACGCGGGAGTTGTATGATTGCTCTTAAAGAAATTGGTTTTAAAGTAAAATGGATTAACATATCTGAAAAAGATAAGAATAACTGGGTGGATGTTAAGGACGAACAAGGCAATCTATTAAAACATTTAAAAATACCTGATGGTTACTACAACTTTTGTTCTTTAAGAGAAGTATTTAGCAATTTTGGTATTTATTTAAAAATTAATGAGGCAAATCTTATAATTACTATGAATTTTCCAGAACTTCAAGAAAAAAGGGAGTACGTTTTTCCTAGAAGCCTTGCTCGAATTTTAGGCTTTTATGATAGTGGTGAAACATATCATATTAAAACACATATGCACTTAAAAAGCGGTCTTTATGAGTATTTAGGCAGTAGACCATCTGATTTTCTCCTAAACCCAATGTTGTATGTCCATTTACAACAGTTTAAAAACAGCTAATAATTTGTTTAATGGCTATCCATCCACAGTTCTACGAGCACTGCCATCAATTAAGGCGGGGTTTTGCGATTATCAGTTATATAGTTTTGACGGAAACAGCCAATTTAAAGAATTAGTTGAGGGGTCTATAAATTCATTGGATTTAAAAATAGCTAATCATATTGGAAAGCCAGTTTCTTGTTCTGATTTATTAGTGGTGCTTGAGGTAGAAGATCATATTAGAAAAGGGGGGAGGACTCAGTCCCGTGGGCGTTAATAGTGTAAGAAACTGAAGAAGTTATATATATATATATATATGTGCGTGAGTGGGCAGGGGGTGGTTTAATAAACTATGTTAATCAATAGCAGGCCTTTTTAGCCTGGATTACCTTCATTGCTTTGTAGGACAGAACACACACTCACACACACAAACAAACAAACAACAAACACACACACACAATAGATACGGGAGGTGCTTGCAGAGGAATGTGAAGGGTTTTTTTTTGTATTTAACATTTGAACGACGTAAATTCTAGACAGCCACTAAAATCACTTATCAGTCCTGAATCAATAATCACAGGATCTCTTCAAAGTTTTCTCAGCAGCCACCTGAAAAGGCAGCCTTAAAGCAGCAAAACGACGAAGGGGATGAAGATGAAGCAGGTAACCACAACAGCAAAACAGCGAAGTCACAACAGCAAAAAAGTCATATAATCGAAGTGTTAGCAGGCAGCCTTTGACCGACCATGGCTGAAACGCTGGTAGATACAGGAGTGCGAATGCCAGCAGGCAGGCTACCGCTCACGCTCACACGATCAATAGCCAAGCGGTTTTGCAAAACCGGTACTATTTTTTAGGTCCACGTCATGCGTTTGTGGCGTTCACTGAGAGGATTGCAGGGTTGTTGTCGGAGGTAGACTGAGAGGTTGTTTCCAATAGTCTCCAAATTCAGGGTTTTGCAGCATGGCGTGAATTTGTTTTAAATTGCCGAAAATAAAGCTGAAGGGGAGACCAACAGTGTAAAACTGAGGATACCCAAAAAGCACTTTTGAAACAGCGCGCAATTTGCGAGCATGATCATCAGAATAATCACATTTCTCTTTGAGCCATTGTGCCCAAGTTTCTTTTATTATTCCAGCTTTTTTTACCTCTTCATGCCAGTTTTTGCAAAGATTCAAGAAATTACCAAACTGAACATAGATCATGATTGTTTGAGCATCCTGCTTCTTCAGATTTCTCAACCCCTTTTGCAACCTGTCCACAACTTCATTTTCATCTGTTGTGTTTGAAAAAATCTTCAGAAAATGTTTCTCTGGAAATAGCTGATTGAACGTCAGCCTGACTTGACATAAGATAGTTATGCAACTCAACTTGTGTTAACTCTTTTCTACTTGTCTTTTTGCCTTCCTTTTCTTTAAACAGATGTTGAAGCGTTGTTTTAGGCTTCTTTGGCAACTTCTGTGGCCCTTCTGTTTTTGCTTTTTCAATTATTTCTATCATTTTTTAAAGTAGTATTGATTCTCCACCAAAATAAACATTTCTTCCTCTGTCCACAATTCCGCCGGTGTTGGCGGTGGTAGCGCAAGACTTTGAGCTTGTTGAAAAGTAGAATCGCGATCCATGTCAGGTAGAATTAAAGTTGATGGCTGTGTTGAAAAATCTAATAAATTTTGATGAGCAACTTGCGATTCCAGAAGTTCTCTCTCTAATTCTGAAGAAATGCTGTCTTGAGACATAAATATTTCTGGTAAAATCAATTCTATCACAGAAAATGCACGAGCCTGCATACAACACACAACCCTCCAATGTGCCGCTCCAGTCAGAAATGACCGACTGGCGGGGGCTTACGATCCTGTCAGCCAAAAATGACGTCATACCTCCTTTTCATTGGTCGGCGTGCATCACGCGATGAATACTAATTTGTCGCATTGCAGGGGTGTAAGCAACACCGCTGCAGTGTTGACAGGACTGGCCGCCCAACACAGGCCGAGACAGTAATTGCAATTTGCGGTGTCGCGTAACGACGGCGGCAGGACCAGTCTGGAGTAGAATAGCCAAACCATATATATTTTAAGGTGCTTTTTATGTGTCTTGGAGAGAAGGTAAATATCTTCGTTCACGATCGCCCATGTTATTCTGCACGGAAACCCCCGTTTCAATGTGCAAAATACGTCAATATTTGGCAGTTTTGACGTGTTGATTTTGTTTAAAAACAGGTGTTAAAATTGGCCAAAATTGATATGTGATGGGCGTGATTTGTATGTGAAAAGGGGGTTTTCGGGCAGAATAACATGGGTGGTCTTGAACGAAGATATTTACCTTGTCTCCCGAACATCTCCTTTT
>CM031619.1:45345149-45357649 GCA_018398815.1 Conus ventricosus
TATTTTCCAGTTATTTTTTTATATATTGGTGGGTTTTAATTAAATTTGGTGTATAGAAAGGTCATCACACACAAATGGCACTTCCATGTAGTGTTTCAAAATCTGACCGTTAAAAACCGTTATTCTTGACATATTGTCCGATTTGGATGAAATTTGGTATGTACACAGGCTTTAGCCAGTGAGGACTAAAATACCAGTTTCAAAAGGGTACATCGGTTAAATAACCGTTAAAACCGTTATTTTGCCTTTATTTCTTATCTCACAAAGCACTCGGCCGATTTATAAGCGGTTTGGAAAACTGGGAGTACGTTTATATGCTTCGCATCTTTGTTGTTTTTTTTCGGGGGGGGGGGGGGGGGGGGGTAGGGGATGGGGAAGGGGGGGAGGGGCGGGTTTGGGTTGGGGGAGGTTGCATGGAATCAAGGAGTCGCCATTGTTGGGTCACAGCAATGCCCCAAAGCTGGTTTCTTATACCCAGCATAGCGGGACACTATCATCTGCCAGTGTCTGTTGTTGTGACTTTGAAAGAAGTTTCAGCATCACGCAAGGAAATGGTCATGGGTCACCAAGTCGTTTCGCACATCATGAGCAATGAAGGACTTCCATACGCTACCCGTTCTCCTCCGTTTTGTCAAACCTGCCTCACCGGAGGGGTGACTTCCCTTCACGGTGATGGCGACTTCAAAGATGGCTGGCTTCCTCCCCTTCACGGAGGAGCAGGAGGAGTGGGGGCGGGAAGGTGGATTAAGAGAGGATGTGGGGGTTAAATGGGGGTGTAGGTGAGGTAGGCCAGCTGTTGCCCGTACGATGCTGAGCTACGTGTGTGCTGAGATCCAGTGCCCACGAGCGCGCGCGCGCGCACGCGCGCGAGAGAGAGAAACAGACAGAAAGAGAGAGAGAGAGAGAGAGAGAGAGAGAGAGAAGAGAGAGAGAGAGAGAGAGAGGAGAGAGGGGGGGGGGGGGTAAGCAGGGGTTAAGAAAGGTGGTGGGAAGCAGAGGGCTGGAGGAGGGGGGTGGGAGTCGTTTGTGTGTGCGCATTCGCACCTTCCAACCTTTGCACATATACACCTACATGAATTTAAAAAAAAATACAAATCTGAAAACCGCTGATGAAGTCAACAAATATTAAACCAGTCAACAAAAGAAAAAATCAAATCACAAGTAGAATGAATGAAGACACGAATGATTCACACCCAAAATGGAGGGGGGGGGGGGGGGGGAATAACAAGATTGATAAACAAAATCTGAATAAATGCGTTAATCAATTACATATATTTTTTTAAAAAAGAGACGCAGATAAAGGAATAAATTCGAAAAGAAACTTGGAGAATAACGTTAGGAAGGAATGGATGCTTTCTATTAAAAAAAAAAAAAAGACAAAACATATTGTCGGGATTGCCTTTGATACATACATATTTGGCACAGAGAGAGAGAGAGAGAGAGAGAGAGAGAGAGAGAGAGAGAGAGAGAGAGAGAGAGAAAGAGAGAGAGCGAGAGAGAGAGAACGAACAAACGAACGAACGAACGAACGAACGAACAAGATTTTATTCATCCAGGGTGATGAAACAAGCAAATTACACATGCCTTTTTCCACCCAACCCTGGGGGAGAACAACAAAAAAAAACAAACAAAAAAAAACCAATGGAAAACATGCAAGTCACTAAAGCAACAACAGGGAAAAGGTGAATACACAAATCAATAATTAGACTATGAAAAAGGACTGATACTACAAACGCAGATGAGATGGAGAGAGAGAGAGAGAGAGAGAGAGAGAGAGAGAGAGGGAGAGAGAGAGAGAGAGAGAGAGTAAAGTGAGGGAGGTAAAGATAGGAAAATGAATATGTAGCATAGCAAACACGGTGGCTCAGTTCTAGTGCGAGTCCGAGGGTGTGTGTGTGTGTGTTGGGGGAGGAGGAGGAGGGGGGGGGGGGAACTACACAGTACTCCGCCGATGCGCCGATGGTCGCCGATACTAAAACAGGCGGAAGATTTAAGAGCTTCCTTTACAGCCATGTATCCACCTCTTCAAAACGCCGACTAAAGAGGTAGCATGCCACTATTGAGACTTTATTATTATCATTATTATTATGATGTTGATTACTTACATAGCGCCTATCCTCGGCTAGAGACCAAGCTCTAAGCGCTTTGCCACCCACACTCGTTTACACAACGGGCTGCCTACCTGGGCAGTGCCGACTGAAGAGCTGCCCGCTGCCGCTTCATTCAGTCGTTTCCCGTGTCATCCGGTTCAATATTGTTCAATATTGTTCACTCAGTTTCCTTACTTCCTTAATTTTTTCCATTTCTCATGCAGGGTTGCATGCTATGTGTAACATGTCATCCATACCAACGGCCACACTGGCCTTCTCTTCCGAAAGCTGGTGATGGGATTTTTACGTGTGCGCAAGATGTATATGCATGCGTTCACACACACGAAATCTCGGTTTATAGTCTCATTCGAAGGACTGTATAGGAAATGGAGTCAGAACCAATATCAACTCCGAGGGAAAAATCGCCCTGTACCAAAAGGGCCGGCGGAGATTCGAACCAGCAACCCCAGAATCACCAGGATTACGAGTCCGGCGCTCTACCACCGAGCTATTCCGGCCCCCATCAAATCATAGGGCGATTTTCTGCTGACAACAAATGGCTTCACTGTTTATGTTGGCAGCATCTTGTCACTGCTGCAAGTAACACACACACACACACACACACACACACACACACACACACACACACACAGAGAGAGAGAGAGAGAGAGAGAGAGGAGAGAGAGAGAGAGAGAGAGAGAGAGAGAGAAGAGAGAGAGAGAGAGAGAGAAGCAGTGGAGGAACAGACAAATTAGTCAGTCAATACGTGAATGAACAAACAAACCATCATCCTGTATCTTCAACTCTAACAACAGTTTGTGGGACCCCGCAACCCCCACCAGTGAAACCAAGCATCCTCCTCACCACCACTCTCCCTCCCCCTCCTACACACATGCACACACACACACATGCTTTGTGAATGTGAATCGCCCCAGCTGTCTTATTTCCAAACACACATACGCAAATGGGCATCAAGACCCCTCACATCGCACACTGGAGTCCCACAATTATCTGTGTGTTCGGGTAGCTTACCACAAGCTTATGAGAGAATCTAACCCCAAATTTGCCTGTGCTTGTATGTCACTGCCTACCCTCGTACACAAACAATGGACAATTCCCCATCCTCCCATCTCGCTCCACCATCTCTGCCCATCTCAAAGGATGTTACCACATCACATCACACTGTACCACACATACACACGCGCGCACGCACGCACGCACGCACGCACGCACGCACGCAAACACACACACACACACCACACACACACACACACACACACACACACACACACACACACACCACACACAAAATGCAGCTTACACATTCACATCACCTCACTAGTGCACACTCTACTGTCCACATATACTCGCAACGAGCAAAGGAGATTCAGAGTCTATCGTTTTAGCCAATATGTGTTCAGTCATTTGCGTCTGCCATTTTGCATCTCCCTTTTGCATACAGGATCGATTCTTATAAATCTCGTTGACAAACTTAAAAGACAAACAAAAGAAAGAAAGAAAAAGAAAAAAAAGACAGAGAAGAAAGAAAGAAAAGAAAAAAAGAAAAAGAAGAGAGAAAGAAAAGGAAAAAAAAAAAGAAAGAGGAGAAAGAAAGAAAAGAAAAAAAGAAAGAAAAGAAAGAAAGAAAAGAAAGAAAGAAAGAAAAGAAAGAAAAAAAAGAAAGAAAGAAAGAAAAGAAAGAAAGAAAAGAAAGAAAGAAAAGAAGAAATAAAGAAAAAGAAAGAAAGAAGTAAATAAATAAGTACAGAAATAAATAAATGCTACTGAAACTCGTGTGTAGATCTGCAGGCACCCAGTAATCAGGTGAAGTTTGTTTTGCAAAGAAAGGGGAACGAGTGTCCGATCCAGCAAGTTTGGTTAATGCAGCAAAATGTATTGACAAAAAAAAGCTAAATTTATTAGCACCCCGTTAGCCTAAATTGCCAAAGCCCCTGGACACAGACGACAGCTGCACCCCCAAGTGTAGTTACTAAGTGACATCCGGGCTTGTGTATATGCCCCTTTTACGGGGGCAAAATGTTCAGTGTCTACTCTGCTTAGATTTAAAGTATATAGCTTTTTTTTTTTTTTTTTAAAGGGCAAACCTTGTACATTGCTAAAAACTTTTTTAAATTTAAAAAAATTTAAAAAAAAACAGCATCCTAAAATCCCCTATTCCTTGTGGTATGCGTTTAATTTTCAACTGTAGCGGGCATGCCTTCAGAGTGTTCCTAGGTAACGGGCCCAGGGGAAATTTTTTGGGTGGGTTTTTTTTTAAAACAAATTTTAAATGTACTTAACAGCGAACCGAAAAGAAAACGCAGACAAAAAAATCACAACAAGACAAAACACGAGCGTTTCGATCTTACGTTTTTGCAAGAAGATACAAAAAATCACGACAACGAACATAAACCAAGCAAACTTACTTAAATCCACTTCAGCGCAAGTGGGGGTTGATATTTAACTCACAAAATTTCCACCGACTGGAAAAAAAAAAAAAAAACGCACAAATTGGTCTTTTCCCCAAAACCCCCATCATGCTAGTCTCAGGGGACATCCAGGGGGCAAAAACCCGGCTTGACCATGCCTCGTCTTGCACTTTCACTCATGAAAGTGTATAGGTAAATTTTCCCGGGGGGGCCGGAATAGCTCAGCTGGTAGAGGCCCGGGGTCGTGTTTTGGGGTTGCGGGTTTTTGAATTTCGGGACGTGGGATTCTTCCTCGGATTAAAATTGGGTTTGATTCCATTCTCCCCAAGTCCTTCGAAGAGACTAAAAACCGAGATTTCGTGTGTGAACGACCCATCTTTCAACAGTAAAACCTCACCAACTTTCGGAAGAGAAGGCCGTTTGGCGTTGGTTTGGGGACACGTTACACATTGCATGCAAACCTTTCCCCCCCGATGGATATGGCTGCCTTAATGCGGTAAAATTAAAAAAAGTTATACAAACCAAAAATCCCCTGCCTGTCTTACAGGGAGTGCCCCTGGGACCCTGGTCGCAGAAAGAAAAAAAGAAAGAAAAAAAAGGTAAATTCTGGGCGTTTTTTCTTTTTCTTTTTTTGTTTTAAATTTTTTCTAAACAACCAATCCGTGATCTGTCCTGAGGAGATTACGATTAAGACCTGCCCGAACAAGATTGCCACCAACCTTTACCAGTGAGGGAGCGAGGTGAGGAACCGACTTCCTTTGGGCTTCCCCAAGGGTTTCAGTAACACCCGTGTCAAATCGGGATGTATACCTTTTTTGTGACGTGACCCGGGCCCCACGAACCTACCCTGTGTGTGTGTGTGTGTGTGTTGGTTGTGTGTGGTGTGTGTGTGTGTGTGTGTGTGTGTGTGTGAGCTGGTGTGGGTGTATGTGTGGTGTGGGGGTTGTGTGTGTTGTGTGGTGTTTGTGTGTGTGTGTGTGTGTGGTGTGTGTGTGTGTGTGGGTGTGTGTGGTGTGTGTGTGTGTGTGGGTGTGTAAACGTGCGTGCGGCGTGCGTGCGTGCGGCGTGGCGCGTTTGGGTGTTTGTGTGTTGGTGTGGGGGTGGGTTTTGGTGTGGTTGTGTGTGTGTGTGTGTGATATCAGCCCCCCAACATCCAAACAGGGCCGTGTTTCCCGGGGTATCTCCACACACGCCAAAAGTCGTGGGGGGCCGGCGTGGAGGGGTAACTGCCGGGTGCAGCGAACAGAGGGGAGGCGCGGGGAGTCAACCGTCAGTGAGTCAGTCACAGCAAACACACACACACCACACACCAAAAGCACACACACACGCACACCTATACACATTTTAAAAGGCCTTTTTCCCCCAATACAGCCCCCACAACCCCCTCACCCCCCCCCTCACCCCCCCACACACACACACGCACCTACACACACTGCCCTACTTACCAGAGAGAAAGACCGGTGAGACAGCTGTTTGAATTTGATTGACTGACAAAAGTCAGTTTCAAGATGAGGTGACTACAGGCGGAAACTGACCGGATTTTTATGACTAATTCTTTGTGGAAAAAAAAGAAAGAAAAAAGATTTGCTATATTTCTGTTCGTCTGTTGATTTATGGTACTACTATTGTTATGCAGAGTGCGTTCTATTTTTAATTACTTCTTTTTCATTGTTGTTGTAGGTGGGCAGTGGGCAAGTCCTTTGGACTTGTACGGGAAGCTGGACGTTCCGGCCCCACAGTCTCCACTATCTTGCGAGCATAAACCCCAAGCATAGCTGGTAAGTTGACGGGGTTCACCGACTTTCAACTCTAGGGCTTTGTCTACCTTGTATGTGAAGCTAAAATTCGGCGGACTGTGCGGAAGAAACCACTGCGGTTTTAACGGGCAGAAAGGCGATTTCCAGCATTGCGTTGTGGAGCGCACAGGGCGTGTCAAGACATAAAAGACGTCACGGTCATCCACTGCACCCAATGTATCCCCAGCTGTCTCGACTTCGTCTTGCCACTGGACACAGATAGACTTGGGCGAGAGAGTGAGGCTGACAACGCGCAGCTCTCCCTCACTATAATCCAAGTCAAGCGCAAGTCATGACTTCAAACCCCACAGTGCAACCTCAAGTCCTGTGGCGATGGGCAAGTGGCGAAGGCAGCAGGTGTGGACACGCTGGGAGCTGTCAGTCACGAGTCTGCACACAGGCGGCCAGGCATGTGGTCGAAGAAGAAGTGGAGTTCGGCAGCCCCCAGCCCTGGGTGTCTGAGCAGCCCATTTTAGGGCCGCATTGCTCCCCTCCATAGCAAGAGGAAGGGGCTAGAAAAGGTGCCCTAAACATTGCCTGCTTCACCTTACCCTGGCCAGCAAACCGCGGCTGGTGGGGTGTCCCTCCCAGCGGTCGTACTACGAAGAAAACAAAAACAAAGGTACTCAACCTCGGCACATGGAACGTGTGAACTCTACTGGACAACGCCAAGGCAGACAGACCAGAACGAAGAACTGCACTGGTCGCCAAAGAACTTGTTCGCTACAACGTTGACATAGCAGCACTCAGCGAAACACGCCTAGCGGACAAAGGCCAACTTACAGAATGTGGTGGAGGATATACATTCCTTTGGAGCGGACGCAGCAGCACTGAACGGCGAGACGCAGACGTGGGATTTGCCATCAGATCCCTTCTCACCCGGAAACTTGTCAACCTCCCGGAGGGCATAAACGATCGCCTGATGACACTCCAGCTTCCATTTGAAAACAAGAAGAGTGCAACACTAATCAGCGCGTACGCCCCAACAATGCCCAAACCCAGACATCAAGGACAAGTTCTATGAAGAACTAGACACTCTCATCGCATCAATCCCACCGTCTGAGAAGCTAATCGTACTCGGGAACTTCAACGCCAGTGTGGGGACTGATCACCAGACCTGGGAAGGGATCATTGGGAGACACGGTACTGGCATTTGCAACAGCAATGGCCTCCTGCTTCTCAAGATGTGCGCTACTCACGACCTTGTCATCACCAACACTCTGTTCCGCCTCCCTACCCGCAACAAGACATCATGGATGCACCCACGCTCCAAGCATTGGTATCTGATTGATTATGTCATCACCTTTGAAGAGAGATGTGCGAGACGTGAGACCGACGAAGGCCATGTGTGGTGCCGACTTGCTGGACTGATCATCGCCTCATCGTGTCAAAGTTTAAACTCCGCACCCTGCCCATGCGAAGACCCCAAGGTCAGAAGGTTTGCAAAGAGGCTCAACGTCTCCAAGCTCAAGGACAGTAAAGTTGCAGATTTCTCCAGTGACCTAGATGGCAGGCTGCCCAAGACGCGAGAGGATGACCACAGCAGCATTGAAGAGCAGTGGAGCCTTCAGAGATGCAGTCCACTCTACTGCCCTCGAACACCTCGGACCAGCAACCCGTAGAAACCAAGACTGATTTGATGAGAATGACGCAGAAGTGCAGACACTGCTGTCAGAGAAACACCAGCTGTTCAGAGCGCACCAGAATGACCCCCACATCACAAGCTAAGGAAGATACCTTCACCATCACAAAACAAAAGTGCGGAAGAGGCTTCGTGAAATGCAGGATGCCTGGTTCAGCAAAAAGGCCGATGAAATCCAGGCTATGCAGACAGTCATGACACCAAGCGTTTCTATGGTGCTCTGAAGGCTGTGTATGGACCCCAGTCCTCCGGCTCCTCCCCTCTCCTCAATGCAGATTGGACCCAGCTGCTGACAGAAAAGAAGCAGATTCTGGAGAGATGGGCTGAACACATTAACCAGGTTCTCAACCGCCCTGCCTCAATCAACGACGAGGCCATTGCATGCCTACCTCAAGTGGAGATCAGGCAAGACCTTGACCCCCTCCCCTAACAGAAGAAAGAAGTCAGAAAGGCAATCAAACAACTTTCCTGGGACAAAGCGCCAGGACCTGATGCAATCCCTGCTGAAGTTTACAAATCAGGAGGCCCAGCCTTGACGCACAAACTGACGCAGCTCTTCCAGTCCATGTGGAATGAAGAGAGGGTCCACAACAGTTGAAAGATGCAAACATTCTCCAACATCTACAAGAGAAAAGGCAACCACCAGTCCTGCAACAATCACGAGGCATCTCTCTCTTGTCCATAGCTGGGAAGATCTTGGATCGTGTCCTGCTCAACCGCCTTCTACTACACCTTGAGCAGGGTCTCCTCCCAGAAAGCCAGTGTGGCTTTCGTGCAGAACGTGCAACTGCGGACGTGATATTTTGCTGCACAACAGCTCCAGGAAAAATGCAAAGAGCAGCAGAGAGATCTGTTCGTGACCTTTGTCGATCTGACCAAGGCCTTCGATACGGTCAGCAGAGATGGCCTGTGGAAGATCATGGAGAAATTTGGCTGTCGCAGCAGGTTCATTGCGATCGTCCGACAGTTCCACGACGGCATGATGGTGAAAGTACTGGATGATGGTAACGAGTCAGAAACCTTTCCAGTGACCAACAGCGTAAAGCAAGGCTGCGTTCTCGCCCCTTCACTCTTCAGCATGGTCTTCTCCGCCATGCTGACTGATGCCTTCCGTGACTGCCAGGGGGGTATACACGTCAGATACAGAACTGACGGTGGGCTGTTCAACCTCAGGCGACTGCAGGCTGTTACAAAGGTGAAAGAGACCGTCATCAGGGACTTCTTTTTTTGCTGATGACTGCGCCCGCAGTGCCAGCACAGAGCAGATGATGCAGCACGAAATGGACTGTCTCTCACGAGCCTGCGACAACTTCGGTCTCACATCAGCACCAGAAAGACCAAAGTGATGTATCAGCCTGCACCAGGTAAACTCTACCAGGAATCACACATCACGGTAAAGGGGCAGAACTTACAGGCAGTTTACAAACTTCACCTATCTGGGCAGCACACTCTCACGAGCTGTAAACATTGACGCAGAGGTCAGGAACAGGATTTGCAAAGCCAGCTCTGTGTTTGGGAGACTCCGTGAAAATGTCGGGGAGCGGAGAGGACTAAGCCTTACCACCAAGCTGAAGGTCTACCATGCATGGTACTAACCACTCTCCTCTATGCCAGTGAGACCTGGACTGTCAACAGCAGACACACTAAACAGCTCAACCATTTTCACCTCAGCTGTCTCCGCAGACTCCTGCACATCAAGTGGCAGGATAAAGTCCCAGACACTGAGGTCTTGGAAAAGATTCAGCATCCCTAGCATCTACACTCTCCTTCAGAAATCCCGAGCCAGATGGGTTTGGGCCCCATCGTCAGAATGCCAGATAGTCGACTGTCAAAACAACTGCTGTATGGACAACTGAGTCAGGGCAAGTGCAAAGTTGGGGGACAGAAGAAACGTTTCAATGACCGCCTCCATGTCTCCCTCAAAGGCCTGGACATCAACCCCAATACCTGGGAGTTTGTTTGCCCTGGACCGCCCAGCCTGGCGAAGCAGCATCACAAAGGTGCATGCAATCAGAGAAGAGACCCACAGCAGAAGCTGAGAGAAAGCGAGCTGTGCGCAAGACCTGAGTTACCTCCACCTCCACTGTAGCACCCACCCACATGTGTCCCACATGTGGGCGTTCCTTCCGGGCCCAGATCGGCCTCACCAGCCACCTGCGGACCCACACTCAGCAATCTCCATCTCATTTTGAGAAGCATTTATTATTCCCCATTCACCCTCTCAAGCACAAGTTTTCAAGTTTTGTTTATAATTCAATATTTCTTGCAGTCATTGCAACACCAAGCTGCTCTGTAAATTGCTGGAAGGTGCTCAGTTATTATGCTTGGAATTTATTAGTTTATTGTAATGTAGTTCTCTTGCAGATTCATTCCAAAAACTGGCCCTCAGTACTTGTGTCTTTAGAGGTTGTCTTTTTATATTTTCTACTTTTCCAAGAAAATGTAGCTTGTTTTGCTCTTTTATGATTTTCTTTTGCTTCTTAGGTGGCACCTTTGTTTGTTTGTTTTTTTTTTTTTTTCAAAACTCAACAAACATACTGCAGTATTGCACACCAGCCTTATTCTGGATAGCATTCTTCTTAAAACTGAAAAGGCAGAGAAGTCAAGTTACCACTTTCCGCGGTCATTGGGGAGAAACAATCAGGTTTCAAAATACCGGTATCTGACTAGGAGTTATATGTTAGTGAGTTACCTCCCCATTTGAGATTGTTCTCCCCTTCGAGACTATAAGCTTGCTGAAGGCTCATTTTGAGAAGCATTTATTATTCCCCATTCACCCTCTCAAGCACATACTGTTAGTTACGCAGAATAATCTACAACTACAGATATGAATGCTTATCTCCCCTATTTCTTCAGTCTAAGAAATAAGAGCAAGCTTTGTTTATAATTGAATATACATATATATACTGTTCAAAAAAAGAAACGCAAAATGCCAAGCTGCCGATTTGAAACACAATTTATTGAAGCTCAGTGTGACAACACGTTTAATGTGAAAATGACAAAAACAGGTCATCAGTAGGACAGAAGTCTCCCCTGCAATGCTGTGGTAAAGAACCAGCCCCAGACCCTCAGGGAAATCGGCAGGCCGCTTCCAAAGTCAGTAACGGGTGTGACCCCCTCTGGCTGCAATGGTAGCCTGGCATCTGCGGGGCAATGAAACAATAATGTTCCTGATTGTCTGCTGTGGGATGGCCGCCCACTCAGCCTGCAATGCCCGGAACAGTTCATTTGGAGTCGCTGGGGCGTTGGCCCTCACTCTCAGGCGTCTGTCCAAAACGTCCCAAACGTGCTCAATAGGATTCAAATCCGGGGAAAGAGAGGGCCAGGCCAGGGTGTTGATGTTGTTGGCGGTAAAGAAGGCTGTGGTCAGGCGTGCTGTGTGGGGCCTGGCGTTGTCCTGCTGGAACACGGCCTGGGAGTGGCCATTAGAGGCAGGACGTGTGGCTGAACAATGACCTGGACGTACTGCTGGGCTGTCGGTGACCTTCCACGCGCACCAGCTGGCTCCTGCCTGTGTTGCTGATAGCCCCCCATACCATGACATTGGCCGCCACCATGCGGAGGTGCCTCGTCGACGCAGTTCTGCTGGTTGCGTTCATTAACCCGGCGGTAAAACCCTTCGCCTCCTGTCATGGCGCTGCAGCAGAAACTGTGACTCATCCGAGAACCAGACGTGTCGCCAATGGTTCCTCAGTGTCCAGTGTCTGTGTTGCGTAGCCCATTGCAGTCTGGTCTGTCGATGGCGCCCCGTCATTACGTTGCCACGTAGGGGCCTGTAAGCCCTCAGCCCCGCAGCATGCAGCCTGTTCCGGACAGTCTGGTCGGAGATGCGACGGACACCAGCGCATGCCTGGACAGTGGACGAGGCCGGCAGGAAGCGATTGCGGAGATGTCTTAGCCGTATAAAGCGGTCCTGGGCTGGCGTTGTGATATGAGGTCGGCCTGACCTCGGGGCATCAGCTGATGACCCTGTCCTCTGGAAGCGAGTCCAAAGTCGGCATATGGTACTGGGGGAGACATTCAAAGCATGGGCCACATCAGTTGCACTCTGACCAACTTGCAAACGACCCAGGGCGTTTTCTCTCTCTGCTGGGCTCAAACGTGGCATGCTGTTTTTTGGTACGGTGTGCCTGCCGGTTGCCAAAATGACCCGGCTTTTATACTGCACTATGACCATGGTGTGTGTGTGTTCACCACTGAGTTGGGCATGCTTTGCAGGCGAAACAACAGAAGCACAACCCAATGTTTGCACTGTCGCACCTGGCCCACAACACGCACGTGCACATAGTGACAACCGGAATCAATGTTATCCTAGCACGTCGACGTTTTAAGACATACATCAGGGCCGGTTTTTGGCGTGTTCTCAACTGTATGGTCCACCCCAGGTGGCAAAATTTCATTTTGCGTTTCTTTTTTTGACCAGTATAATATATATATATATATATATATAGAGAGAGAGAGAGAGAGAGAGAGAGAGAGAAGAGAGAGAGAGAGAGGACGGGGAGGGGAGAGAGAGAGAGAGAGAGAGAGAGAGAGAGAGAGA
>CM031619.1:45374120-45384120 GCA_018398815.1 Conus ventricosus
GGGCATTTAAAGACTAACTCCCCATCACCCCCCCCCCTCCTTTTTTTTCTTTTCTTTTTAATAGAGAATTACAGATAGTAGCCCGCTTTATAAAAATGTATGCGACTTCACAATACATTAACATGATAAGTGTCTGGGTACTGATTTCAAATATTTGATATTTTTACAATGTAACATTGCTGTAGACAATATTTGTTTTAAGAACGGCATGTGCATGAATAGAAACCTATGTTATTGTGTAAAATACGTTTTAAATGTTAAGTAAACATTTTCAAAACTAAATTTATCTACATACACGCGCTCGTCTCTGTGTGTGTGTGTGTGTGTGTGTGTGTGTGTGTGTGTGTGTGTGTGCGTGCGTGCGTGCGTGCGTGCGTGCGTGCGTGCGTGCGTGCGTGCGCGTGCGTGCGTGCGTGCGTGCGTGCGTGCGTGCATGTTATGTGTGCGCGCGCGCGCGTGTGCGTGCGTGCGTGCGCGCGTGCGTGACGCCGTGCATTTGAAATTAAATAAAGTATTAGCCTGGGAGATATTGCTTTCATTATATTTAATTAAAACTCCATTTTGGGAATTCGGCTGCTTTTGAAATTGGTTGCCAGGACGGTTTTGTTTTTTTTCCGGTACAAAATTACAACAAACTTGATAAAGAAGCAAGCAGCTTTTCATTTGTTTATGCAATTGTTTGTCTAGTATCAAAGGCGATTTTAATTATAAAGTCCCTGCTGTGTACACGGGTACTACGCATTCATGACAGAGTGAGACTTGGACCGGTGTATTTGACCATTGTAGGTCTGGCTTACAGCGAAAGGTGTTAGAGTTCCCAAAGCCCTTAGGCTAACTTCATTCACAACAGTGTTCTGAACCTCAACAATTTACATTTCTCCTGCTGAACATGCTAAAAAAATTACTGGTTTTAATGAACGGTGGCTGCAGGGAAAATGAAAACTTAAAAGCAGAAATAAGATTACTGAGCCGCAAAACGAAGGAACAAGCAAATTAGAAAAGAGACATTACTGCAGGGAGGTGGGGGGAGGGGGAGGGGGAGGGGGGATTGAAACATGAAAGCAGAAACGGAGTAAATGAGCCGCTAAACGGAGGAACGACCAAATCAAGAAGCAGACACAACGCGTTTCGACCTCATGGACCTTCTACAGGCAGGACAAACACCATTGGAAACAATGGAAACATAGGATGAACAAACTTATCTCTGGCGCTGGCACTACTGCCGCTACAATTTCTTTCACTCTAAAAACAATTATAAAAAAAAAGATAATACCTTAAAGACGTGCAAACTTTGTGATAAGGAAGATCGTGTGGCACCGATCTTGAGAGCATCAGCCTGAGAGCTGTGACACGGGTTTGCATCTCGGGTGGAAGCGGAAAGTCAGTTACCCCATTTGGTGCCGGATATTTTTGGCAGAGGATTTAACGACAGAGTCCCAAATGAATGGAAGTATAGAAATTTGAATGGAAAACCCAAACAAACCTACCACCACAGTGTGTGCTGATAGAGAACCCATTTATTTACAGCTCAGGTGTGCTCCCCAATCAGATTGCATTCAACGCCGTCCTCAGCCGCTGGAGTGGACAGGCGGTCATACATGTAATTACAGTTACACTGGTCAACAGGCCCATGTCTTTTGTTGTAGCTTTTTTTAAAAACTGCTGTGTGTGTGTGTGTGTGTGTGTGTGTGTGTGTGTGTGTGTGTGTGTGTTGTGTGTGTGTGTGTGTGTGTGTGCTACAGTGCTTGCATCTTTCACGATGTCCAATGTCTGGCAAGGGAAGGTGAAAGGTCACCCATCTCCTTCTGGCAAGGGAAGGTGAAGGTCACCCATCCCCTCCTGGCAAGGGAAGTTGAAGGACACCCATCTCTTTCTGACAAGGGAAGGTGAAGGACACCCATCTCTTTCTGACAAGGGAAGGTGAAGGTCACCCATCTCCTTCTGGCAAGGGAAGGTGAAGGTCACCCATCTCCTTCTGGCAAGGGAAGGTTAAGGACACCCATCTCCTTCTGACAAGGGAAGGTGAAGGTCACCCATCTCCTTCTGACAAGGGAAGGTGAAGGTCACCCATATCTTTCTGACAAAGGATGGTTAAGGACACCCATCTCCTTCAGACAAAGGAAGGTTAAGAACACCCATCTCCTTCTAGTTTCGCGGCTTGAATAATTTTTGATGCAAGTTGCGTGCTGTCGTATAGGTGAAGAGAGAAAAACCAAAATGAATTTTTTTTTTTTGTGGACAGATAAACCACCATGCTCAAACAGGATATAACAGAACCCCCATCATCCGACTAGAAGCCCATCGTTTCACCTGTCCAGTCACAACAGGTGAATGTACAGGAGGAGAAATGAATACCTACAACTGTACAGGAGGAGAAATGAATACCTACAACTGTATAGGAGGAGAAATGAATACCTACAACTACAATGTGTCTAGACTTGCTTGAGAAATTGTCTTAAAACACGAACAAATAACAACGACGAGAATAAGAACAAGAAGCAAACGAGTAAACAATGTCTGTGTCTTTTTTAAAAATAGCTTTGTTTGGGCATCTCTTGAATTGGTAAAAAGAAACAAACAAACAATCGACTGTTGAGATTAATTTAAATTAGTGCATTGATGGCATATAGGCAGTGGGCAGTGCTAAACATTGAGAGTTCCAAACACTACGTGCCTATTAGAACACGTGTTGCATTTTGTCGGATTTGGAGACGAACAGGAGAAGCGAAGCTAAGTGGCTTCATGTTCTTCTTGTCACTGCCCCACATTAAGCTTCAAAACAGAGTGACTGAGGGCGGAAAATGAAGCAAAATTTGGAAAGAGAGGGGGTTAGTTACCGCCAAGGACATTGACAAACAGAGTACAGGACTAGACACAATGCGTTTCGCGAATTCGACCTTTTGGGGTTTCGACCTCTTTGTTTTCACCTGAAGAAGACCCAAGAGGTCGAAATGCTTTGTGTCTAGTCCTGCACTCTGTTTGTCTGCGTCCTTGGCGGTAACTAACCCCCTCTTTCCAGATTTCGTTTTCTCTGTCATAACTTGCAAAGTGAGGCGATTGCAGGCGAAAATCTAAACAAAAATCTTTTAAAAAAGTGTTTGAAATGTTTCAGCCAAACAACATGGACAAACGAATCACAAGACATAACACGACGCGTTTTGACCTTTTAGGTCTTCATCAGGCAAAATGAACAATACTCATTTTCAACGTTTGCATTTTCTTGAGTGTCGTTTATCTTGCCTGAAAAAGACCTAACAGGTCGGAACGCGTCGTGTTTTGTCTTGCGATTCGTTTGTCCATGTTGTTCGGCGGAATCATTTCAAACCTTTTTATTTTTTATTTTAAAGATTTCTCTGTCATTGGTTTGTCTGGTATCGGCGCCACGTGGCCAAAGGAGATGACGGTGATGTCTGCAGAATCTTTCTTGAAATAGTGGCTCCTTGGCATACCCATGTATAAACTTATTCTTTCACTGAATGTTTGTGGCCGACCACTTTAGCCACACGTTGTTCCTTTGGTCAGACGAGGGCCCGGGTTTTCATAAAGGCTGCGTAGTTGAAGCAACGCCTGAACAGGTAGGTCCTCCGCGCATACCTGATAAAGTCAAGCCGTGGAGATCTACCGGAGATAACAACCGTGACACACTGCGTGGCCCACATGTGCGTTCATGCGTACAAGGATGTCAAGCCCTTTTTCAAAAAAGAGACGAACATTGCGACATTTGTGATTAAAAAATCAGCCCCTACACTACCCTCCTACCCAACCTCAAAACACACACACACACACACACACACACACATGCGCGCGCGCGCTTCTCTCTCTGTGTCTGTCTGTCTGTCTCTCTCTCTGTGTTTCTCTCTGTCTGTCTGTCTGTCTCTTCTTCCCAAAACGTCGTTTAAGGGAGCGTACTTTGATTATTCACTAAACCATGATAGATCTGGCTTTTCTCGATAGTTTTGAACAGCTGCTTTATCTTCTTGTCTGTCGATCTCCTATTCGTTTTTTTCTTCTCTCTTCTTTCTTCCTCTCCTTTCGCACTGCTCGTTCTTTGCTTTCTCATTCTTCTTCTTCTTCTTCTCACCCTCCTCTTTTTAACTTTAAAAATTTTTATTTTTACTTCTCTTCTACCTTGTCCTGTTCTTGTTATTGTTCGAATTCTTCTTCATCTGTATGCCCTGTTCCTTTCGTCTCCGTTTCAACCTCTCCTCCTAAATATATTCTTCTCTCTCTCTCTCTCTCTCTCTCTCTCTCTCTCTCTCTCTCTCTCTCTCTCTCTCTCTCTCTCTCTCTCTCTCTCTCTCTCTCTCTCTCTCTCTCTCTCTCTCTCTTATTTACTTCCCTCCTTAATTTCTCTCCCACTTTAGTGCTTTCTCCTCCTCCTCCTGCTCTTCCTCCTCCTCTTCCTCCGCCTCTCCTCCTCTCCTCCTCCTCCTCCTCTTCCTCCTCTTCCTTTCTCTTTTTCTTCGTAACGTCTTCTCTCTGTTTAATTCTCCTCTTTCTTTTCCCTTCTCCTCCTTTGTTTTCTCTCATCTATTAATGTCTCCTTGTCCATCTTCTGTGCCTCCTATACCTTCTTCTCCTCCTTTTTTCCCCCTTTTTCTTCTGTCCCAACCTCGGAGGCAGTGCACCCACGCCGCTCATTCCGACACCCCGTCCACAGCCACAGCTCGGTCGGCCCCGCCGCAGCCCCGGCACCGGCAATCCACAGGGAGCAGTCAATGTCAGGTCGTCAAGAGGCAACCCACAGGAGGAGACACTGCACTGCTGCCGAGTCACTTCGGTGGTGTTCAGTGGCGCCTGTTCTGATCTAACATACGCACCATCTCCTCCCCCTTTGTCTTCCTCTCCTTTGCCTTCTCCAACTTTTCCTTCTCCTTCACCTTCTATAATTTTGTCCTTCTCCTTTATTTCGTTTTTATCGTCATCCCTCTCCTTCGCCACCTTCTCCTCTTCCTTTATCTCCCCCCCCCCCCACACACACACACCCTGCCTTCTCTTTCTCGTTTATCGTCCCATCCTGCTTTACCTTATCCTCCATTACCTTTTTTTTCATCTATGTCTTTTCCTCCTCCTCCTTTTACCTTCTCTTCCTTTACCTTCTCTTCCTTTACCTTCTCTTCCTCCTCTTTTACATTCTTCTCCTCCTTTACACCCCCCCACCCCCCCCGCCCACCGTCCTTTACCTTCTCGAACTTTTCCTTCCACTCCTCCTTCACCTTCTCCTCCTCTTCTTTTTTAAATTCTTTTTCCCCTGTCCGACATTCTGTGCATCTTCAATGGCATTGCATCCATGCCGCTCACTCCGATTCCCTGTCCACAACCACATCCCTGGCACCAGCAATCCACAGGGGGGGGGGGGGGGGGCTTTCAATGTCAAGTCGTTATGAGGCAACCCCACCGGAGGAGACACTGCACCGCTGCCGAGTCACTTCGGTGGTGTTCAGTAGCGCCTGTTCTGATCTAACATACGCAGGACCCCGCCGACTAATGTCCCTACTGACGACAATGATCGCTTGGTCGTGGAACCGGCGTGAGTGAGCTCTTTCTCCGGAGGGCGTCCAACGACCATGAATTTGCCGATTCCGGTGACCCCGACAGATTCAAACCAGGACCCAATCGAAAACTGGAGTCGCTATGAGAGCAGGCATGAAGGGACACAGAATTTGAAAAAAAGTTTGTTATGCTGATCGATGAGGATGATGATGATGAAGATGATGCAAGGATTTCCATTCTGGTCTGAGACTGCGTGATAGGGCTGTACTCTACGCTTACTTTCAAATGTATCCGGCGTCAACCAGGCTCGAGAGATACAGACACCTTTAGATTCTCCTCCTCCTTCAGATTCTCCTCCTCCTTCAGATTCTCCTCCTCCTTCAGCTTCTCCTCCTTCTTCAGATTCTCCTCCTCCTTCAGATTCTCCTCCTTCTTCAGATTCTCCTCCTCCTTCAGATTCTCCTCCTCCTTCAGATTCGCCACCTCCTTCAGATTCTCCTCCTCCTTCAGATTCTCCTCCTTCTTTGTCTGTTTTTCCTCCTTCACCTTTTCCTCCTTTACTTTTACTTTCCCTTCTTCTTGATCTTCTTCTACTCCTCCTTTACCTTCTCCTTATTCACCAGCTCCTCATTGATTTTCTCCTCCACCTTTATCCCAATCTCCTTCGCTCCCCTCCCCCTCCTTCTCTTTTATACCCTCCTCCTTCTTTTTTTTTCCTCCTTAATTTCTTTCTGTTTTTTTAAAACTCGTCTTTCTTCATCTTCTCCTCCTCTTTTTTATTTTTCCTCCTGTTCTACCTTCTCCTTCTTTGCATTCTTTTTCTTTACCTTCTTCTCTCTCCTGTACCTGTTTTTCCTCCTTTACCTTCGTCTTTATCTTCTTCTCCTTCTTTACGCCTTCTCCTCATTTCTCTTCTCCTGCCATGCCTTCTCCTCCCTTTTCTTCTTCTCTTCCTCCTTTCCCTTCTCCCCTTCCTTTACCTCCTTCTCCTCCTTTAACTTTCTCCCTCTCCTTTACCTTCTTCTCCTCCTTTAACTTTCTCCCTCTCCTTTACCTTCTTCTCCTTTTTCACCCTCCCTCCTCCTCCTCCTCCTCCTCCTCCTCCTCCTTCATCTTCTTCTCCTCTGTCATCTCCTCCATGCTGTTTAACCACTCCTCCTTCATTCTCACCTCCTCCGTAACCTCCTCCTCCCCCTCCCCCCTCCTTTACCCCTTCTCCCTCCCTTATCTTTCTCTCTTCCTTTACTTTCTCCTGTATGGTTCCGCTTATTCTGTCGACGTTTAAGATGCCCCCCCCCCCCCCCCTTCTGGGGGCTTATTATCCCACCTTGTGTCAACGCCCTGAAGGGAACCAACTGGACAGGCATTCAGCGAGCAGCCCAGAACCGAGTGCGATGGCGGAGTGTTGTCGATGATGGCCTAGGCTCACACATGAGCTATGGGCCTAAGTAAGTAACTTTGAATGCCACACACGCCCCCCCCCCCCCCCGCCCCCCCCCCCCGCCCCCCCCCCCCCGCCCCCCCCCCCCCCCCCCCCCCGGACAATGGGCAGCTAGCTTTAGCATTCACCACGCATCGATAGTAAACGAAACCAAAACGAAAACCTTAGAAACTGGGTCGAACGTATACACACTTCGGGACATAAACAACTTCCCCTAGGGACGGATCAGTTACATTATGGGGGAGGAGGGGGGGGGGGGGGGGGGGGGCACCAAAAGGGGGCGGGGTGGTGGGAGGGGTGAGGGTCTTCCTCCCCCTTAATGGGGGTACTGGGAGTGATTGGAACCATGAACTGTTGCCAGGGAGGGGGTGGGGGTCCAGAACCCTCCTCCACCCCCTACCACCCCCCCTCTTGCAATGCTCCATTCCCTAGTGACTCTCATTCCAGCCCCGACAAAAAAACAAAACCAAAAACAAAAACAAAACAAAAAAACTTTTCATTGCTTTGAACGTTGATCTTTTTTTTTTTTTTTTTTTAAACATTTCTTTAATGAACAGATGTGTACATAAACAACTTGTTGAACTGAAGCAACAACAAGCAAATGCTTATAATGTGCTCAGTGACGGAAAATTTAACAACAAAAACCACATCGGCGGATTGCATGATCAACATTGACAAGTAAGACAGAAAGAAAAATGCTGAATAAAATGCTATATAAGTATTCATTAATAATAATAATAATGAATATCAAAATGGAAAATACATAGAAATCTTACCTTAAATTAAAAGACAGGAAAGAAGATAGAACAGATCAGAAGAATCTAACAGCGATGGAAACAAGCAATCTACACAACAAATACCATGATTCCCAATGCACCGAACTTACACAAATTTGAAGAGAGAGAGAGAGAGAGAGAGAGAGAGAGAGAGAGAGAGAGAGAGAGAGAGAGAGAGAGAGAGAGAGAGAGAGAGAGAGAGAGAGATGCGTCCGTCTCCCAAAACACCAAAGAGCCCAGCCCCGTGTCGCAGTGGGTCTAATGCAAAGTCGTAAACTGAGGGAGTACTAAACCACCATATACAGCCGTCCGAGGCCAACCTGGCAGCAACGTCGACGAGAAGAAGAAGAAAAAGAAGAGGAGAAACAAGAAGATGAACAAGCATGAGGAGATCAGGAAGAACAAGTACCTGAGAAGAACAGGAAGATGCGGAAGAACACTAATTCGCTATAACATTAAAAACGTTTACTTTGGGCGATGAACTGGTGCACAGTTTTGAAAAATGTTTTCGTTTTCTTCCCTGGTTAATGTTTGGTCACCAAAAAGAAGTGTGTGAGTATCAATACAGTTAGGATTGAGAGTGAATAACGTATTCGTTCTTATCTGTATGTAGTTTGAGCAATCTAACAGGTAGTGCTCTGTGTTTTCTGTGTGATGGCCACACGCACATTTTGGATCAGCCAGTAAATGTCTGTTGTGTAAGTCTTGATTGATATTACTCATTCCTAAGCGTAATCTGCAATGGTTTATTTGATCCTGCCTCGATCCAATGTAATAGTAGGAGGGAACAGTGGTGTCTGACGTAGTCAGAAAACGTTTAAATTGGCTGATAGAGTTTGTTGACTTAATGTCGTCTGGAAGGTTGTTCCACAAAATGACTGTACTAGGTAAAAATGATTTTTTATATAATTCAGTTCTAAATCGTGGCACTGTTCTTTCTAGTGGCCGACGCCTATGGTAACGATTTTGGTCAGAGACTAGAGAAGGGAGAAGATCAGCTAAATAGTTTGGACAGACGCCATTAACCATTTTATGAAATTGTATCAGCTTATGTCTTTTCCGTCTTTCTTGTAATGAACAAAAGCCAGACTCTTCGTATAATTTCTGGTGACTTGTTCCCTTAACCCCACCAATGATGGTACGAATTGCTTCTAGGTGTAGCTTTTCTAAGATAATTGACTGAGTATCTGTGCAGTTATCCCACAAAATGTCTGCGTAGTCAAAATGGGGTAAAATAAAGGATTTGTACATCGTCTCCAAAGTATTTCTGGTCAGTCTGTATTTGTATTTTTAAGACACGCAATTAACATATTCACTTTGTTGGCTATGAATTGGATGTGTTCGTCCCATTTGCAGTTATCCTGAAAAGTTACTCCTAAAATGTTTATGAGATTTTGACGGTTCTAAGGTCTTCCTTCCAAATGTGAGTGGTAAAGTGTGGCACTGGTCACGGGTAATATTGACAAGTTCGGTTTTATTCTCGT
This sequence comes from Conus ventricosus, assembly GCA_018398815.1. Lineage (NCBI taxonomy): Eukaryota > Metazoa > Mollusca > Gastropoda > Neogastropoda > Conidae > Conus > Conus ventricosus. The sequence goes on from CM031619.1 coordinate 45,383,315, forward strand.
TGAAGTTAATTTTCCAAAGTTTGGCCCAACTGGCAACTTTCTGAAGGTCAGAATTTAAGATTTCTTCTCTGATTTGTGGATCATTTAAGGCAAGCGATAAACTAGTATCATCGGCAAACAATTTAATTGTTGCCTGAATTCCATTTACAATGTCGTTAATGTATAACAAAAACAATAAAGGACCAAGGACAGATCCTTGGGGAACACCTGCTGGAATTCTTTTCAACTCGGACTTTTCGCCTTTAATAACTACTGATTGTTGTCTATTATGTAGGTAATCGCGAAAAAAGTCCAGTAATTTCCCTCTGATCCCCACTGCTGCTAGCTTTAGTAAAAGTCCTCTATGCCAGACACGATCAAAAGCTTTTGAGATATCAAAGTAGATTGTTTGTGTTGTGATCCCACGATCAAAAGAGGAACAAAGATAATTATATGTGTCCAAAAGCTGGTTGACTGTGGAATCGCCTGGTGTAAAACCTGATTGCAAAGGAGTGATGACTTCGTTTGTTTTTACGAATGCGTACACATGTTTGTGGACACACCTCTCAAGAGTTTTACCAACACAGCTAAGGAGCGAGATCGGCCGGTAATTATTACACAATTCTTGGTCCTTTTTTGTGAATAGGTGAAACATGTGCTCTCTTCCACGAGGACGGAAATGTACCTTCGTTCAAGCATTTATTGAACAACTGGTAAGAGGGCTAGCTATAACATTTACTGCACAAATAAGTAGTTTGTTGTGGATGAGGTCTGGACCACATGATTTTGTCTTGTCGAGATTTCTAATAACTGATATGATATCGTCT
>CM031619.1:45389120-45391620 GCA_018398815.1 Conus ventricosus
AGAGAGAGAGAGAGAAGTCTTGTTTATTGTGGGAAAAGAATAAGTAAAATACTAAAATTTAGAAATAGAGTTTATTTCTTACCGCCAATGACATTGACAAATAAAGCACATGACAAGACACAATGCATTTCTACCACTTGGGTCTTCTTCAGGCGAAAAAATAAATCACATTTAACAGTCAAAGAACGAAAAACGAAAAAAGATCGTTTTTCGTTCTTTGTCTGTTAAATGTGATTTATTTTTTCGCCTGAAGAAGACCCAAGTGGTTGAAATGCATTGTGTCTTGTCATGTGGTTTATTTGTCAATGTCATTGGCGGTAAGAAATAAACCATATTTCTAAATTTTACTTCGTTCGCCGCATCAGTCACTCCATTTTGAAAAAAGTAAAATACTGTTAACGCTCCTTTTTACATCCTGGCCGAAGTGGGGAAAAAAAGAGAGAAAACGTGATTGAAGAAGAAAGAAAGAACAAGAATTATCTTAAGAATGCCGAGAATGTTTAAACACTGAAAATGGCAGCCCCTACGGAAAGCAAATAAATATGACGCAAAAAAAATATGTACACACACAAACTTTGTAATTAGATAACGTAGTGATATGGGAGAGGGGGTAAGCAAAAAAAAAAAAAAAAAAAAAGAAAAAAAAAGAAGAAGAAAAATGGGTAAGTTTGAAGACGGAAGAGAGGAAGGAGGAGGAAAGTGAGAGGAAGAAAGTTCAAATCCCCCCTCCCCCCCCCCCCCCCCCCCCCCCCCCCCCCCCCCCCCCCCCCCCACACACAGAGTTGTGTCACATTATCTGGACAGCGCGCTGGACAAGTCCTTGCGTGGTCATCAATTTTCCAAGAGATTTCAAACAGTTCTCCAGATTTTTATTTTATTAATGGGATGTAATTATTGATGTTATTAGATTAAGATCCATACCAAGTACACACGTTTACACTCAAAAAAATTAACAGTATGAAATTTCACATTCATTAAGTGGACTTACACACACACACACACACACACACACACACACACACACACACACACACACACACCACACACACACACACACACACACACGCACGCACGCACGCACGCACGCACGCACGCACGCACGCACGCACGCACGCACGCACGCACGCACGCACACACACACGCACACACGCACACACACACGCACACACACGCAAAACCACCCATTTTCCTTATGCAATAATTACATCTTAAGCTCTTGTACACACCCATGCAAGTACCGACATACACACGTACGTTCATATCAAACTTAACATGCAGTCAACTCCTTCCCAATCTACCCACCCCTTCCCTTTTACCCCATCCTTTCCCATCGTCTAATATCACTTTTAGTGAACAGAGGTTAAACAGAATAACAACAACAACAACAACAACAACAACAACAACAACAACAACAACAACAACAACAACACGCAAAACCCAGCATACGAGGTTGAAGGGATAGAGGCAAAGAACAGGACACAGATCATCATCTCTTGTCCAGATGTCAACCAGTCCACTAACATCCCGTGACTTTAAACAATAAAAAAAAAGTGGGGTTTTTTTCCCCCATAAGAAAACCTAACACCGAGTAACTTTTATTCAAGACTGGCACAGCCAGTCTTTTCTTCACTTCATGTAGTTTGCATCGGAATTACTGTCCTCAGCGTTTTCAAGACACGGATCTACCAAGGTCATCTGGCCTAATGGATCGGTACTCCTGTGGGGATGGCATCTTTCAGGATGGTCTGTAGAACAAATGGCCGACCTTTCAAAGAAGACACTGTCTTTCCCAACAACACGAAACACACACACACACGCACGCACGCACGCACGCACGCACGCACGCACGCACGCACGCACGCACGCACGCACGCACGCACGCACACACACACACACACACACACACAAAGAAAAAAAAAGAGGAACAGTAAACAGAAATTGCTTCACAAACAACTTAAGCGATCAAACACTATTTACTGGAACTTACTGGGGGGAGGGGGGGGGGGAGTCAGGGGAGATTACTACCGCTCAGACTGTAGAAGTCTGGGTCAGAGTAAATGACCTGAGACCAGACGATGCCATTTATTTATCTATCTATTTAGTTTTCGTGTGTTTTGTTTTGGTTTCAGTGATGGTCTTGATCTGGGGTGGCCGTGCAGGGAAGGGGTGGTAAGGGGTAGGAATATGGTTGTATAAGGTTGAATAAGGGGTGGGGGTGGGGGGTGGGAGGGGCATTTAAACTCATGAATGTCTTCAAACCTTGACACTCTCACCCTGTATCATAAATCACGTTTGCATCACTACATGCGTGTTTTATTAGTTGTTACTGTAGTGTTTACTTTTTTCAATTACGTGTTTGTGCTATATTCAGTAAACTTTGTGATTGAAAGGGTCAGAGTAGCGAACATTACATCTCTCAGATAAACCTAGACGCTTTGTATTGAACGCCAGAAAGATGGTAATTCCGCATGTGAATGCCAAGCAGTGACAAAACATGACT
>CM031619.1:45396620-45404120 GCA_018398815.1 Conus ventricosus
CTAAAGTCGGTCCATCAAAAAGAGGACTCGCGAAAACCAGGCTACCCTCATGTCCACCCCCCCCACCCCCACCCCCCCACCCCCGGCCAAGATTGCACTACACAAGCCAGGCCAATCTAGTGTCAGGTTTTAAGGAGGGTAATATAAATAGCTATCAGAGGTTTACCCAACCAAATATTAGACTGGCATGGTTAGATGGTAGGATTATGGCAAGACTGCATAGATGCTAAGGTTAGGCCCCTTTACTATAGTCAACCGTTGCGAGAGTAAATGGCGGGAGACAGACAATCCACGCCAGATTTACCTCAATCTACCACAAATCGCCAAGAGTACATGGATGCGAAGCCCAGGCTTGGCTATTGTGGACCTTATTAAGATCAACGGCTATCGAAAAAAAGAAAAAGAAACACCCGAAGGTGCGGGTGGGACCCAGAGAAAGTACTGTCCAAGTGCGAACAAACCAGTTGGGAGCAATCCTGCATCACCTTGGAAGCCTGCGCTGCGGTTTCAAACGGTGCACACAGCACAGGGATTCATGAAGACGTGAAGGGACGTAAGTGCTCCCTGGCAGATGGCATTGCTAATGTCCACGGGCAATTGCCACGACAGAACCCACCGGGAGCGTTCCGATGGGTGTACCAGCCCTTATGTCATGATGCAGAGCACATCGGCGAAAAAACGCCACCATCGTGAGCATCCCGAAGCCCCACTCGTTGCTGTTCCGCTGACAGGTGAAGACAGTACAACTCCAGACACGGCCAAGCTTTCACCATGAGGTATTACGTGCACTCTGAAGAGAATCCCGGGCTACAGTCTTTTTCCGCTCTCAACAGGACTTTCCATGCGGTCAGTGGGTCTTTCCTCACCGTCACAGACCTTTCCCCAGAGTCGGCCAAAAGGCAGACAAGATCAAGATTGAACTGACCCAAAGTTGGACCAGCCTGGGTAGAAGTTAGGGTGATGGCAAGACTGCGCAGATGCGAAGTCCAGGCAAGTCTATTCTCAGTCTTCACGAGATGAATGGTTTATCTCGGCAATTTTCCACATTAAGAATCTCTCTTGGCACTGACTTCGCATCTGTGCAGTCTTGGTGATATGTGGTGGATGTGGGAGGCAGTATTATGAATTTGGGAGAATGTGGTCTTTTGGGTGGACAAGCTTTGGGCGAGTCTGCCTTTTACACGGACAATCCTTGTTGACTTAATGAACAACCTAGCATCTCTAATCCGGCAGGCCAGCTTCTAATTGGACAGACCTGCGATGGCATTACCCTCATTCAGGCTTAGGATAACCTTTCTTTGGTGCAGCTCTGGCTTCAGTTCGATTAACCATTACGTACACACGCGCGCGCGCGTGCACACACACACACACACACACACACACACACACACACACACACACACACACACACACACACACACCACACATTCACACGCACGCACACACACACACACACACACACACACACACACACACACACACACACACACACACACACACACACACACACACACACACACACACACACACACACACACACACACACACACACACACACACGCACGCACGCACGCACGCACGCACACACTCACACACGTTTACTTGCATTCACACTCATATCATCTATATACACAACCGTTTACACATAAACACTTTGCAAATTTCGTGCTTGAAAGGTGTTTTTTCAAGAGAGAATGAGTCATATGCATCATCCGACAGAGCAGACATGAACACAGCCATGTGTGTAAACCCATCTCATTTACATTAATGCAAGCTTACATGTGTGTTCACCTGAGCTTGACGTATAAAAATACGTTTGTGTCTTAAGGGTTGTCTTAAGTGATCTCTCTGTCTCTGTCTCTGTCTGTCTGTCTGTCTGTCTGTCTGTCTGTCTCTCGTCAAGCCTTTGCATACGAATGCGTGTGTGTGTGAACCATGTACTCCATAATCCTGTGTGCCTACGTATTTTTTTCTCCTTTTTTTTTCTTTTAATTTTCTTGTCTTTAAATCTCACTGCATTAGGCTCTGCTTAAAATCTGAATGCCTGATCGAATAAAAGTTTTGTGAGTTACTTTCAAAAAGATTTGAAACAACCTCTCCATATAGGCCTGCACACATACTTAGTCACAGAAGCAGACTCTCTCTGTCTCTGTCTCTCTCTTTGTCTCTGTCTCTCTGTCTCTGTGTTCCTGTCTGTCTGCCTGTCTCTGTCTCTCTGTCTCTGTCTCTCTGTCTCTCTGTCTCTCTGTCTGTCTCTCTGTCTCTCTCTCTCTCTCTCTCTCTCTGTCCCCCTCTCTCTCTCTCTCTCTCTCTCTCTCTCTCTCTCTCTCTCTCTCTCTCTCTCTCCCTCCCTCCCTCTCTCTCTCTCTCTCTCTCTCTCTCTCTCTCTCTCTCTCTCTCTCAAAGGAGGTCACGCTCTTCGTGCTGTCCTTAAAAATGTGAAAGTTGTTCAACTTCCAGACGACATATGTGTGAAACTTTTTACAGGAATATCCCAGACAGCAAGGGTCCTAGGACCCACCTAGGGCCCACCTAGGTTCTGGCTCGATTCAGCTTGTCCAAGCTGGAGCTAGCTAGAACCTAGGTGGACCCTAGCACCCTTGCTGTAAGGGATGTATGAAGGTACTGTCCATTAGTTGATGTTATGAGTTGTTGCTGACCGTTTTTGGATTTTTGGTGTTAATGTGTGCATGGGCTGTGCAAAGTGGTTCTGTGTTTTTGATCTGCATGATGTCAGAACAAACGTCCTTGAACGAAAATCCACAGGCACATGAAAACAATGAAATTTCAAGCGAAAAGAAACTTCTTCACACCGAAGACATAATACAAAAACGATTTTGGTGCGGAGTACAGGAATTATGTGTTTGGCGAAGAAATGTTCTTCTGTATTGTTACTCAGCGATCTCCGACAGCTCCTTTAAACTACAAATGACTGGTTGCAAAGTGAGACGACTGCAGGCGGAAATCTAAACAAAATCTTAAATAAATGTTAGCGAACCGGCCAGAGAAACGTGGACAAACGAGTCACAAAACAAAACACAACGCGTTTCGACCTCATAGGTCTTCTTCAGGTGAGACACAAACGAATAAAATAACGACAATTCACTTAGCTTTTGATCGCTAGAGATCACTTCAGAGTTCCGCTCAAGGAAGAGGGCGTTCAACGCGGTTCGCTAAAAATTATTTAAGATTTTACAAGTGACTGATGACAACCGAAACGATCAGATGTTATCATCTCCTTCCTTACACTGGATTACCCCCTTCCCACTGCTCTAGCTAAAACCACCATACGTCTCTTTTTTGGAAATCGACAAAAAAAATTACTAGTACCCTTTATTTTGTAACTGATCAAGACTCGGGCATACTGCTGCGTTCAAGGAAGACATTGCTCCCTCTGGATCTTGAGGAGTGTGAAAACTGAAACCTATCGTCAGTGCATTTCTGCTGAACAAGGACCTCGACAGTTTGACTTCCTCCATCTTGACGTCCTCTTACTTTTGTCCATCCCTTTGGCCCCGTGTCCCTGACCACCTCCACGATGACCCTCACTGTGAACCTGCAGCCCTTGTTGCCCTGAGTGCCAGAGTGGAGAAAGTGTGATACAATGGTTCCAGCACACTGTGGCATCAGAGGCAACGAAAATGCGGACATTCTGGCAAAAGACGGTGCACAGAAGGAGCAGGCCAACAACCTGGTGTCATATGATGAAATCAAGCAATCATCAAGGCACAGCAAGGAATAAAGTGGCGCCTCCAGCACCCCAAATACAACCCAGAAGACACATACCATTTGCTGGGACGACGGGAACAGGTCAAGATTTTCCCACCTGAGGACTGGACACAATCGCCTGCTCCACCTCATGCACACAAAATTTGGCATTGGACAGAGTGGAGAGTGCCCTTGTGGTGAGGGACCAATGACAACCGACCACATCCTTCAAGACTGTATGACGCATGCAGCATCCAGAAGGAAGTACTGGCCAACACCGACAGCAGTGGAAGCCAAGCTGTACGGCACCCTGGAGGAGCTGCGGTGGACGGCAGCCTTCATCGAGGACACCGGGCTGCTCATCTAACGGGAGGAGAACGAGGAAGAAGAACCGTGAACCTGCAGCGGTGACAGACCCCCAGGATGGATCAAGTCCCAGTGGAGACCCAGGAGCAGGAAACATCACCACCGGTGTCCGTCAGTGACCTTCACCTGATGAGTCCCTGTCAGTGCACCCCTCAGCAAGGTGTGATGCACACACCTACCCCCTCCGCAATCAGCGCTACTATCTTCAACCGAGACAAAGTCAAAGACTTTCAAGGCAACACTTCCAAGACCTAGAAGTAAAAGACTTCGCAGACGGACTCTTCGTCTCAGACAAATCCAAAACAAAGTTTCGCGTTCCTCTGTCCAGTTGTACAGACAAGAATTTCACCAGCTGAAAGAAGAAGTGGATATCTAGATGCTTCCCAGCAAGACATGAAAAATGTGTTTTTTTCTCATTGATTGAGGATGCAAAAACGGCGACAAAAAATGAACTAAAATCCCATATTAAATGTGACAGGGATTCCTTCAACTCAAGAATCGATGACCTAGAAATCACAATTTTCCAGTTGAAGGACTCCGTTAACGTTTTAACGGAAGAAAACAAATGGTTTAAATCCCAACCTGGCAACCTCCGTTCAGAACTTGAACAAGTAAAACCCACGAAGTCAACAGTTGACACCAGCGCGCAGTTCAGCCTCAAAGAAGCGGTCTCAGGGAGTGCAGACGACACAGCTAAACCTGTTCATCCGTCAGTTTCTCAGCCGACTTCTCCGACTGACAGCCTGAATAACACGGAATGCCATCTGGCCAAACCTGCTCACCCACGGCCAGCTCAGCAATCAACTGTTCATGGCAGTGACAGCAGCTGTGTGGAGAGTGGGCAGCCTTCCTCACATCCTGTCAAGTCCCCCACGCTCACAGATCCTGCTAATGAAGGCACTAACCCACTGACCTAAACACACCCAGTGCCTCACTCTCTGATTCAGCAGCCCTTCCTGCCAAACCTGGCGTTTGTGATGACGCTTCCTCGTCTGATCATCTCACGACTGACTATTCCATTCCTGTCAGTAATGTTTTTGCTCCTTTGTCTAGTAGTGAGTTATGTGTAAATACATCCAGTGACATGTATTCTTAACATCAGCAGAAAGCTAAAGCAGACAATGTGAACTCTCAATCCGATAAAACAAGACCCAAACTCTCTCCCCGTGATATCTTAAGTTCTATATCTGTGAATGATCAAGCGTCTGCGTTCTTAATTGGTGACTCTGTCTTACAGTACCTGGACCCCAAGAGATTAGCCTTACGCTCTTATAATATGTTTTAAATCTGTGTGTCAGGAATTTCAACCCATGACTTAGAGCATTGGCTTATCCGTCAACCAGCTAATCACAAAGTCAAAGCCCTAATCGTCCATGTTGGCATAAATGACTGCCCGTCAGGACAGGTCACGGTTCAACAAGGGACACAGTTGATTAACCTGTGTCATCAAGTCTTCCCTACTTCAAAAATAGCTTTCAGCTCCTTAATTCCAGCAAAGGGCAGACACAATTTGAATAATTCTGTTTTCCCCCACAAACCGAAATCTTAGACAAGCATGCTTCAAGTCTGAAACTTCTTTTATAGACAACAATGATGCTTTTCTTGCCGCTTCTGGTGCTCCTAAGCTAGCCATGTACAAAAACCTCACCCACCCCAGTTTTAAGGGTACAGCTCAGCTGGCCTCTAAATTCAAGCGCACTGTCTTGGACTGGCTGGTAGACACACTGCCACAGCGCAGAGGTCACCAGACAGAGCGGGATTTGCCAAACGGTCGGCAAGAGAGGGAACAAATAGTCACGGGATTTTCATTCCAGATTCAATGCTGGCAATGTCAGATTTAACGATGCTATCCTTTCTGACATGTCTCCCGACCAGCAGTTTCACTCCGCTCCTCACGGTATTACTCATACCTTCCAGCCTGACCCCAGCTTCCGTGATACCTGGTATGCTTACCCTTCCAACTATTCCTCACACCTCCCAGCCTGTCCCCAGCTTCCGTGATACCTGGTATGCTTACCCTTCCAACTATTCCTCACAAGCTAACCACGAGAATGCTTCTGATCCCCGTTTGTCAAATAACCCTTCTGCCCCTACAGGTAATAATTAACCGGCTAGTTACTATTCACGTTATCAATCCCCTTTTAACACAGAGGCCCAAACCAGGCCTCTAGCTATGCCCCTGTCCATCGTTCCTACTTCCCGCGCCAACAGGATCCTGGCTGCAACAATGGCCAGGTCAGAAACCGTGCCGTACCCCCTTTACAGTCCATGCAGCATTTCCTTTCTTTGGTGAGGCAACCTAATGATCAGAATCATGCTTTCGGCCAGAACCAATGCTTCAATCTAACCCACCCCCACACAGACTGCCTAACCCCCGTGTACATCCTGGCATAGAGTCAGGGTCACCGTACTACGATCGGAACCCGGATGTCTTCCCTGTCCAGCGGGAACTGAACTCAGTGTCCAGTACCCAGCCCATGTTTCCCACTAATGACATGACCCGTTGTTTGCACTGGCTGAACATGATCACATCCCACATGTTGAACGTTCAACATAATCAGCAACTGTGAATGTGTGTGTGTGTGTGTGTGTGTGTGTGTTGTGTGTGTGTGTGTGTGTGTGTGTGTGTGTGTGTGTGTGTGTGTGTGTGTGTGTGTGTGTGCGCGCATGTGCGCATGCATTACATTAAGCAGCGTCAAGCGCCTATTATTGTATTCACAGTATGTCTTTTACTGGGTTTGAACAACCCTGCATGCTGCATCCATGTCTGCGTGGTTTGGATGAACACGCGCGTACGTATGTGTGTGGAGGCGGTGGGAGGGGGGGGGGGGGGGGCATGGGGGTCGTTGGGATGGGGGGGGGGTCAGAGGGAGTGAGAGAGAGGGAGATGGAGGGAGGAAGAGGGAGGGGCGCTGAGAGAGAGAGAGAAGAGAGAGAGAGAGAAGAGAGAGAGAGAGAGATAGAGAGAGAGAGAGAGAGAGAGAGAGAGAGAGAGAGAGCGCATAATGTGTGATGTAGTTGCCTACTCATAAGAGGGTTCAGATTGATTGTGTTATCGAAATAAGCATTGCTCCATGTTCCAGGATTGTGGTGTCATCATTGTATACATTAACGGATCGACGACACAGTTCGTCAAGTGTTCTACATTAGGCGTCTGCTAATTTTGAGATTGGATTTGTACATTGATTAATTTCTCTTTCAGGTCCACATTTGCCTTTAGAGATGCATCCTACAAGCGTTTGGTTGCGTTAATTTGTTTTTGCTGCTTTCCTGTTGGTTTTCTTTAAAGTGTTCTGTTTACGTTCGTACAAACGTTTCTTGGTATTGTTTATGTAGTTTTGCCTTTCTTGTCTTCGAAATACTCTGTAGGTTTTTCACCTTGTGCTGTGTGAAAATGACACAGATTAATTTGTAATCTATTATTCA
>CM031619.1:45424973-45429973 GCA_018398815.1 Conus ventricosus
TACATACATGCATACATACCCACATACATACATACATATATACATGCAAACATACATGCATACTTACATACATACATACACAGATATGAGTGTGAGTGCACGCGACTCCCTGTGTGTGTGTGTGTGTGTGTGTGTGTGTGTGTGTGTGTGTGTGTGTGTTGTGTGTGTGTGTGTGTGTGTGTGTGTGTGTGGTGTGTGTGTGTGTGTAATGATAATAATAATAATAATAATGAATACTTATATAGCGCCTATTCTCGGCTAGAGGCCAAGCTCTAAGCGCTTTACAATCAACACTCGTTTACACAACGGGCTGCCTACCTGGGTAGTGCCGACTGAAGAGCTGCCAGCTGGCGCTTCATTCAGTCGTTTCCCGTGTCATCCAGTCAGTATCGCTCAATATCGATCACTCATTTTCTTTACTTCCTTCATTCTTTCCATTTCTCACGCAGGGCGCATGCTATGTGTAACGTGTCATCCATACCAACGGCCCAAACTGGCCTACTCTTCCGAAAGTTGGTGATGGGATTTTACGTGTGTGCAAGATGTATATGCATGCGTTAAACACACGGAACCTCGGTTTATAGTCTCATGTGTGTGTGTGTGTGTGTGTGTGTGTGTGTGTTGTGTGTGTGTGTGTGTGTGTGTGTGTGTGTGTGTGTGTGTGTGTGTACTGTGTTTTTGTACTATATGTATGTCTGTGTGTGTCTGTGCATCCAAAAATACAACAGAACTGGAAAACCAACCTCATTTGGTAAACTCAGCTCAAAAACCACCCCCACCCCCCACCCATTCTCCCTCCTTTCTCCCCGTCTGCCCCCTGCTTCCCCTCCCACCCCCACCCCCACCTCCTCTCACGCTTATCCCCCCCCCCCCCCCCCCCCCGCCACCCCCAAAAATCTGTGAGGGTGAATGACCGCTTGTTCCATTTTCACGTTTAGCAGCCACGCGTACATGCATTACTTACATAAAAAAAAAAGAAGAAAAAGAAAGAAAAAGGGAAAGGAAAGAAAAGAAAGGAAAAAAAAAGAGAGGAAAGACTGCGGACTGTCCATACATATTCTGCCTAGTGCTAGCAATAAGACTTTACTGTTCTGACCAAAAAATGACTGTGTGACCGAAAAAGGCAGCCATGCGAGTGCCCACATGTTTGTGTGTGTGTGGCGGTGTGTGTGTGTGTGTGTGTGTGGTGTGTGTGTGTGTGTGTGTGTGTGTGTGTGTGTGTGTGTGTGTGTTTTGTTCGTTCTTTAATTTAATGTCTATCCACTTTACAGTGATCTTAGACAAAAACAAGAGCAAACGAACAGGCATACAAACAAATAAAGACAAAACAGAAAAACACATGTAAAAGGGGCCGGTGTGTGTGTGTGTGTGTGTGTGTGTGTGTGTGTGTGTGTGTTGTTGTGGTGTGTGTGTGTTGTGTGTGTGTGTGTGTGTGTGCGTGCGCGCGCGTGCGTGCGTGCGTGCGTGCGTGCGTTGCGTGCGTGCGTGTGTGTGTGTGTGTGTGTGTGTGTGCGCGCGCAAGGGGAGGGCGGGGGGCATAAATGGTGTATTGTTTTAAAAATGTCATTAAACGTGTATGGAGTGTGGAGGTAGTGTGGTATACTAATCTTTGCATGCATAGTCTATTCAGTTAATGAGATACCAATAAGTGCCCATCACTTTAACCCCATTCTAATCTGCCGGCATAACGGTAAACTGCTTTAGCCTTGATTCATATATGAACATTTTAAAGAAACAAAACATTTTTAACCATTGAAATAATAAGAACAAATAACCCGAGAATCAAAGTAAATGTCCAATTGGACTCTTAACAATTGCCCTAACAACTTCTATAGCTTCACTTCTTTCCCCAAAAACATCCCAAAAATTCGCGATTGATGGGTTCAAACTTAATAACCAAGTAGGTAAATATTTTTTAGTATTTCTGCAAAGGAAGATGACATGGAATAGTGTAATATTTTTGGCCACAAATACAAGTGACATTTTTACAATATTTTGTTTTGTATGCATCAAGTCTGAGTCTAAAGATCAGACTCTTCAAAGTCGTTCCTGGTGGAGATTATGTCCCGTTTTATATTTTACAAGCTTCTTAAAGAATTTTCCCTTGTTGTCCTTTATTATGTTTGGACACTCTTTTTGTCTTCCTATCACCGAATCCCATGACGCTTTACCTAAAAGGCTATAATTTTCATGCAAGGATAAAGGAATTTTTATTTTTGTAAGCTCTTTTCCTTAGCTGCACCATTTTTGGCTAACCGATCAACCCTTTCATTTGCTGCTAAACCACAATGTGATGGAATCAACAAAAGTCAATAGAAGAACCACGTAAAGACAAAAAAATGAATTAAATGGTATATCTCAGATATCATTTCTCCTCTCACTCTTGTATGAGAATATCTTAAAGCTTGTAAGACAGATTTTGAATCGACACAAATAATATTTGAAATATCGAATATGGGAAACTAAGAAGATAGTTCAGTGCCATAACAATGGCAATCAGCTCTGCTGTGAATACAGAGAAATTTTTCCAATGTGATACACTTTCTCTATTTTTAATGATGGAATAATGAATGCAGCACCTGATAATTGATTTTCAAGTAGAGAACCGTCTGTATATATTTTAAGATGGTTTTATATAATTTTCGTTTATATGTGCCTTGACATATGTTGGCAGCATGGTCCCATCACTTTTCCTTAAATCTGTATAATTAATATCAAAATTAGCCTTACTAAGCTCCCATTGAGGAACATTACTGTAACTCGTTTGAAGAGCTACTGTTTGGGGTTCAACACCAACATTTGTAAATAATTGGGACGTATAGGAGCCTATAGTTTTTACAGAATCAAAACTCTGTGCTCGCTTTGGAAAGTGTATTTTGATTTTAAACCAGTTTCATTGACACATGAATTTTGCATTGAATGACTCCTTAATATATATTTTGCTGAAGCAAATTCATATTGTCTGCAAAAGGCAAAATTCCTATTTCTGTGTAGGTTTTTAGTGTTGAGGCATGGACAGGGACACCGAGAGCTATTTTATAAGCTTTGCTATCAATGCTTTGCATCTTTGTTATCAAATATTTTGGAGATGAAAAGAATATTTCCTGAGCATAAGATAATTTTGATCTCACAAGCGCAGTTGCTAAATGAATAAGTACCTTACTATCTTTTCCCCACGACTGTCGACTTATCATTTTAACAAGTTTAATCCTTTTCTGGCTTTTGTCAGAATATTTTCCAATGGTAGTTCCAATTCAATTTAGAAGTCAGGCTTACTCCTAGAAATTTAACAACTTTCTTATATTCAAGCGGCCTTCCATTTATTTGAAAAGAGGGTAGAAGTTTAGGATCATACCCAGAGTTGAAGAGACCATATGCGATTTTTCATGTGAAAGGGTTAGTCCATTTTCAATCATGTATTTGCTAATTTTGTCTAGTTCATTTTGATATACCTTTTTAATATAGTTAATTGATCTAATCGGTGTAAGCTTTTTTAGAGTAACTTTCATCCATATGCAAATATCATCCCATATTGTGCTAGTTCGACATTGTTTGAGACCACTTTTGGAAGATCATGCATCAAAATGTTGAAAAGGATTGGGGCTATTACACCTCCTTGTGGGATTCCCATCTGTGTACGTCTTTGATTAGAGTAGGCATTACCAACCTTAGTCTGTATTGTTCTTTCACTTAAAAATGCCTTTATATAGTTATACATACAACCTGAAATACCTATGGATCTTAGTTTGTTCAGAAGTTTTGAATGCCAAACTTGGTCATATGCCTTTCTAATGTCAAAAAAGTGGCAAGTACGTTTTTCCTACGTGAAAACTGATGTTTAATCTGTGTGGTAATTTTTACTAAATGATCAACTGATGATTTACCTTTTCTAAAACCCGCCTGTTGTATTAGTATTATATCATTTTTTTCACAGAAATGTTCAGGCCTTTTTAGAATTATTCTTTCCATAAGTTTTCCCACATGTGTGTAAGAGCGACAGGTCTGTAATTATTTTCATCTGATTTTGACTTTCCCTCCTTGGGAATAGGGGGTAACAGTAGATTGTTTCCATAAGAATGGCTGAATCCCTTCAAACCAACATTTTTGAAAAAATGAACTTAGAAAAAGTGTTATATTAACTGGTAAATGTTTTATCATTTCATTGGAAATTGCATTTTGGTCCACAGATTTTTTCTTTGATCCAAGGTTTGAAATTGCATCTTTTGTTTCCTGAAAAGTAATAGGAGCATTTGTATAGTAATTGTTATTGGGACTTTTTACATTGTCTTCGTTTTCGTCCATTTTTTCTCTAAGCTGTTTTTGTTCTTCTGAGAGGCCTTCGAAGTTACTATTTTTGCAAAGGCATCTGCAAATGCTTCAGCCTTTTCAAAATTGGAAGGAAATTCGTTATTTTCCAATTTTAAGGGGTACCAGGATGACTTATTCCATTTTTCATTTCTTTTATTTTTTTCCAAGTTTTATGGAGATCTTTATGATTTTGAACCTCATTTTCACAGAAATTTGACCAATATTCTTCCTTTGCTTTTTCATTCACTCTATTACTGTGATTTTTTGCTTTGTTTTTTTCAGCAATCTTTTCTGGATCTGTTTTATTTTTTAGATACATTTTATAAGCCTCCATTTTTTGTTCTCTTGCTTCTTCACAGAAAACATTCCCCCAAACATTTCCTGTATATTTTCTTGTTTTATCAGGATTACATTTAGGGATTGAAAGCTCAGCTGCACGCAAACAGTATCAACAAATTTCATGTAGCTTGTATCAACATCATCAACCATCATCTCCTCGCAATTGCAAATAGAAAGCATGTTTTCAAATCTATCCCAATCAGCTTTGTTGTAGTTAAATTTTGGGATTTGATCTTTAGTGAGATCAGAAATAGTTTGTTTTACTTTGATGGAAATAACTATTGGTAAATGATCACTGCCTAGCGAGTCTTTAAATGTGTCCCATTCACAACTTGAGCGATTGCAGCCGACAT
>CM031619.1:45432473-45444973 GCA_018398815.1 Conus ventricosus
CACACACACACCACACACACACACACACACTCATGGACGTCTCCCAACTCGCACCTGCCATGTGGCCTCGTGATGGATGCTTTGCAACTCAAAACTAGAGTCAGCTCCATTTTCTGACGAAGACTCCTTGCCAGACTCTTCAGCCGAACTCCCCCCCCCCCCCTCCCACCCCCCACCCCCACCCCCACCCCATCCCCACCCCCTCAGTTGTTCTGGAGGTGGTGATCGTACGATCTTGCCTCCTGGATGATGCGATTATCATTCCATGTCTGTTTGAGGTAAAAGGGTGAATGTCCAATTGCTTGCTTTCCCTTTTTACACCTAAATATATCCTTGTTCTTTTTCATCTACATGCTGCCTCGGACGCGGTATAGATCCATGCTTATTCTGCAGTATGTTCTGAATTGGTATTGTATGCTCGTGTAGGTGGCTCCACTTTACGTAGAGTGCAAGGTCATCGACGACCAAGAGAGGACTCGGAACCTGGTTTCATGCTTTCATTTATTTACTGAAGAGATCACGGGAAGAGTAGGCTTCCCATGAGAAACACCACGCTCCTGTTTCGTGGAAGTCAGACAGCGTTGCGCTTGCACGAATTTCAAACTATCGATCTGCCAGAAAGTTTTGAGTGATCTGCTAAAATGGCCTCGATATCCCAGCTCATGAAGATCTGTAAGAATACTAGGTTTCCAGGTAGTGTCATATGCTTCCTTTACATCGAAAGAAAGGGCTGTAATATGCTGTGCTTGGTGTTTTTGTTTTTTGTTTGTTTGTTTTGTTTTTCACAAAAGCTTTACGCTTGATATTTTTTGTGTGGTGTTTGTTTATTTGTTTATTTGGTTTTTACAAAAGCGTTGCGCTTTGTATGTCTATGTGGACAAAAATTGTCTCCTGTGGATTGGTACTTGTGGAAACGGCGCTGTTTAATTACCAAAATGCCATCGATTTAAAGCTTCCGCACGAGTCAGCAGGTGTCATTTTACTTTTCCCATCAGTTTACAAAGACCACTGGTCAGAGGTTTGGGTTCGATGATTTTTGGAATTTGCCACATTTCCAGGCTTTGAAATGGGACTAATCAAGGGTTTACGCCAGGGTGGCGGAAAGGCCCTCGTCTTGTAGATATGATTGTAAACTTTGAAAACAATGTAAGAGACAAAAGACTTTTCAAAACAGTCGATGGTAAATTCAATGAAGACAAACCGAGTTTTGTACACCCACGTTCAAAGTGGACATGGGGAGTGCTTCCTTTTCCTTCTACACCGGCTTTGACGCAGCTATAGTCTGTTCTTTTTTTTTTTTTCTTTTTTTTTTAAATACAAGATTAGCAGGCTCAGCCTGGGGCGTGATGACCTAAAGCCTCGGCTTCTGCGCAGTACACACCAAACAAAGCGATAGCTTGTACATGTACCAGGGTCTGCATTAGTCTGACGTTTTATTATACACAGTTATGTTTGTTTTTTTTTTTGTTTTTTTTTTTACTTCGGCGGGGGGTGGGGGGGGGGTGAGGGTGGGGGGGGGATCTAATAATCAGCAGGCTGTCACTCTCTGCAGAGCAGGGAGAGTTGACAGTTCAAAACTGACTTACAGCTCAAAACTAAACTTTCAGCTCAAAACTGACTTTCAGCTCAAAACTGACTTTAGAAGGGGTAAAAAAAAAAAATTATTTACAAAAAAAAAAAATACTATTCCGCCGGACAAAAAGGACAAACAAATTACAAGACAAAACACGACGCGTTTCGACCTCTTTGGTCTTTTCGGCGAAGTGGAAAAACACTCCAGGACAGTGAAAACGAAGGAGAAGCAGTCACTAATTTCCACACACTGGCTGCAAAATGGACGTTTGAAAGTCACTGCGGTCACACAAACTGGGTCCATATAAAAGCGAGGCACCACAAAG
Source organism: Conus ventricosus (assembly GCA_018398815.1). Lineage (NCBI taxonomy): Eukaryota > Metazoa > Mollusca > Gastropoda > Neogastropoda > Conidae > Conus > Conus ventricosus. The sequence continues at coordinate 45,434,372 of CM031619.1, forward strand.
CGAGCAACATTTACTGCATAACAAAGGCACTTGGCCAAAAGACGTGTCTCGATTTTCTTAACGAGGCAACTTACGTCGATTTTAGTGGAACAACGATTTTTTTTTTTTTTTTTACACTGGGGGGTTTATATGCATTCGCCGAATTCGACAAACGTGCTTTGTACGACAGGGTTAATGTATGCTGGGTCTTTTGTATGGGCGGCTTTTCTTTATTTGTCAGCATGCGCCATTCCCGGATGGGTGGGTGCAGAGAGACAGTGAGTGAAAGGCTGTGTGGTTTTATGCGCGTCAGTGGCTCCGACAGGTTTGGGGAGTGTACCTCTGTGTTGCTCGTTCCTGTGGTTATTTGTTCATTTATTTATCTATTCATTTGTTTGTTTGTTTGTTTTGTTAATTTATTTGTCTGTCTATCGCGTGTGTGTTGTACGTTCCTTCGATTATTTATTTATCTATTTATAAATTCATTCGTTTATTCATTTATTCTCTTGTTTATATATTTTTTTAAATTTTTTTTTCTTTTTTTTTTTTGCTGTCCCAACCTCTGCGCCACCTCAGAGGCAGTGCACCCACGCCGCTCATTCCGACACCCCCTCCACAGCTACAGCCCGGTCGGCCCAGCAGCAGCCCCGGCACCGGCAATCCACAGGGAGCAGTCAATGTCAAGTCGTCAAGAGGCAACCCACCGGAGGAGACATGCACTGCTGCCGAGTCACTTCGGTAGTGTTCAGTGGCGCCTGTTCTGATCTAACATACGCAGGACACCCCCACTAAGCCCCCTACTGACGACAATAATTGCTTAGTCGCGGAGCCGGCGTTAGTGAGCTCTCCCTCCGGGAGGACGCCACCACGTCCGTCCAACGACAGCCCCCATGGACACGCCGATACCGTTGACCCCGACAGAACCAAACAAAGGCCACAGACGTAGAGAGAACATCGAAATTGAGGTCACCATGAGAGCAGGGCATGAAGGGCCACAGAATTTGAGACTTTTTTTTTTTAAATGCTGATCGATGAGAATGAGGATGATTAAGATGATGCTACGGATTTCCATTTCGGTCTGAGACTACATGACAGGGCTGCACTCTACGCTTCCTTTCATAATGTATCCCGGCGTCAACCAGGCCCGAGAGGTATAGGCACCTGCAGTGTTGGTCAGGAAATTTGAGCAACACTCTCAGAAACGCATCCATTAAGTGGATGAAACTCGACTGTGTGGTCCCAGTCTTCCCAACTGAGTCCGCAGCAAACTCAACTCTGGGTAGGAGCCGGTCGGGGCAGAAAAAACCCACATGACTCTGATGGGATTCGAACCCACGACCTCCCAGCCGGGAGTCCGCGACGCTGACCACTTCGCCACGGTGGCTGGCTTGTTTGTATTTCTTTGCTTGTTTGTTTGTTATTCATATATTCATTTCATTTGCGTTTGTTTACATTTTCGTGTGTGCCTTTTGTTTGTTTGTTTGTTTTTGTGAAATACATTTTCCATTGTTTTGTACTGTCGTTCCGCGTTGATTTCTCCACATGTATACTGTCCTCACACTCGCATATGCAGACATCCAGCGCGCAAGCGTATGTGCAAGTCTCCACCAGGCACACTCATAGGTTCACGTGCAAATGTACACGAATATGCGTGCGCACGCACGCACACAAATAAAAAAACAACCACACGTACGTGCTCGCGCACGCGGCGCGCGCACACACACACACACACACACACCCACACACACACACACACAACACACACACACGCACACAGCCGCTTACACATGCAAGCGCGCGTTCGCACACACACACGCGCGCCGCACCTCACACACGCTACGCACGCAAGTCGGAGTGCGCACGCACAACGCACGCACTCACACATACACACCACACACACACGCACACACACACACGCGGCGCGGCGCGCGCACGCACCTCTCAGAGAGAGAGAGTGAGGGAGAGAGAGACGGATACGGATTTATTTTGTCATATAATAGGCCTTTGCCCTATTGAAGGGGTTTTTTGCTTGCATTTGGAAATAATTCAAGATATTTTAATACTGTGAGAGAAAGGAGTGAGAGAGAGAGTGAGAGAATTGGAGAGGAGATGAAAGAGAGAGAGAGATGAGAGGAGAGAGAGAGACGAGAGAGAGAGAGACGCTACAAACAACAGAGGGAGATGGAATAGAGGGAAAAAAGAGGGAGGGAAGAAGCCGAGAGAGAGTGTGAGAGAGAGAGAGACGAGTGAGAGGAGAGCAAGAGAGAGCAGAGAGAGAAGAGAGAAAGAGAAGAGAGTAGAGGAGTAGAGAGAGAGAGAGTGAAAAGAGACGAGGAGAGATAGATATGTGAGAGTGACCTGAGGAGAGAGGAAGCGTGGGGAGGAAAGAGAGGTAGAGAGAGAGAGAGCGCGTACACAGAGAGGAAGAAAGAAGAGTGGGAGGTGACGCACATTCAAACAGAGACTGAAAGGAAAGACAGAGTAAGACAGAACAGAACAGACAGCAGTGATGCAAACCAAGGTAACAAGGCACTCCCAAACCTGTTTTTGTTTTTTTTTGTTTACCGGAGCCAGCTTGTAAGGCAGACATCCGTGTGGTTTCTGTTGGCACGGGAAATAGCCCAACGTAGATCTCCTGCCCGTCAGTTACTTCATCAGCTCCAGTATTAATGTTGTTGGTGTTGTTGTTGCATGTTCGCTGTTGCTGTTGTTGTTGTTGTTGTTGTTGTAGTTATTGTTGTTGTTGTGTTCTTTTTTGTTCTTGTATTGGTGTTTATTTTCCCGCTGGTACTGTGGTCTAGTTGTATAGTAGTAATTCACTTTCACGTCTGTTCACTTATGTGATATTAGACGATGATGAGAGTGAGAGGGGGGGGAGGGAGGGAGGGACGAGAGGAGAGAGAGAGGAGAGAGAGGTGATGAATGAGAGAGTGTGGGAGATGAGAGAGAGAGGAGAGAGAGAGGGAGAGAGATGCGTAATTCTTGTGACTATGTAAGCGTATGATTAATGTGGTTTATCTAAAGTGATATAAAATATACCTACCTAACATCCCTATCAATCATACCTGCAAATGACCTTAAAGGAAAATGATTAAACTGGAATAGCTGTGTCTCAGATATTGGTTTCAAAGCTATGTCATTCTTATTTCACAAAACAAGCTTACACATGGCTTTTGTTTTGTTTGTTTGTTTGTTTGTTTGTTGTTGGTTGGGATGTATACCCACATCTTAAAAGGGACACTGCCTCCGGAAAAACATCGATGAGATCAAGGCAGCTATGCTTGGCTGAGCAAGGGTTCAGGTGTGCGTCAAGAGGCTCGATCGGGAGATCGACTCATGAACTGATCTGAAATTGTTTGTTGTTTGTTTGCTTCTTCATGTTGGGCAGCTTGATGAGCCAATGATCAGCGGTGCTGGTTGTACGGGTTTCAGTTCTTAAATGTTTCGCTGAGGAATCAGAACAGGCTGAGTAGTGGACAGGCATACCTCATCAGATTCCTGAAACAAGTCACTTCTTTTTTTTTTTTTAAATTCAGGAAGTCTTTTATTCCATTCGCCACTGGAAAGTGAGAACGGATGGCGGCGGGCGGGAAGCGGGGGTGGATTAGGGAAGGGAGGAAGTGTGTGGGGGGTGGGGGTGGGAGGGGGGGTCTCCGATGATTAAAAAAAATTTTTAAAGGATGATCCAGGTGCAAAGTGAGGCGATGCAGGCGAAACTCTAAAACAAATACCGAAAAAAATATTATTAGGCATCATGCACAAAAAAAACAACACACACACACACACAATTATAAGCGTAGACAAACGAATCACAAAACAAACACTTGACGACGTTTCGACCTCTTAGGTCTTCTGTCAGTCAGGGCAGGTACACAACTCATGTCAAAAACCATAACCGAACAGAGCAATTAACTTATCTTCAGCCATCCAGTTCGGCGCAAAGATGGGCGTTGAATGTTTTTGTTTTTTTTTTTTACTAAAAGAAAATTTAGAAAAGTTTTATATGAGAAAAAGAAAAAGAAAAAAAATAACGAAGCGGGCATTTGGCTGTTAGAAAAGAAAAAGAAAAACACGGAAGGTGCTGGGGAGGACCAGAGAAGCACTGTCTTACCTGCTTTGAGCAGTCCTGTACACATTGGAGGACTGCGCTGTGTTTTGACGTATGGGTTTCAGGCACGCGCAGGACACGCATTAGATATCATGGGGACATAACTGCTCCTGAACAGGGAGGTAAATAGACTACTGGATGCAGCTTCATAAACTGCCTTTTTAAGTAGCATCCCCCTGGTTGGGACCAGCACCGTATTTCTTGACTGCAGAGCCCAACCGGCGAATATCACCACCCTCAGGGTGAGTGTACGGTGCAGCAGCTAGCTCAGTGGTCGGGTCGCGCTGAGTTTCGACCTTCGCATGTGTCAGTGTGACTACGCTCTTTCATATTGCGGCTCCCTTTACACCGAATCGCTCGCTTGAGAATGTGGGTGGTATCTATTTAGACTGCCAGACACACAAGACCAACAGCGTCATTTAACTAGAAACTGTGTCAGGAGGGGCAAGGGTTTGATCTTGCCACTCATTCGTGGATACTTCATTTTTAAATCGCTGCCTCACTTTGCTATAGCAGGACAGGTGTGTGGTCCTTAGTGGTTTATGGACTAGGTCCGCACGCCGTGCCGACATTTGTCGTGGTGAAAATGAAAAACTCCTAGCGATTTTGGTGTTGATCTGTTGTACTGACGTGTGAACCGAGATAAGATCAAATGTGGTTTAACAAGGATAAGGTTAATAGGTTGATTCGTCCAATGAGATTTTACGTAACGGCAGAGGACCGGGGAACACAAACTGCAGTTTCGACAGACGGGCTTTGATGCACGGACGAAGCAAGAACGAGCCACAAAGGAAAAAATAGAATATTTTTTGGGGAAAAAAAACCAAAAACAAAAAAAAGGGAAAGGGACGTGAGAAGAGAGAGACATGGGGACGAGAGAAAAACAGAACGATGTCAAGAATTACGAAATGACTGAGGTAACCAGTAGAAGTAAGTGGCGTTACGGTCTTCGAAGAGGTGTGTGTGCATGTGTTGTGTGTGTGTGTGGGTGTGTGTGTGTGTGTGTGTGTGTGTGTGTGTGTGTGTGTGTGTGTGTGTGTGTGTGTGTGTGTGTGTGTGTAGTGTGTGTGTGTGTGTGTGTAGTGTTTGTGTGTGTGTGTGTGTGTTTGTGTGTGTTTTGGGTGTGTGTGTGTGTGTGTGTGTGTGTGGTGTGTGTGTGTGTGTGTGTGTGTGTGTGTGTGTGTGTGTGTGGGTGTGTGTGTGTGTGTGTGTGTGTGTGTGTGTGGTGTGTGTGGGTGTGTGTGATGTGTGTGTGTGTGTGTGTCGTAGTGTGTGTGTGTGTGTGTGTGTGTGTGTGTGTGTTTGTGTGTGTGTGTTGTGTGTTACATGTGGGACACGTGTAAGGCGACGGTTTTTTTGGTTCAGGCATGAATTATGATAAAAAAAAAAAACAAAAAACTGTACTCTTTATGAATATCGTCAGAGACCTAACTATTCTTATTTGTATTTATATATTTATATATTTATATATATATATATTTATATATATATATATATATATATTTGTGGACGGGTACCGACGCTTTACCCCTCGTTATTAAAATATGATTTTCATTTCAGGGATGCAGGGGTTTGAGACAGAAGTATTTACGCTGTCACAACCAAAATGCGCTCTCGATTAGGATCACAACGCAATCTGTCACTCACATAGGGCCCGCACAAAGGTGACGGCGAGGGGAAACTGTAACATTTAATTAGGAAAATAATCAACTTTATTTAATCTTGACTCCGCGCCCACACCCGTCACTACACAACCACAACTTTCGGTCATCATACAACAATGTAAACTGCATACGACAAATATCTTAAATCGCATCCCCTTTTCCTTCAATCCACTCTTCATTAAACAATGGAAAGACTATATTCCACAATTCTGTTTGAACACGTATAAACTTATGAACATATTAAACGTACATAAATTGGCCAGAATTCCCTTGGTTGATGTCACGGATTCTTCATCCAATGTAAACGACCACGAGCAGAAGCTGGCACACTTTTGTGTCCTCACGATTGGCCAAATCCCAGTTGGGGGACACTGGCAACGTTGCTTGGTCGCACCCTCACACGGTGTCTCCCGGTATCAATCAGTTCTTAGCCTCTCCACGGAAACGAAAGGGCTCCTGTCGGCCTCTGCACAGGTATTCTCTGGCTTGCAAACACCCCACCGTTGTACTGGCTGCAGCTCCCTGTCTAGGCCCTACAGGCTGGTACACATATTGCTGTCGGGACCGTTCCCCACACGGGAGACAAGTCTTCTCGTCTTCGGCGTCCGAGGGCTACAGCAACTCCACTGTCATACGTCCCCACCCAGGTGGGACAACGTGGCCGACAGCTAAACCTCTGCTTCAACGCGGTATTTTCTTGTGCCTCAGCAAGACGGGCGAGTTCACTTTCCCTATATGTGAGTCACACACTCCATGGTTCAACGCAGCTTATATTCATTCTCAAACAAGAGAGAACCGAGTTTAACTGGCTCAACCATGGAATCACGGGCACACACACATCACCACAATTTGTACCAATAAATTCCAATGTTATTTGTTATTCCAACATAGGAATACTAGTGCACCTACACATACACACACTCAACAGCGGCTAGCGCAAATCAAAAGACTTGGGCAACTGTGGTTAAAGCATAACCTCTATTCATAACATACATGTTCGGGATTCCCCCTAAGCTTCCCAGTACTACTGCCGGGACTTCTCTACCAGCAATGCTGATGCTTATAAGTATTTACTACTCTTAGATAATCAAGGGGAGAATACTCACTTAGGCGATGACTTCCATTCATTCCTCAGAACTCAGGAGACTGGATGGTCGCTGTACTCTGCCGGCAGGCTGACGGGCACACGACCAGTGACGGTCTAACTCGACACGATCGCCTTCCCTTCTGGCCCAACTGGAGAACCCAGTGATTAGCCAGTCCGTGGTCGGACTGGACTTTCTCTAACCAAGGACCGGCAGTGTCGGCAAACTCCTTGTCATCTATCCTCGGACATTGCGAAACTCTTCTCCAGCAACTCACCCTCCATCCAGGAAACAACCGGAGGTATTCCCAGTCTTGTGATGCATGAGTTTCGCTCACTTGCGACACCCAAGGGAAACTGCTCTAACTAACAGCAAAAATTCCCTTAATTTGCTAATTGCTCGAGAACAGTCGGCACGTCTCTTTACACCCCCGTAACCTTAGAATCGTTGTTCCTTTCATTCATTTCATCAGGACGAATGTTCGCAGATTGGATATAAACATACTCAATTGGAATGGGTCGATCATAACAGTTTACTACCCCTATGCTTATTGACATCAATTCCTCAACATCTTCACATGGTAAAATGTACTTATTAAAACCAATAAATCACAAATTTGACTAATACATAGATCCAACTCTTTGGTTCAGTCATTAAACATCTGTGCACAACATTTAACTCTAAATGACCTACATATATCAAGAACTCTTCCTTGGCGTTGCTATCAGCATGTACCGACATATTAATTTATCATCGCAATCATTATAAATATAGCCACAATCAAATGATTAACACAAGATTCAAATTCAGGTGTGTGGACCCCCTGCCTACTTAAATTCAAAATCCACTTCAGGCGTGTGGCCACAATCCACAAGGACAAGATTCAAATTCAGCGTGTGTGGCCCAGCCTACATAACTTCAAAATCAAATTCAGGCGTTTTGGCCCCATAAAATTGCTAACACGGTCTCACCAAAACAATATGCAAATCATGCATTTTACTGATTTCACAAACATGTAAGGTCATTTTAACCACTTTACGATCAGTGAAACAAGACAACATAAAGCAAAATGATATCAACGAGAAAAAATCAATAAATCTTAAACACGTGAGCTTGCACTCATCCCCGCCCATATATGGGGCAATGAACAAGCACTATCGACAGTTAAGTCTAAATGAAAAAAAAACGTAACATGTACTGGAAACATAGACTCGGAACCCCCGCCCTATACTGGGCAATCAATTCAATTACACAACTGGCCGCTACATCATTTACACAGTAGATATCCGTATACAGATGAATGCTAACTACCACCACCACAACAGCAGCAGCACCGTGGCATTGCTCCTGCCTTTGTTCTACTTCTTTTGTTCACACTACAACTGCAACACCTGGAAGGCACTACCTCTACCCTTGACCTACTCTTGCAATATCAATCTTTGACCCCCCGTTTGTGGCTCGCCACTTGTACCTGGCGCAGCGAAAGTTTGCGAATTCCAGGATTTACAAGAGACGTCCAAGGGGAGCACCTTTCACACAGTTTGTCCTTATGGAGCGGCGTGTAATTCTGCCGATCTCTTCTACTCCGCTGTCCGCACCATGCCAATGCGACGACGATCAGTCTCCCCTTTTCAAATATGTTATGAGATGATCCCTCCTATTTTAATACCGAACCGATTTTCATTTCTATGATGGAAATCCCCTTGGTTGAATCCACTCAGTGCCTATGACATTACTTGCATCAGCCTTTTTTCCTTTACCACTTTCCTGGACCATGGATCGTCTGCTCCTGTGAGCTGAATATTATTGGATTTTCCTTAAACGGCTTGCAGGTTCTCCTTGACCGTCTTGCAATGACGTTATTCCTGCCCCCTGGTTCCAGTTACTCTGTGGTCCACTCTTGGCCACGCCGACCCTGTGGTCCGCCACCGTGGCTCCTACATTTCTGACTGCAACGGCAACGCCAACAACTTTTTGTTCACACACTGCGGCCACCTTGGCCCACGGCACCGACCTCGCGGCCACCTCCATTGGCCTACGGCACCGTCACTACGGCCACCTCCATGGACTACGGCACCTGCCACTACGGCCCATTTGTGGTCCCAGTTGCACCACCACCAAGGCCACCTTCTTGGCCTAACCACTTGCTCTACTGCTTGCGGCAGCCTGTGCACTCACACTGCGTTCTGTTTACTTTCCTACCCCTGCACTTGACCCTTGCTTTCCCTTACGTGACTAGCAGCTGGTTTTAGGCTTCGGGTGGATATAACATACACCCATAACATAGCTTGGATAGGGAAGATTGTTTTGCACTGCTGCAGTGAGAGAACGCCTGACAAAACTTGGATCGCACTTTTGACACGGTCCAAAGGTAAGCCTGTTTAATTCTCCATCTGCATATTCGCACGCAGGTGGTTTCCCGGGGATAGTCTGTCTCTCTCTCAAAAACCGGGCTCTAACATTGCGCTAGAGTCAGTCTCGTACTAACAGCAGGTCACCGGGCCTTTCCCGTTTTTACTACTGCCATAGTTGTTGCGTGGTTGCACTCTGCCTTCCTGTTGAATTGTTTCACAGCATCAATAGAATGTATCTCGCCACTCCGCTACATTCCTTGGACCGACTTTGGACCCTCTCGCCACATTTAAAACATGTGCGTGCCCCACGAACATTCTCTTGAGTACACTGTGCTCGGGACTTAGAATGCGTTTCTACTGCGCCCTAAAAGGTCTCGCCTCCTGTTTGTAGGGAGGCGGCGAATCATCCCTGAATGAGTGGTCTGGGGCATTATGGGACGAATGGTTTGATCCCTTCACCTCATTACGCTGTTCATGGGCGATTCAGACCTGTCTGCAAATTTCTCACAAACTCCTCTTAACGTCCTAATCTCTTTCCGCCAGAATACTGTGCAGATCCTTCGACAAGTGGAGAGAATTTGCTCCTTTCGGATCTCCCTCCTCAAAAGATTCAAATGTTTGTTCGATGTTCCCTATCCTTAGCATTGTCAAGAGAGCACTTAGCAGATTAAGGAAATGTACGTGGTCTCACACTGAATTTTCGACGGTTTTCTCTGGATCAATTTCCTATATCTATCGGGGGTTACCTGGTACAATCTGAAACAAGGAATCGGCACCGACTAATAATCTGTATGTTTTTCCGGTGGTTAAGCAGAAAAAAGCATACCTAGCTTTGGGTTGTCTGCAGCGCAGACAAATTTGTGGCCCTACGTTCTTGGGTACGCATGATCTTGGCAATCCTTGCAAATTGCGAATGAAATCCTCTAAATTGGTCCGGGTGCATAATCGTAACCTTGGCATATTGATCATAGGGATGACATGTGGTGCAAAAGTTCACTTGAGATTTTGCTTCCCCGTCCCGTTCTTTTCTCCTATTTTAATTTTTTTTAAATCAAACTGCATTATCTTCTCTCTTTCTCTATTTTCTCTTTCCAGTTCTCTTTCTTCTTTCCTCTCTTTCCTCCTTATCCCTTTCTCTCTCTCTTTCCCGTTTCTTTCTCTCTCCTCTTCTTTCCCGTTCTCTATCTCCTTTTCCAGTTCTCTTTCTCTCTATCTTTTTTCCCTTTCTCTCTCCTCTTTTTCCCGTTCTTCTCCTCTTTTTAACGTTCCCTTTATCTCTCTCTTTTGCAGTTCTCTTTCTCTCTCTCTTTCTCCGTCCTCTTTCCTTCTCCTCTTTTTCCCGTCTCTTTCTCTCTCCTTTTTTCCCGTTCTCTTTCTCATCATCTTGCTTTTACCTTTGTATTTTCTGGGCC
>CM031619.1:45454973-45459973 GCA_018398815.1 Conus ventricosus
CACAGACACAATCAGCCGTGTCTCTCTGATGAGTCCGATCCAGCGGACGAAAGGCCTAGGAGCAGGCAATACAAATAGATCTGCCTTCGAAGGGAAGTACGATGGTTCCCTCAGGCTGCTAGTGAAGGGTTTCCATATTTATAATATATTCCCCCATTTTTTTTCATCTTTAATTTTTTTTTTTTTTAAATTCAAATCTTTGCCAAGTCATTACTATAATGACTGAAGAATTGTTAACCTGCACTTGTTTTCTCCCACTATTTAATTGTTCAGAGAGAGAGAGAGAGAGAGAGAGAGAGGATCATCGTTGAACGGTTTCTAGTGCCGGACACTTTTGGAATTTTCGAGTCAAACTCGTAACCTTGTAAGTTGTTGGGGTGGGGGGTTTAGGGGTTGGGGGTGAGGGGAGCGGTGTCTAACGACACCCCTGGGAGAGGTTTTATAATAACTTCTTCGAGCATAGCATTTCTTCAGAGGCCGTTGATGGCGAAGCTGGACAGATCTACAATACTACACCCATGATAAAAAATCTCACCATTCCTCCAACTACAAGCTCAGTGTCTGTCATGACTCGGATCCCTCTGTGAACGCGAGGTCTGCTTCTGCCAATCGGCAGGAAGTCAGCAATATTGGATGAATCACGTGGCCCGACATATACAATAATGTCTATAAATAAGAAAAAAAAAGTCGGAAGTGAAAATCAACATTGAAACAATCAAAAGAGTTTGAGTCATTGGTTCGTTGAAAATCCCCGTCATCTTCCAGATGACGATAAAGGGTATTTTAAAGATCTAGAGATGTAAAAAAAAAAAAAAAAAAAGTAAAAATAAAAAGAAGAAAATCCGTCCGACTTATGTTCAGCCATTGTTTTTTGTTTGTTTGGGGTTTTGTTTGTTTGTTTGTTTTGTTTTGTTTTGTTTTGTTTTTGGTCCACAGGCACCAAAAAGTTTTCATGTTCTCTGATTGGTAGATGGAGACCTGGGCATTTTCAATCTCGTCACCCTTTTCTTCTCCGGTCGAGGTGAAAAGTGTTGAGCCGCTCTGTAGCGCTGTCATCAGCTTCATCATGTCTAGTTTCAAAGTGAGGTGACTGCAAGCAGATTTTGGAACAAATCTTAAAAAGAAATAATTCTTAGAGAGTCCGCTAAATACAAGGATAAACATATTCCAAGACAAAACACCATGTCTTGTAATTCATTTCTCGTTGGGTTTTTGTTGTTGTTTGCTTTTGTTTCGTTTTTTTTTTTTTTTTTTTGCTGTTGTTTTTTTGTGGGGGGAGGGCGGACTCACTAAGAATTATTTTGTAAAATCATCACGTCTGTCGATCCGTCCCCACAGGTCCAACTCCAGAGTCATCATCCTTGCCATCCTAGGGGGCGCCGTGGTCATCGCCATCGGCCTGGCCATTGGTCTCGCCATCGGCCTGAGGTCACGTGACTCGGACTGCCCGGATGAGACGGAGGAAAAAACCGGAGCCGCCGAAGGAGTACAAATCCAATTACGGCAGATACCGCTTTGCCGCCGTGGCCACGGATGCCGCCGTCTGCTCTCAGATTGGAACGTGAGTACTGGGAAATAGAGTGGTAGCAGTGTTGATGGTAGAGGGTGGTCTCAGATTGGAACGTGAGTACTGACTGGTAAACAGATTGGTAGCAGGGGTGATAGAAGATAGTGCTTTCAGATTGGAACGTGAGAACTGACTGGTAAACAGATTGGTAGCAGGGGTGATGAAAGATACTGCTTTCAGATTGGAACGTGAGTACTGACTGGTAAACAGAGTGTTAGCCGTGGTCATGGAAGATAGAGTTCTCAGATTGGAACGTGAGGCCTCATTGGATCTGTAACAAACACATGCGATCTATTTTTTTTCACAGCATCATTTTGAAAATGAGTGGAGTATAAGGTGCCCCTCATGTACACATCCAAATCGCACGCGTACGTACGCGCTCGCGGGCATGCATGCACACACGCGAGCGCGCGTGCACACACGCACGAACACACACACATAAACACACACATATATTGTATAAGATAGCGTGTGTGTGTGTGTGTGTGTGTGTGTGTGTGTTTTGTGTGTGTGTGTGTGTGGTGTGCTTGTTTGTCTGTGCGTGCGTGCATGCGTGTGTGTGTGTGTGTGTGTGTGTGTGTGTGTGTGTGTGTGTGTGTGTGTGTGTGCTTGTTTGTCTGTGCGTGCGTGCATGCGTGTGTGTGTGTGTGTGTGTGTGTGTGTGTGTGTGTGTGTGTGTGTGTGTGTGTGTGTGTGTGTGCCTACGTGTTAGGTCTTCAATTTAACGTCTATACACATTATGTGATATTAGACAAACATAATCTATAAGAATAACATTAACAGAAACAGCAAAAAATGAATAACTAATATAAAACATCGAAGAATAACCGGTCATAACAAGGACGTTACAAAACACCAGTTCCCATTTTACAAAACAGAAAAAATAGGTCTTTGATGCAATGAAACAGCAATTTACACATTAGTGATAAATCGGTTACAACTGTATCCAGAGAACAATTAGGTAGAGGTGGTAGTTTGAGGTTTTAAACTGTTTGCAGTGGAAAAGTATGTGGGAATTTGATATCATTTCACCACAAAGGCATGTTATATTTTGCAAAACTTTGTCTTAAAAGCGTTCAGTTTGATCTTATATATTAGCGAAATTATGATTCGAAAAACGGCCAAACTACATTGATAAAAAGAATGAAGTGTGTCAAAGTTTAATATCTGGTTTATGCGAGTATCAAGAGAACATCCCGAATTTGTAGTTTTTTTCCTAAAATGTTTCCAGCATGCATTTTCTAGAAGACTGTATCCTCATGGATAGACAATGGGATACTGATAACCTCCGACCCGCTAGTATTTTTCGCTCCCCGTTTTGCTGCTCTGTCTACTCTCTCATTAAACTGAATCCCACAATGAGAAGGAACCCAACAGAAACTAATTCTTGTACCCCTAATAATCAAGAAATGTATTAGGTGATGAATATCTGTAATCAGATCTTGTTTTAAACTATAGGGTTTGTTTTATTAGGGCGATAAAACTGATTTTGAATCGACGCAAAAGAGGACTTGGAATATTGGATTTGAAAAGTCAAGTAGAAATACAAAGCCATTAGAATGGCAGTTAGTTCTGCTGTAAAAATATCTGTTTTTTTCCAAGATAATAAGATTTTTCAGTTTTCAATGAAGGAATTGTAAATGCTGCACCTGCTTCTTTGGTATCCAAAAGAGACCCATCTGTATAAATTTTAAGATGAAAGGGATACGAATTTTCAATATACTCATTTACTATTTGGCTATCAGGTTTTCATTGTCACTTTTTTTCATCGACGTATGGCTAATATCAAATGATGCTCTTTGAAGTTCCCCTGGTGGGATGGGAGATGCGGGAAGTTTAGGTCGATTTATATCGCCGATGGTTAACTTTTGATTCACTGAACAGATCTGAAGTGAAAGTTCCAATAGTTGTGAGTGAAGAAATTGATTTTGCCCTTTTTGGGAAGCTAATGTCAGATCTCAAACTGACTTCATTCTCAAACGTTGCTGTCACGTGTTGAAATTCGTAAGACATATTTTGCGACAGCTAGCCGTCGATGTTCATCTAATGGTAATACTCTACTTCGCTATATGTTCCCAAAGATGATGCATGATACGGCACACCAAGAGCCAGTTTGAACGCTTTGCAATCCAAAATTTGCATTTATTAAGTAAACTTTTCGGAGCACTGAAAAAGACTTCCTGCCCGTAAGAGAGTCTAGAACGTATCAGTGACAATGCCAGCTGTTTCAGTACATTAGCACCTTGGCCCCAGTTTTGCTTCTGTATAACTTTTAAAAAGTTAAAGCTTTTTCGAGCCTTTGTTTTAAAAAATATTGTATATGATAATTCCACGACAATTTTGAACTAATGTATACTCCGAGAAATTTCACTATTTGTCTGTATTCTATAGTCTCGCCCTTTATATGAAAAATGGGTAATTCTGGTGGATCTGGCCCACTATTAAAAAGTAGAAGATTTGTTTTTTCCGGTGATAACATTAATCCATTCTCCTTCATGTAGGTTACTTAGTTTATTGAGTTTCCAATTGATATAATTTTTTTAAATAGTTAAGCTGTCTTTTGGGTGTTTTCCTTTTCATAGTAACTTTCATCCACATAACTATGTCATCTGCATATTGTACTAGAACAACATTATTCGATACAGACTGTGGCAAATCATAAAGCAAAATATTAAATAAATAAGGGGCAATAACTGACCCCTGTGGGATTCCCATTTTAGGAAATCGTTTGGGTGGAATACTTGTTGCCAACATTTGTCTGCATGCTTCTTTCAGATAAAAAGTTCTTAATATAGCCATATATATTTCCAGATAGACCAATACATTTTAGTTTGTATAGTAATCTGTCATGCCACACGTGATCGTAGGCTTTCTTTATATCAAAGAATGTGGCCAGTATATTTTTCCTACGAGCAACTGATGTTTAATCTGCGTAGTCAGTTTAACTAAATGGTCGACTGTACCTCTCCCCTTCCTAAAACCAGCTTGGTTAGTGGGAATAACTTTTCTTTTATCACAGTAATGAATTAATCTGTTTAGAACTATCTTTTCTAACAGCTTCCTGTGTGTGATGTTAGAGCGATAGGTCTATAATTGTTCATATCTTTTTTTGACTTTCCTTGTTTAGATACTGGAACTACGATTGAGTGCTTCCATATTGGGGAATACAGCCCACATCCCAGCATTTCTGTAATAATTCGTGCAGTAGTGTTATCCAGTTATCTGGCAGATGTTTTAATAGAATGATGATATTGCATCTGCTCCAACAGCTGTTTTCTTTGCGCTTGAAGAAAATAGAGTATCTTTTAGTTCACTTAAAGTAATTGAAGCATTGATATAATTTGCGTTATTTGCTACAGGATCTTTGTACATATCTTTTTGGGCCTCATTTACCCCAAACGTTCTGATTTCATGGGGAAGTTTACTAGGAAGC
>CM031619.1:45477473-45487473 GCA_018398815.1 Conus ventricosus
TCTTTCGGGCGTAATGGAAAAGTGTCTTAAATAATTGACTTGGGGGGGGGGGGGGTGCATTTTTGTTTTCGTAATTTTATTTAATGTAATGAGTGACGTTTGAGGAAGACTTATGTCACGAATCGTTTTAAAAAAAAAAAAAAAAAAAAGGAAGCCACAGGATGAAAATGCATGGAACATTATGAAGAGTTTCTAGAACTTTCTGCTAGCTCTCTGGACTGTCAAGGAGATTATGGTGTTATCAAGAAATTTCTGGAAGTATAACGTCATTCTAGGGCTTGCACGTGTCGTCACCTGGTGATTAAACGTCAACTGCACATGGAGAGTAAAGCGCAAACTCATTGCTCTGAATCTAGCAACAGTGTTAGGGTAAACAGAGCGAGTCTACGCCCCACATCGTTGACTAGTCCTGGTGTGTATGTAACACATGTTCTAATTTAACGTATCTGAAATAAGGACAGAGTTGGTGATATAACTGTCTCAGAACAGATTATTAACCGTCCACTTCCACGTTTTCGGTGATATCAGGAACAGTAGCTGACCGCTAAAACGTGTCCACATCTAAAGGCCTACATCTGCTCACATCTGCTCTGCTGTTCCTCTGACACTCAAAACTCTTTAAAGTCCCCTCTGTAAGAAGAAGAGTTACGAATCCCCAGCAGTCCCACACAATCCACTTTTGCCATCCTCAGACACGTCGATTCGTTTCTTTCAGTCGAGTCCCAGCTCAGAACCTTGTGTTGCAGAAGAGTATGATCTCCTTGTCATCATCAATGCTGTTCAGTTGGCAGTTCCCAGACGCTCTGACTCTGAGTTGGCGTTGTTGTTGTTGTTGTTGTCGTCGTCGTCGTCGTCGTTGTTGTTGTTGTTGTGTGTATACGCTCGGTGGCTGCTGAAAGTGTTGCTATGGTTTTTAGAATTTTCGGTCGTGTTTCGTTTGTCTGCACATTTTATATTTTAAGCTTTGTAAATAATTATCTGCACTTTGGTTTCTTTGTCTTTGTAATTTGTTTGTCTCTTTCCGTTCGATGGAATAGTTAAATATTCTTTCAATAAGTGTCTCTCTCCACTGTATTTCATGATTTCTCCATTTGAAGTAATTGTTATGTTCATTTGTGGCTTCCCTTACATTGTAAAACCGAGTTCTGGATGTACGCACGGTCACATTTCCGCCCTTGTATGATGCGCTATGTCGCTTTGCCCTCAGTTACCTGTTCGACGAGACCAAGACCCTGTACAGCCCTGGACATCTCATCTACCGGACCAAACTGGGCCAGACGTTGAAGGTCATCGCCGATGAGGGGGTCTCCGCCTTCTACGACGGGTCCCTGACTGATGCCGTCGTCCAGGACATCCAGGACAATGGTAAGGGGCTGGGCCTGCCACGGCACAGAGTGGGGACAACATGGTCCGTGTCTGTATGTAGCCAGGACATCCAGGACAATGGTAAGGGGCTGGGCCTGCCATGACACAGAGTGGAGTCAACATGATCCGTGTCTTATGTAGCCAGGACATCCAGGACAACCAGGACAATGGTAAGGGGCTGGGCCTGCCACGGCACAGAGTGGGGACAACATGGACCATGTCTGTATGTAGCCAGGACATCAAGGACAACGGTAAGGAACTGGGCCTGCCACGGCAGAGAGTGGGGACAATATGGTCCACGTTAATTTAGCCAGGACATCAAGGACAATGGTAAGGGACTGGGCCTGCCATGACAAAGAGTGGGGACAACATGGTCCGTGTTAATGTAGCCAGGACATCAAGGACAATGGTAAGGGGTTAGGCCTGCCATGACACAGACTGGGGACAACATGGTCCGTGTATGTATGTAGCCAGGACACCAAGGACAATGGTAAGGGGCTGGGCCTCCACGACACAGACTGGGGACAACATGGTCCGTGTCTGTATGTAGCTATGGCATCCAGGACAATGGTAAGGGGCTGGGGCTGCCCCGGCACAGAGTGGGGACAACATGGTCCGTGTCTGTATGTAGTTATGACATCAAGGACAATGGTAAGGGGCTAGGGCTGCCACGACACAGAGTGGGGACAGCGTGGTCCATGTCTGTATGTAGCTATGACATCCAGGACAATGGTAAGGGGCTGGGCCTGCCACGGCGTAGGTTGGGACAACATGGTCCATGTCTGTATGTAGCCAGGACATCAAGGACAATGGTAAGGGGCTGGGGCTGCCACGGCACAGAGTGGGGACAACATGGTCCATGTCTGTATGTAGCTATGACATCCAGGACAATGGTAAGGGGCTGGGGCTGCCCCGGCGTAGGTTGGGACAACATGGTCCATGTCTGTATACAGTTATGACATCCAGGACAATGGTAAGGGGCTGGGCCTACCACGGCACAGAGTGGGACAGACAACATGGTCCATGCCTTTAATGCACATAAACGTGTGTTGAGGACATCGTTTAGTGGGCTGCGATGGAGCAGTCATCGTAAGTGTGGCAGATTCATTCCTCGTACGCGTGTTAGCCTGTGCTTTCTCCTTCAATTGTGCTTTGGTTTTGACATATACTTTCTCTCTCAGTTGTGCTTGGTAATGACTTGTTCGTTTCTGTCAGTCATGTCAGTGCACGTGTGTATTGCGTCATGATCAGACTTGTCAGCGTTTTCAGTCGTGAATACTGACTATTTCATTCTCTGCGTGTCGTTAACAAATGTTTTGGGTTAGGCTTGTGGAAAGACGTCCATGTGCTTCTCCTCTTCTCCCCCGTCCCCCTACCCCCCTCCCATGCCTCCACTCCCTCTCCTTCTTCTCCGCTTCCTCCTCCTCCTCCTCCTACTCTCTTCTTTTTCTTCTTCTTTTTCTTCTTTTTTCTTCCTCCTCCTCATCCTCTCTTCCTTTTTCCTTCTCCTCCTCCTCCTCCTCCTCCTCCTCCTCCTTCTTCTTACCCTATAAGCCTCACCTGAGATCATACCTTTTTGAAAAAAAGTCTTTCACATAATGTACTCCAGTCTACAGACAGAGACAGGCGGGGGGGGGGGGGGGGGGGGGATATGTAGCACAGTACTTTGCTACCTATTCTCCCCAGGATGAACGATCCGAATTCATACAGGAAAATCTGTTTGACGATGAACTGTACAAGTTGTACAACCATACGATGCAGTACAGAATAATACAGTCCAATGCAAACAAGATTAATTATGTGCAATACCGTGTCATATATACAATACGAATACAATGCAATACGATACAATACAATACTAATACTATGCTATGCTATGCTATACTATATAACACTGTACCATACTATACCATACTATACCATACTATACTATACTATACAAACTATACTATACTATACTATACTATACTATACTATACTATACTATACGATTAAACACAAAAGCTTAAGTTCCCATCGTGTAATGGCCAAAGGGCTAGTGATCCGTCAGAGGTTCGCGGTGTCAAAAGCACAGCACCATGGTATGTGGAACCCATCCTTCCTTTATCCGCTTTCAATCTTCCTTGAACTGAATCGGATACCCATATTTTGCTGTGTAGGCAGAGATAGTTTCCAAGTCGAAAAAAAAAATCGATCTCACGAGTGGACCGAATTCGTAACCACCAGCTCCACAGACTAATGCTCTAGCCATCAGACTACGGAGGACCTTCTGCAATGCAAAAACGAAAAATTCTTCCTGCCATTTCTCTCTTCTTTCCACTGTTCGTCCTCTTACAATCTCATTGTCTGTTCCTTCAAGGATTGGTTCTATGTCTGTGATGGTCACCCCCGTGCTGTATGCCTGTTCTTCAGGGGCAACATCACCAGAGAAGACCTCAATGGATACTACGTGGAGATTGGAGAGCCGGTGACCTTGAACCTGACGAACAAAGACCTCATACTGTATTCAGCCCCTCTTCCTGCAGCGGTCTGGTGATGCAGTACATCATGAACATCTTGTCAGGTCTGTGTGTGCGTGTGCGTGTGTGGTGTGTGTGTGTTGTGTGTGTGTGTGTGTGTGTGTGTGTGTGTGTATGATGCAATACATCATGAACATCTTGTAAGGTGTGTGTGTGTGTGTGTGATGCAATACATCATGAACATCTTGTCAGGTGAGTGTGTGTGATGCAATACATCATGAACATCTTGTCAGGTGTGTGTGTGATGCAATACATCATGAACATCTTGTCAGTGTGTGTGTGTGTGTGGTGTGTGTGTGTGTGTGTGTGTGTGTGTGTGTGTGATGCAGTACATCATGAACATCTTGTCAGGTCTGTATGTGATACAATACATCATGAACATCTTGTCAGGTGTGTGTGTGATGCAATACATCATGAACATCTTGTCAGGTGTGTGTGTGTGTGTGTGATGCAGTGCATCATGAACATCTTGTCAGGTCTGTATGTGATACAATACATCATGAACATCTTGTCAGGTGTGTGTGTGTGTGTGTGATGCAATACATCATGAACATCTTGTCAGGTGTGTGTGTGTGTGTGATGCAATACATCATGAACATCTTGTCAGGTGTTTGTGTGTGTGTGTGATGCAGTACATCATGAACATCTTGTCAGTGTGTGTGTGATGCAATACATCATGAACATCTTGTCAGGTGTGTGTGTGTGTGTGTGATGCAGTACATCATGAACATCTTGTCAGGTCTGTGTGTGTGATGAACATCTTGTCAGGTGTGTGTGATGTAATGCATCATGAACATCTTGTCAGGTGTGTGTGATGCAATACATCATGAACATCTTGTCAGGTCTGTGTGATGTAATACTTCGTGAACATCTTGTCAGGTGTGTATGATGCAATACATCATGAACATCTTGTCAGGTGTGTGTGATGCAATACATTATGAACATCTTGTCAGGTGTGTGTGATGCACATCTTGTCAGGTGTGTGTGATGCAATATATCATGAACATCTTGTCAGATCTGTGTGATGTAATACATCATGTACATCTTGTCAGGTCTGGGTGATGATGATGTGATGATGATGTAAATGAAATGGTAATAATGATCTTCTGCGTGATGCTAGTGGTGTTTGTGATGATGGTGGTGGTGGTAGTAGTAGTGGTGGTGGTGATGAAGATGATGATGATGATGATGATGATGATGATGATGATGATGATGATATATGATGATGATGATCATGACGACGACAACGACGACGCAAATAGTGAACATCTCTGTTCTGTTTAATAGTGAACGTGGTGGTAGTGATAGTGGTGGTGGTGGTGATGATGTTGATGATGATGATGATGACGATGATGATGATGATGATGATGATGATGATGATGATGATGATGATGATGACGATAATGATAATGATGATGATGATGATGTGATGATGATGATGATGATGATGATGACGACGACGTCGATGACGATGATGATGATGATGATGATGATGATGATGATGATGATGATGATGATGATGATGACGTCGATGACGATGACGATGATGCATGTGTTTGTAGCCCAGCCCAGTGCAGGGGGCCGTCAAGGGAGGATGCATGATAAGATGAGCATTTGAGGTCCGCGACGACGACAATGACGACGACGACGACGGCGACGACGACGACGACGACGACGGCGATGATGAGAATGATGATGACTATGAGAATGATGATGATGATGATGATGATGATGATGACGTTGACGTTGACGTTGATGATGATGATGATGATGATGATGATGATGGTGATGACGATGATGATTATGACGACGACGATGAC
Source organism: Conus ventricosus (assembly GCA_018398815.1). Lineage (NCBI taxonomy): Eukaryota > Metazoa > Mollusca > Gastropoda > Neogastropoda > Conidae > Conus > Conus ventricosus. The sequence continues at coordinate 45,483,178 of CM031619.1, forward strand.
GACGACGACGATGACGACGACGATGAAGATGATTATCATGATGATGGCGAAGGTCCTGGCAGTGATGATAATGATGTTGTCTTTCTGCCGCACGTGATAAATAATCCTTTTCGGTCTGTAAAAGGTGACGAGAGCCAGCACTATGGACGTGTCTTGACGATGATGGCGATGATGATGATGATGATGATGATGATGATGATGATGATGATGATGATGATGATACGGATGATAGTATTGCTGTCAGTGTTGACGCTGGTGATGCATAGCATGACGACCATAATGGTCATGCAGATACTGACGTTGCTGCAGCCGCTACAGGCGTTCATGACAGTAACGGTTCTGGTAATGGCGATGATAATGCATGTTTAAAAAAAAAACTGTTCGGGAAAATGGCGGCGGAGGCTGCTGCTGCTGCTGCTGCTGCTGCTGCTGCAACAGTGTCTGTGTTCAGGTTATCAGTTTGGTCCGGAGAGCATGTCTGCAGTGGAGAGGTCCGTTCTGACCTACCACCGCATCATAGAAGCCATGAAGTTTGCCTTCGCCGTCCGCTCCGAGCTGGGGGACAAAACTTCCTCAACATTTCTGAGGTGATTTGCTTTGTTGTTCTTCTGGTTGATGTTGTTGCAGTTGTTGTTGTTGTTGTTGTTGTTGTTGTTGTTGTTGTTGTTGCTCTCCTTGTTGCTGTTGCTCCTGCTCTTGCTGGTCGTAGTGATGGTGGTTGTCGGTTGTCAGATAACTGAACACAGCTTGGGCCGACAAAAAAAAATCGTGAGCATTTATGAGACAAGTCACTGTGTTCTTGTTGGTTTTGTTGTTGGTGGTGGTGGTGGTGGTGGTGGTGTGGTGATGGTGGTGGTAGTTGGACGACTGCTCGTTCTTGACGACAAAACCTTTTCCAGCATATCTGAGGTATTTGACATGTTGTTGCTGCTATTGTTGTTATTGCTGCTGCTGGTTGTTGGTAATAAGGCAGCTGAGAAAAACTTGGCGACAGAAAACTTCCTAAATACGCTTGATGTAATTCACTTCCATGTTGCTGTTGCTGTTGTTGTTGCTGTTGTTGTTGTCGTTGTTGTTAGGCTTCTGAGAAAAAAAAATGTAGGGGCGTCAACTTTCTTCACTTTGCTGTTATCGGTATTTATTATAGTTATAGTTCCTATTGATGTTATTGATGAATCCCCTTTTTTTTTTTTATTTCACCAATCGACCCGTTTCTCATTGCAGTTCAAAACTTTTAGTTACACAGGATTAAAAAAAAATTCCAGAAATTATATCCAATATATTTTAATGGAACGGTTGGCCGCCAGGTCATCGCTAACATGACGTCACCGGAAGTGGGACAGATGATACGTCAGAAGATTGATGACGACAGAACGCACGACACAGCCTACTACGGGCCCAAATTTGAGATCATCGATACCCCGGGTACCGCTCACATCTCCGCTGTGGACAGCGAAGGCAATGCAGTAGCTGTCACGAGCACGATCAATCTGTTGTGAGTGGGATAAATCTCATCATTCTGAAGTATGTGTCGCCGTAGCCATCCATTTTGTAGTGTGTCGCCAGAACTATCGTTTTGCAGTGAGTGTAATCAGTACTGTCATTTTTGTTTTTTGTTTTTTTTACTTATGTCACCATTACTGTCAGTTTGTAGTGTGTGTCGCTAGCACTATCATTTTTTTTTTCAGTTTGTGTCACGACCACCAGCGTTTCGGTGTAGGGTGTGTCACGGCCTTTTCAATTTGTAGAGAGAGAGAGAGAGAGAGAGAGAGTGTGTGTGTGTGTGTGTGTGTGTGTGTGTGTGTGTGTGTGTGTTCGTGCGTGTGTGTGTGTGTGTGTTCGCGCGTGTGTGTGTTCGTGCGTGTGTGTGTGTGTGTGTGTGTGTGTGTGTGTGTGTGTGTGTGTGTGTGTGTGTGTTTCTAATCCCCTTAGTATTGGTATTAACACCTTCAGTATCATTACTATTATTGAAATTGTTGATTTTTTTTAAATATCATTTCTATTTATTTATTCTATGATCTTATTATTTTTCAATTATTCATTTTGGGGGGGTACTTTTTTTTAAACAATTTATGTTTTTTTATGGGGGGGGTTCTTGAATTTATTTATTATGATTATCATAAAAATGTATTTTCTAAATATATTTCTGTATCATGCTTTTATTACCTTTACCTTCACAATAGTTGTTCGCAGTATCATCAGTAATACTATTGTTAGCATTGATCTTACCACCACTGACATTAACATCCCCATCGCCACTAAGACTGTTGCCACGGCAAGCATGCTGTTTAAGAATCCCCTGACCCACTCTCCTTTCTCCCATACCACAACTGCTATTGCCTTATTATCACTAAAAGTAGTAGTAATCCTGTCTCAATTTATTATTTGAATATTTTGACCTTTATTAGTATTCCTTTCAGTGATATCATTATCATCATTACAACCTTGACTCACACATTATCTCCCTTCTAACCGCCTCGTTTTCATTCAACCCCTACCTTGCGCTGAAGAGATCAAAGCTAAGTGACAAACTCGTTCATTTTTCAGTGTCCTATTTGTTTGTGTCTTACCTGAAGGAGACCTAAGAGGTCGAAACGCGTCGTGTTTTGTCTTGTGACTGGTTTGTCCACGTTTCTCTTGGCGGTTCGCTAACATGTACTTAAGATTTGTAGTGAGTTTAATCGGTACTGTTATTCTGTAGCGTGTGATGCTTGTACCTTCATTTTGTAATGTGTATTATCAATTTGTAGTCATTGTTATCCAGTACTGCCATTTTGTAGTATGTGTCGCTAGCACTTTCACTTAGTAATGCGTGCCACTACACTATCAATAATATGTAGTGAGTGCGATCGGTATTATACTGTCATGTAGAAGCGTGTTACAAGCACTATCATGCTGTGTATGTCAACATTACTGTCAGTTTGTAGTGTGTGTCATGTCACCAACGCTGTCAGTTTATAGTATGTGTCGCTAATTCGATCATTTTGTTGTGTGTGTCAGTGTGTCTTATCAATTTTAAGCGAGTGTGATCGGTACTGTCATTTTGTGATGTTTGTCGATAGCACTATAATTCGGTAGCATGTGTCACAGCACTATCAGTTTATAGTGAGTGTCATCGGTACTGCCATTTTGTGGTGTGTGTGTGTCGCTAGTATTATCATTCAGGGAAGCGTGTGTCATCTCTACGGACAGTCTGTAGTGTGTTACTAATGCTATCATTCTGTGTAAGTCACCATTCAGTGTGTAGTATATCACCGGCATTGTCTTTCTGTATATGTCACGATTACTGTTAATACGTAGTGTGTTGTTGTTGTTGTACCCTGGCTAAAAGACTCCAGGGATCATCCGAGCAGCCGAATTACTCAAACACTGTGGTACAAACGCATCAGCTAGGGATGAGAACATGACGTGTGTGACCGTTTTTGATTACCCTGCCACATGGGCAGCCACACTCCGACTTCGTGGGATTTTGGAGACTGATAATGTTATGCTAGGAGCTTGTCACAACTGAAGACAATGCCCGCATAACTCTGCAGAGCGTAACAACATTTTGATGTAGCCTTGGTGTTCTAGCCTATGTCAATTGGCCTGACACAGCCATAAGCCAAGGCGGTGAAGTATGCTGCCGGCACTATCATTCTGTCGATGTCCATCAGCTATTGGTCTTGTGTGTGACACTAGCGCCATGATTCTGTGTATATCACCATTACTATCAATTTGTAGTGTCACCATTACTATCAGTTTGTAGTGTCACCATTACTATCAATTTGTAGTGTCACCATTACTATCAATTTGTAGTGTCACCATTACTATCAATTTGTAGTGTGTGTCAATAACACTATCGTTCTGTTCACGTCACGATTTCGTTTCATTGTTGATTTGCGAATATAGGTATTTCAGTCTCAGAGATTATTGATTTATGAATAGAATCATATCAATGTCAGAGAGAGAGAGAGAGAGAGAGAGAGAGAGAGAGAGAGAGAGAGAGAGAGAGGTTTAGTTCATTGTCGATTTATATATACTCGGCAACATCAGAGAGAGAGAGAGAGAGATGTCCGTTTCATTGTTGATTTATGTATGCACGGCGACATCAGAGAGAGAGAGAGAGAGAGAGAGAGAGAGAGAGAGAGAGAGAGAGAGAGAGAGAGAGAGAGACGGGTGCACAGACACACAGACAGACGGACGGACGGACAATGCTCACTCCATAACTGATTGTCCAACGTCACTGTCCCCCAGCTTCGGGTCGAAAGTGAAGGGCTCCCGGACAGGGATCATCTTCAACAACGAAATGGACGA
>CM031619.1:45497473-45509973 GCA_018398815.1 Conus ventricosus
TCAGTAAATTCATGAAATTACGGGACCTCTGCTTCAGGAAATTCGTGAATGTCCTGGAATTTACAGGGAATTCGTGAATTCCCTGAGTGAAACAGTAAGTTCATGAATTTACTGAAAATGTCAGGAAATTCACGAATTTACTGATTTCACAAATTTACTGTAACATATATATATCCACACATTATATACACACACACACACACACACATTAAAACTCTCAAACTGGTTTACATGTGGTTTTTTGTTGTTGGTTTTTTTTAACACTAAATCCTTTCATTTACGCGCAACTTGGATGTTCTATGACGACATTTGTTCTACGTATCTTCAACGGTATAAAAATTCATTTGTGGGAAATGTACTTGTAAAAGTTTCATTTCCATTCTCTAAACCAACTGTTTCGAAGATCTACAATATTTCAAAAATATTTTCGTCAATTAAAAAAACAACAACACCGGTATCTGAACGAAAACAAGCAAACACAAAAAGGAAACCAAGCATCGGGGTTTTTGACCAATGAGCAAACCCCACTTTACTGGCCAGGAAAGTACAAAACACTACCTTTGATTCGTGCTTGAAGTACGGAGCGTGTAATACTGTGAACAGATTTCAACAGACTAAACACAGGAAGTCCCCACAGCACATAAAACAATTCAGGATCAACACGCATCAATGATCTACGCGCACTTTCCATGCTTGACGAACTTAGCTTGATTCTGTTGATTTTCATTCTTTTTTTCTTTTTTTTAAGACAATGAAATATCATTAATCTTAAAAAAAACAAAAACATTTTCTTGTGAAGAGCCGGTTGAAAACTCGAACCAAACTCAACGTATTTTACATTCAATGATGAAATGAAATTCATTTTCTCTGATATTTATGATACAATCTGAACATGCTCTATTCTATCTTGGAATTACATCTTTTTGTCTAGCTCGCTCAATGAATGAGTAAACGTCAATATTGGGCAACGTATTTACGTACTTTTCATGAACAAAATATGCTGAAATTTCGGTAAAGCAAATGCATTACATTCTTTTGGAATTCCTTCTGGAACTGAAAACAGTTTGTTCTGAGAATCGCATACACATTTTTACACATAATGTTTATTGCTTAACGTGACAGACACTGCTAGTCATAGTCATATGCAGTATCTCTCTAAGTAGCTTTCAATCACTCATCGCCCATGCATTTCCGATGAACAGTCAAACTGATTGAATTGTGCCCTCAACAACACCAGTACCATAAGGTCAACCGTGCAGTCATGATAGCGAACGGCATTGACCCAAGGGGAAGATAACTGATTTTGGTGGGCACACTTTCGTTTCAATCCAAAATGGCGTCGGGAAGGACGTCTCACGACCAATGCACATGTGAAATGATCGAGCTGCTTGCAAGTGTAAATGGACCTTGTATGGTTCTTCTCCTTCTTCTTCTTTCTTTTAGTGTCCACAATCATCATGTTGATTATTCTGACACTTTTGTGTGTATGACCATTTTTATCCGCCATTAAGGCAGCCATACTCCAACTTCGGGGAAGGTGCATGCTATGTGTAACCCAATACCAACGGCGAAACTGGTCTTCTCTTCCGAAAGTTGGTGATGGGATTTTACGTGTGTGCAAGATGTTGTGCGTGCGTTCACACACGGAACCTCGGTATAATTGTAGTCTCATTCGAAGGACTGTGTGGGGAATGGAGTCAGAACCAATGTTAACTCCGAGGGAAAAATCCCCTGTACCGAAACGGCCCGGCGGAGATGCGAACCTGCACCCCGAAGATTACGATTCTGATGATCTACCACTGAGCCATTCCGGCCCCCATGGTTTGTGGTGCCTTCTCTGAAAGAACCTTTTCAGGTCAGATACCAATTTTCAGCTTTCAATAAAACACTTGAGTCTTTGAGGGGATGAACCGGTCTGCAGCACACAGAACGTGGAATTTCACGCCAATACCAGCCGAGGGAGTACAGCGTCCAGCCGCAGTCTTCATCAGTGGGGGAGGCGGTCGTTCTTTAAGCATTAGAATACAACTACAGCCTGGTATTTCAAGTAAAGGATCTGCTTTCTTCAGCAGCACCACCACCCTTGAAAACACATCACAACCATTGTCGCAATCAGCGCGGTCACTGACGATACGATGCAGGTGGTGGAGATCACGTTGATCTCCCTGCATTTCCCCTTGTACACCCCTGTCACCAAAAAAAATGTGACCTGCCAGACCTGACTCCAAGCCACACATTTACATACGATGACTGTTTGTTCCACAGTAGCCATTGATATGTGACCTACACTGATGCAAAACGTCGTTCAGGTACCTCGGTGACTGGTAGTAGTTAGTACCTTCATAGCAACCCGAAAACGTGATCACGTTGCATGCGCATTATTCACTGGCCAATAATAACCTTGACCCTACACAAACCTCTTTCCCACACAAATTCTTCGGCATGCAGCACTGTGAACAAACTATCCATTTGATCTGCCATGACATAAAAGAATATCGAAAACTTGTTTTTGTGTCTGTCCTTTTTGATGTTGCTAAGAGGCATGGTAGTAACGATCAAAACGTTGAGACCCATGTATACTGTTAGTAGTTGTCCCGTCAGCTGGCCTGGGCAGAGGAAACTTATTGTTGCCGTTGATTTCTTTCACTGCCACTTGCCTACCTTTATCGTGGGTTCATTTCCTGTTGCCACCATTGCTGTTTAGTGTCTTGCGGTCTCCACAGAAGAATACAGAGATTGCCTCGTCGAAGAACCGCCAAAACAGCAATTCGTAACTGAGAACGTTGCTGTGTTAATACGGCCAGTCACAAAATAGAAATTGTATGGAACAGTGATGTCCTTTGAATCGTCTGCATCTAGACTAGAACGAAGATTTTTGTTTGTTTTGTTTTGTTTGTTTTCCATGCACGGTTACAACAGGCCAGACAACAACAAAAACTGCGTGCGGTGTTTGGATGATTTTATGTAAGAACAAAGCTTAAGCAAAGAGAGAGAGAGAGAGAGAGAGAGAGAGAGGAGAGAGAGAGAGAGAGAGAGAGAGAGAGAGAGAGAGAGAGAGAGAGAGAGAGAGAGAGAGAGAGAGAAACAACAACAAAAAATCCATGTGATTTCACGGAGTCGCCTTCCTGACAACTTCCCTAGAAGCCAGATCGTGTTAAATGCTGGTCTGCTAGCTGTGCCAGAAAGTGGTAACGCTGCGCTTGCCGATCGACCTCAGAGTCATGTGACCTGTTGTGTGCCACTAAAATCATATCAAGTACGATTGCACCGTCAAAGTCGCTTCGCGGTAATTGCTGAAGTTTATCGGGTATTTTTAAGACGTTGCTGACACTTTACCCTTCATCTGCCTGTCGCATCGGAGTCACTACAATGTTCAGAAATTGGGGGGAGGGGAGGGGAGGGGAGGGAAGGATCCGTCGTGGACCATAATTATGATCAGGTGAAGGGTTGCCATCAGTATTTCATCACAGTCTTGTGAAGAAATCTTTTATCTACCACTATGCAAAGTTTGATGGCGATAAATATTTCGCAACATATGCTATTTCAAATCTTAAATAAATGTTAGCGAACCGCCCAGAGAACGTGGACAAACGAGTTACAAGACAAAACACAACACGCCTTGGCTTAAGGCTGTGTCAGACCAATTGACATAGGCCAGAACACCAAGGCTACAGCAAAATGTTGTTATGCTCTGCATAGTTATGTGGGGATTGTCTTCAGTCGTGACAAGCTCCTAGCATAACATTATCAGTCTCCCAAATCCCCGAAGTCGGAGTGTGGCTGCCCATGTGGCGGGGTAATCAAAAACGGTCACACGTAATATTCTCATCCCCAGCTGATGCATTTGTGCCATAGTGTTCAAATACTTCGGCTGTTCGGATGATCCCTGGAGTCTTTTAGCCAGGGTACGACAACAACAACAACAAAACACAACGCGTTTCGACCTCTTGGGTCTTCGTCTGGTGATAAATAAACGAATAAAACAACGAAAATTCACTCAGCTTTGATCGCTTCAGATCGCTCAGGCAGGGTTCAGCGCAAGGAAGAAGGCTGAACCCTGCCTGAGCGATCTGAAGCGATCAAAGCTGAGTGAATTTTCGTTGTTTTATTCGTTTATTTATCACCAGACGAAGACCTAAGAGGTCGAAACGCGTTGTGTTTTGTCTTGTAACTCGTTTGTCCACGTTCTCTGGGCGGTTCGCTAACATTTATTTAAGATTTGTTTAGATTTCCGCCTGCAGTCGTCTCGCTTTGCAACTATATGCTATTTCGTTCACCAATTTTGGAGGTGAGTTGCAGCCCTTGCGGATCGCCGGGCCGCGCCTGAAAGACAATTCGGTTGTGAATACACTACAGTTACTTCCTTTGTTGAACACACGGAAAGATTTGTTTCTCTGTTGCAAACATTTAATGACCAACACACCCAATCAAAAATGTAATGACCAACACACGCACACAAAAATCGTAGCTTTTGATGCATTTTATCAAATTATTTAATCTTAGTATCACTACAAAGAACCAACTCTCTCTCTCTCTCTCTCTCTCTCTCTCTCTCTCTCTCTCTCTCTCTCTCTCTCTCTCTCTCTCTCTCTCTCTCTCTCTCTCTCTCTTCAATGGTGTAAATTGCATTCAAATCCATGGAAGGTTTTTAACCTCCCCCCCAAAAAAAAAAAAAAAAATAAAATCGTAGCTTTGATGCATTTTATCAAATTATTTAATCTTAGTATCACTACAATGAACTCTCTCTCTCTCTCTCTCCTTCTCTCTCTCTCTCTCTCTCTCTCTCTCTCTCTCTCTCTCTCTCTTCAATGGTGTAAATTGCATTCAAATCCATGGAAGGTTTTTACGCACACACACACACACAAACACACACACGACATTCCTTCCTCGAGGCAAAGTATCTTTGCTAAGGATTTGCCGTTGAGAGCCGTCTTTTAGTTGTATCCATTATCACGCTTCTCTCGTTGTACATCGCGCTAATACCTCTGGTACAGATCGAAGGTTGTCCACGTGTCACAAGAAGTAACTTTCACTTCCCACGGGAAAATTACGATGTGTTAACATTTTGTTTCAAATTCAAGTAGGTTCTGAACTCTATCGAGTTGTAGCCTATTGATAGGGGCCATAATTCTCACACGAAGTCGAACAGGATTTGCCGACTTAAAGGGGTAAAGGCTCGTTAACACACACACACACACACACACACACACATTTATGCATAGATATGAAATGAAAGTTAGGGAACAGACCCAAAAAAAATGAAGATGGCCATGGAGTCCTTTTTTCTTCTTTCCTTTTCTCCTTCTTTTTTTTCCTAAAGGATTGTAAAGCGGTATCCGTGTCGGAATACACTCCATATCCGACATGCTATCAATGTTATACTGAATACCGTTTCTCTCTCTCTCCAAAAACGTCTTTTTAATCTTTCCAAACACATCAAGAATATACAGATTGTTTGCCAGGGTAATGGTGTCAGATTTGTGCTGTCGACAGAACCGTTTTCTGTTCTTTTGCTTTGTCAAAGATGTGAACAGAAAGTTTACAAATAAAAAAACATGCGACAAACGTTTATAGTGTGGTGCTCAGAAGAAACTTTTAGAACGTTTCTAGATCTAGTTCTCCGTCTGCGAAATTTTAACAAATATTAGAAAAGCACAAACGAGTGTGCCGAATTCATTTATAGTCTAATTATCATACGGCCTAAAAAAATGTAAAAAAACTAGTTGTTTTGTTTTCTCATATATCATTGATGTGAGACAACAGCCCAGCTCTATAATCACTTGTTTCACAGTGCTTCAATATTTTGTTTTCATCAGATGACGTCAATTGATGTCGTAAGAGGTTCAGACTCGGGGAGGTTTCCGAAATCACAGTTGATATAGATTCGCTTAAATGCTTAAAGATACTGTCTGCGTTCATGTATTCATCTGTTTGTTTCATGTTCCTTTAGCAAATAGCAAGAATACTGAAAGTAGGCAATGGCAGTTAAAATCGTTTCTTCCAACTGAGTATAGAAGTACGTCAGAAATCAAAGGAACATAAAGGAGCCCGATAGATATGGCAGACATTAGCATTCCATCAGCCCTGCCCGAAGTTCCAGAAAAAACAGAAAATGGCCTGAAGGATGGCCGAAGACAGCATGAGGAGAGTCTCAGCTCTCTGTTTCCATGGTAACATTATTATTGGTTTCTTTGTGTTATGATCTGTCGCTTTGACTTTTAGTTTGGATTTGATTGTTTCAAACGTCGAACCACACTCCATAAATGTCGACAGGCCTCAAAAACCTTTCGATTCTCGCTGACAAAATCGCCTTCGAACATGATTTGTTTTTCTCTTCGTCTTTTTTTTTTTTCTCTTTCTGTCAAAGATCGAAGTTGAGTTTCATTAGGGAATACTCTAAAAGTTGTTTGACTGCTAATTACTCTAAAAGTTGTTTGACTGCTAATTAACAGTCAGAGAATGGGATGGCAGTCAACAGAAGCTTTGCTGGCCACTACTCGCTGCACACCAACCGTGTCGGGAGTGCGCGCCTGAAAAATACAGTGACCACCCCCCAACCCCCACCCTCACCCCTACCCCACCCTGCCTCCACCTCCCATATTCCCCCCAACCCTCTTCAAGAAAAGCCGATGACGAAAAATGGACTTTCTACATCCTTGCAAGGTCCAGGTTTACAGTATACATCTTTTCAAGATCCAGGTTTACAGTGTACATCCTTGCAAAATTTAGGTTTACAGTGTGCATCCTTGCAAGACCCAGGTTTACGCCATACATCCTTGCAAGATCCAGATTTACAGTGTACATTCTCGTAAGATCCAGTTTACAGTATGCATCCTTGCAAGATCCCGGGGTTGTTTTTTACAGTTTACATCCTTGTGAGATCCAGGTTTACAGTTTACATCCCTGCAAGATCCAGGTTTACAGTTTAATCCTTGCAAGATCCAGGTTTACAGTATACATCTTTACAAGATCCAGGTTTACAGTGAACTCCCTCTTTTTCAAGTTTTTTTCTTTTCGGAAAAGTCCCAGAATAATCAATAAGTTCATCGTGGGCCCGCAACAGACTGCTAAGTTTAACACAAAGGGTGTTAAAGCGATCTGTCCTTAATAAAAATCCGGAAAAGCCTGAATTTATGGTCTCTCCTTTTGACATTCAAAGGGTCAAACATGTCTTCTAGGTTTTTTTTCGTCATGTCCTTTTACAATATAACTAAAGACTAGAGTGAATTTCCTTTTTTTTTTTAAAAAGCATCTTAAATATTCAGTACAAAAATAAGCATCAAATAGATACATGAGTCGCATATATCTCAACAAATTCAGTCTTCACACACACACACACACACACACACACACACACACACACACACACACACACACGTGCGCTTAACTACGTGTGTGTGTGTGTGTTCATCTCTCTCTCTCTCTCTCTCTCTCTCTCTCTCTCTCTCTCTCTCTCTCTCTCTCTTGATGGTTTTGTATGGCCTGACAATGTGTTTGATCAAGTCGAATGTCATAATTATTGTGATACAAGATTCCCACCTTTTGTCATTAAATTTCGACTTTCTCTCTCTCTCTCTCTCTCTCTCTCTCTCTCTCTCTCTCTCTCTCTCTCTCTCTCTCTCTCTCTCTCCTCGCGCACACACACGCACGCATGAATGCACGCACGCACGCACGCACACACACGTATACGCACACACACACACACACACACACACACACACACACACACACACACACGTCTCCCTCACTGTCATGTCTAGACGCCTCCTCCCGGCCACATCACCAACGCCAACGGCCATGATGAGTGACGTCAAAGGCGATGCAATCTACCCACCACTCCCACCACCCCCAGAGCCACCAGGACTACCACCACCACCACCACCACCGCCGCCGCCACCTTCCTTAAATCTGCCGGAGCAGCCGTACCATTACCAGCAGCGTATGGACGGCGGCTGGGCCTGGGTGGTGTTGTTGGCCAGTTTCATGGTCTCCGTTGTGGTGGATGGGGTGGGGTTCTCTGTGGGCGTTCTGCTGAGTTCACTGCAGAAGGAGTTCGCTGCCAACAACCAACAGGTGTCCTGGATGTCCTCCGTGCTCAACGGCACCTATCTTCTGATTGGTCAGTGATGTTTCTCTTCTTTTTTTTCCTTTTTTTTTTGTGGTTAGAAGTAAGGCCTCCGTTGATTGGCTGGGCGGTGGGTTTTTTTTTTTTTAAGACGTGATTAAACAGTTAATTTGTTCGGATCGGCCGTCGCCTATTCGAACTGGACTCTGTTTCTGTGATTATTCCACAAAATAATTTCCGTTATTATTCCACAAACAGTTCACCTTTACCGATTGTCCGAGTTTTCTTTGAATTCTGCTCTGAGGGGGTAATCATGAAACGGAACAGTAGACATTTGTTGATCCACTAACTGTTCTTTGAACTGGGCTTTGATGATCATCATTTTCCAACAAACAGTTCACCTGTGCGGAATAGCAAGCTGTTGTTTGAACGGAGCTATGATTGGGTGTTAATCAAACGAAGACTTGTTGTTTTTTGTCCGTCGAGACGACGAAGACCATCTAGTCATCCTGGGATCGGGGGTGAGTGCGTAGATGGCTGGTCAGGCCGATCTACGCCCGGAAAGACCTATCACAGTATGGACAGGGGACGGTGGCGGCAGTTGGAGATCTGTTGACACTGGTCTTCTGCTTACTGGCTAGCCATTCAAACTGTAGTCATTTATCAAACAAAAAGCATAGCTCCTTTGATTAGCTAGCTAGTATGTGAACTGGACTCTGACTGGGAATGACTTCTTCCAAATGGCTTTCTGTAATTTGAACTTCGTCATGGTTGAGGGTATTAGACCAACAGTGCTTGCCTTTTCGACAAATGATTTAATCATCGTCTGAATTGTTTTTAATCTAGCTGGCTAACCGATTTGAATGAATATTGCAGCTGTCTCCGAGTTTGCTCTCTTTGCCCGTATTATGATGTTACTGTTTTCCGCTCATGACTTGACTGTCTTAACTATGCATTTGTATGCACTGTGCCAGTCTGCATATGAATGTGTGTTTGAATTAGAAGCTATATGAGAGACGGACAAATCAGAGTTTGGACAAACGTGCAGCTATAGTAGACGGACAAATCAGACATCTGACAAATGTACAGCTATGGCAGCTGGCAAATCAGGCTTTGGATGAACATGCAGCTATAGTAGACATTTGACAAATGTTCAACTACGGTAGACAGACAAATCAGGCTTTGGACAAACAAGCAGCTTTAGTAGTTGGACAAATCGAACAGCTATGGTAGAGAGACAAATCAAACAGGATAAATCGGGTAACTACAGTACGCAGACAGATAGGGACTTTCAACAAATCAGTCAGTCTCAACAGTCTCCAAAGAATCCAAGGTAATGCTTTTTGATTTGGTTGTCAGATTCTCGAACACGTCACATTAATTCTCCACTCTCAGCTCTGTCAGCATCGACCAAAATGTTTCCACCCTCTGGTTTGCTGGTCATCTGGTCTTCTCGTTCACACACCTCCTGGTCAGCTCGGCGTCTCCACTTATGCTGCTTGTCTACTGTGGCTCTCCACATTAAAAACAAAACCCCTAACGAGGAAAGGGCTTTTTGTCTCCAAGCCATAATCTCCGAATCTATTACTGCATTCAAAACAGGTTTCAGTACGTATCTTCCAAAAAAAAAACAAGACGAGTATGTACTGCTTGCATGATTATTTTGTAATTGCGTTTGTAGGCTTAGGATCAGGTCTGTTTGCATGTTAATTGTGTTTACAGCGTATGAGAAGAATGTGTGAACGAACGATTGTACATGAGTTAGTCATCGTGACATCTTGTTAAGCGCAGCATGTAAGTCTTCAAAGTGCATCCTTAACAAATACGCCATTTTTTTCCCCGTTTGATTGATTGTTCAGCAAAACTGGCTTGATGTAGACACTTGTCAGTCTACTACCTACGTCCGATCCAAGCACTGACGTCATCAACATAAATGACGGGACAGAATACTACCGAGACAGAATACCGTTTAAAACAAAGCAACACGCAAAACGTGACTGGACAGAATACCACCGAGACAGAATACCGTTTAAAACAAAGCGACACACAGACCACCAGGTAGAATGCCTGCAGCTCAGCATTGTTCCTGTACAAAGACGGTACACGTCTTTGAACATTCCAGGACCAGCGGTGAGTTTCTTCGTCAACCGATACGGCTGCCGCACGAACGCGATCCTCGGCTGCTTGATCACGGCAGTGTCCTTTGCCCTGTCCATCCTCTGTACGTCCATCCAACTGCTCATCTTCGTCTACGGCCTAGCGGGAGGTGGGTGAAGATTGAGCTGGGTTGCATGCAAGGTCAACGCTACACGTTTTTATCTCAACACCATGCATTGTTACAATGGAGGTTACGTTGTGTGTGTTTTTTTCTGCTGGAGTTCAGTGTCATGTTTTGTTCCAGGCGAGTTTACTGTATTGTTTTGATACATCAAGAGTTTCACGTCGTGCTGTTTTAAATCGGAGTTTAACTGTTTTTAATCAGATCCAAGTCTGAAGCCTTGCTTTGTCGTATCAAAGTTTAATATAGTACTTTGTTATAAATATTTGATACTGTTCTTTGTTATATCAGAGTTTAAAGTCATACTTTGTTATATCAGAGTTTGAACACTCATTTTCTTTAGACTGCAGTTTCACAACTCACTTTGCTATATTACAGTTTTGTGATGCCGGAGTTTAACGTTAGATCATGTAATATTGGAAACAAACTCTTCGCTTGTGCTTAAAACTGTATTTCATTTTATCAAAGTATATTGTCATATTTTGTCATGTCGGAGTTCAACAAATTGCTTAGTTACATCGGGGTTTAATACGACATTTGATTATATGGGAGTTTAACGCCCTTCGTTTTTTTATAACAGTTAGCCTAAATGCTGTGCTTTGTTATAGCCAACTTTAACACCATATTTTCTCAGTCATAATTTGATACAATACTTCGTTACACCAGAGTGAAAGGCTATACTTTATGATATAATGTTTTATTATGTCAGAGTTTTGACACATATTTATGATACTAATATCAGTTTGACGCATCATTTGGTTATATTTCAATGTAAAGCGACTCTTTGGTTGTATTGGCGTCTAACGCCATACTTACATTAAAAGTTAATGTGTTTTGTTATACTGTGGTGTAACACCTTATTTTATTATATCCTAGTTCGATGTTGTAGTTTGTTACATCAGGATTTAACACAATGTTTCGCTACATGACACTTTTGTGCTTTCCTTCGTGACAAATGTCCGTTTATCAATAACGTAAAGTACGCAGGGACGGATCTGTAGATCTTGTATTTGCCAACAGTTGTTGAACGTCTGCTTCTGGTTCTACCCCAGGGTGTTTAGGGGTGTCCGGGAGAGGTGTGGGGGGGGGGGGGGGATGTGTCCTTTGTGACAGTTCACATACGGTCCCATGTGAAATGGGATCATCTTGTTAGGTCCAAACATCAACAGGGCCTTTTAAACGCAGTTCCATTTTCTTACTGTGGTTTATTGTTGTTCGTAGGCAGACAGGAACCGGGCCCCCATGTTACTAAGCCTCATTGACATTATCGCTCTCAAACCCAGCTCTCCTCTGTGGCTCCAAGTGGCCGTTTACATGCAACCCACTTCTTTCTCAGGGACTGAACATCAAAGGTTGCTGTTGTTGAATGTGCAGGTATGAGTATGGTGATCCTGTGCTTACCCCTGTTAGTGATTATTGGCCATTACTTTCACGCCAGAGGTTGATGTCGTCGTTCTGTGTGCAACGGTAGATCTGGGATTCCTGTATTTAACCCTAGTAGTGATTGTTGGCCATTATTTTCATGTCATGCATTGGTGTTGTGTTCTGTGTGCAGGGGTAGGTCTAGGATTCCCGTAGTTATCCTCAGTGGTGATTGTTGGCCACTATTTTCATGCCAGACATTGGTGTTGTGTTCTGTGTGCAAGGGTAGGTGTGAGGTTCCTGTATTTACCCTCAGTGGTGATTGTTGGCCACTATTTTCATGCCAGACATTGGTGCTGTGTTCTGTGTGCAGGGGTAGGTGTGAGGTTCCTGTATTTACCCTCAGTGGCGATTGTTGGCCACTATTTTCATGTCATGCATTGGTGCTGTGTTCTGTGTGCAGGGGTAGGTGTGAGGTTCCTGTATTTACCCTCAGTGGCGATTGTTGGCCACTATTTTCATGCCAGACATTGGTGCTGTGTTTTGTACGCAGGGGTAGTTGTGGGGTTCCTGTATTTATCTTTAATGTGATTGTTTGCCACTATTTTCATGTCAGACTTTATGTTATGTTCTGTGTACAGGGGTAGTTGTGGGGTTCCTGTATTTATCCTCAATGTGGTTGTTGGCACTATTTTCACGCCAGACGTTGATATTGTGTTCTGTGTGCAGGGGTAGGTCTTGGGTTCCTGTGATTATCCTCACTGGTGATTGTTGGCCAAAATTTTTTTGTCAGAC
>CM031619.1:45512473-45537473 GCA_018398815.1 Conus ventricosus
TCCTCGCTTCCATCACCCCACCCCCACCCCAACCCCACCCCTTCCATCGAGAGTAAGTGCTAGGATCACTCTGAACCCACAATTAGAGGGCGTTGATATTTGATGGTGAAGAGAAAAATAAAAGATGATATTGCAGCACCTGATGTTTAGAGCACTTTCCATTATGGCCTCTGGCCGTTATAGATCAGCGTTGATCTCGCTGGTCCCGAAGAGCCAGTGGATTTCAAAAGGTTCAGAAATAATCGGCAAGTTGACAATAAAAGGCGCAAACAGATGGAAACAAAGTTTCACCGATCTATTTTGTGGTTCAGCTTCAGTCCGTTTAAAATTCACTTCATCTTAGTTAAGAACAAGACAGTTGTAGCTTCCGCGTACCAGAGGTCATAAAACTAAAAGGAAATCTTTTACAATAATAATTTATCTACAACCATCCATTCCCGGACATCACGAATGATACGGTTTTTTACGTTCTTTGTCTGTTATGTTCAGTGTAAGCAGGTTTACTCTCTTCTTTTTTTCTGAAGCAAACCTTTAGGTGTGGATTCGATTTTGAGGACGTGACGGCTCTGATGTAGCCGCCTGTGCAGTAATTAATACTGTCCTTAATCTACTGTTATTCCATCGGTAAACAGGCAGATTAGCGGCTTCTCAGACAGGTATTAGAATGATGATTGTATGCACAGTGTCAGAGGCAGAGCCAGGCCAGTTTTTGATTTGTCACTGTGCGCGAGCTTTCGGGCATCAGAGTCTTTACTGCGGCTAGATGACTGTGGCGACCTTTTTATTTTATTTCCATGTCTGCATTTAGAGTTGCTCCTATTCAGACGTCGTGGTGAGAGGCTGCTGCACGGTTGAGCCAAGAAGAGAGCTCAATCAAACTAGGAGAGCTAATCGCACAACACCACTTGAACAAGACAAGACTGTAAAGAAAGAAGAAAGAAATATTGGTACACAAAAGTGTACAGAAGCTTGAGACTTTGACTTTTTTTTAATAACGCTGACACCAGATTATTTTCAGTATTACCGTTCGGAGCGAGACTGTCCAAATATGATTGTTATAGAGAGCACTTACATAGGGCCCAACAGGAACACTTAACATAGGGAAGAATCTGGCATCCAGACATACTTCAGCATTTGAATTGAGTCCGTCATAGTATATACTGTACATCCTCTATACACTTTTTTTTCTTCTCCAAATCGTTCTATAGAGCAGGCTTAAGACTGTCTTAAGTCTGTACTAGAAACAAGACACGATGACACGACGGTGCCACCCGACTGTCACGACACACACAGGCATGTACGTGCCCGCCACGTTCCTAAAGGCTGTCCTAAGTCTTTACCAGAACAAGACATGACGACATGACTTTGCCACCTGACTGTCACCACACACAGGTATGTACGTGCCCGTCACTTTCCTCCCGCCGGTCGCTGAACACCTGGACCTCGGGGCCTCCCTGGGCGCCTTCCTGGTCTCGGCCCTCGGCATCGGCAACGTGGTGGGTCGCCTGCTGACGGGTCTCATCGCCCACTACCAGCCGCGCCTGGTGCTGGCTCTCAACTGCGCCTGCCTCATCCTGGCCGGCCTCTTGACCTGTCTCCTGCCCCTCCTGACCAACTACTACCTCATGGTGGCCTACTCCTTGCTGTTCGGGGCTTGTATTGGTGAGTCCCTCCCCCCCCCCCCCCCCCCCCCCCCCCGAGGATTGGCATGGGAAGAGGCTGGGGGGGGGGGGGGGGGGGGCGCAGGGGAACTGTGATGATGTTGTGTGGGATTGCTCTGTATTAACTTGTATTGCATTGTATTGCATTCTGTTATACAGTACTGTGCTGTATTGAATTGTATTTATTCCATTGCATTGTATTCTGCTGTATTCTCGTCTTCAGTGTTCTCTCTCTTTCTGGCCCCAGCAGATATCTCTGGGTGGAATTGTATTGTACCGTATTGCATTGTATTGTTCTGTAGTGCATTGGATTGTGTTGCGTTGCATTGCGAAGCATTGCATTGTATTATGTTGTGTTGTATTTATTATATTGTTTTGTATTGTATTGTAATTGTTTGTTTCTTCACATTGTGTAACTTTCTGCTTACAACCGATTTATCTGGTTGAAACAGTTCCGTTGTATTGTTTTTTCATCGCTTTGTATTGTATTGTATTGTATTGTATTCACTGTACTGTATTGTGTTGTATTGTTATTGTTTCTTTATATTGCATAACTTTCTGCTTACAACCGATTTCTCAGGTTGAAACAGTTTCGTTATATTGTTTTTCCCCCATCGCATTGCATTGTATTGTATTGTATTGTATTGTATTGTATTGTATTGTATTGTATTGTATTGCATTGCATTGTACTGTACTGTACTGTACTGTGCTATATTTTGTTCGGTCTTTTATTTTGTGTAACTTTTTGCTTAAAACAGATTTCTCAGGCTGAAACTGTTTCATTGTATGGTTTTTGCGGTATTGTATTTTGTGATCCGTCTGGTCTCAACATTTCTGTGGGTAAAATTGGATTGGATTGGATTGGGTTGGGCTGGGTTGGGTTGTATTGCATTGCAATGTATTTTGTTGTATGTAAAATTGTATTGTATTGTGTTTCATGCAAATTGTATTGCATTGCATTACATCGTAATGTGTTTCATTGTATTTTGTTCCATTGTAATTTGTCCTATTTTTTTGTATTCGATACCTTTTCCGTCACTACAGATTTCTCTGGATAGAAATGTGTGTGAAACAAGAGCGTGCAATACCCTAGGGGTGGCTGGAAAAACGTTGGATTCACTGTCAGTCTGCGGCATTGCACTGTGTCGTCTTGTTTTCTATTCTGTTGTATTATAGAACCATCTGGGCACAACAGATTCTGCTCGATCAAATTGTAGTAAAAAAAAAAAAAAAATAGAGTGTAGCACTGTGATATGGTGTCACACTCGCTTTTTTTTCTTTCTTTTTATTTACTTATTTCCATATGCATTTTTGTTTGTTTACAGTCTTTCGTGACTTACGAAAATGAGGGATGCTTTCACAGTCTTCTCCTCTTTCTTTGTAGTAAGGTGGTCGGTCCTTTCTGTAATCTTTTTTTTTTCCACAAGTTTTTGACAACTTGTCAAAAGTGGTGTATTTCTTCACAGTCTTTTCTTTCTTTGCAGTTTTTGATGGTTTATCAAAGTGATACATTTTTCCTTTTTTTTTTCTTTTTCTTTTTTTTTTTTCCTTTTAACAGTGTTTGATGACTAACCAAAGTGAGTTGATTTTGTTTTTTCTGCAGGCTTTTCTTTACAGTTTTTAGTGACTTATCAAAGTGGTGGATTTTTCCGCAGACTTTTCTTTCTTTGATTTGTAATAAAACTTATCAGAATGGTGGATTTTTCCACAGACTTTTCTTTCTTTGCAGTGTTTGATGACTTATCAAAGTGGCGAATTTTTCCTCCGTCTTTCCTTTCCTTGCTTTGGTTTAAGACTTATCAAAATGGTGGATTTTTCCACAGTCTTTTCTTTTTTTCACTGTTTGATGATCCTTCACAGTGGTGGATTTTTTTTTCAACACCCTTCTCTCTCTTTACACTGTTTCATGGTGGATTTTTCCAAAGGCTTTCCTTTTTTTCACCGTTTGATGATCCATCACAGTGGTGGATTGTTCCCATACTCTCTCTCTCTTTACTCTGTTTTATGGTGGATTTTTCCAAAGGCTTTCCTTTTTTTCACTGTATGATGATCCATCACAGTGGTGGATTGTTCCCATACTCTTCTCTGTCTTTACACTGTTTCATGGTGGATTTTTCCAAAGGCTTTCCTTTTTTTCACTGTATGATGATCCATCACAGTGGTGGATTGTTCCCATACTCTTCTCTGTCTTTACACTGTTTCATGGTGGATTTTTCCAAAGGCTTTCCTTTTTTTTCACTGTATGATGATCCATCACAGTGGTGGATTGTTCCCATACTCTTCTCTGTCTTTACACTGTTTCATGGTGGATTTTTCCAAAGGCTTTCCTTTTTTTTCACTGTTTGATGATCCATCACAGTGGTGGATTTTTTTCCACGCTCTTCTCTCTTTCTACAGTGTTTTATGGTGGATTTTTCCATGCTTGATATGCACCCAGTGCATGGAGCACGCGGAACCTCGGTTTGTGGTCGCATCCAAATACCAATACCCCCATCCCACTATACTTACGTAGAAGCGAGAAGAAAGTTGTTGTATCTGAGACCTGAACCCTGGAACCCGGATCATTTCGTTCACTTGGTGGGCTCACTGGGCCACACCTCCACCTTGAGTGATAGGTCTGAAATGAGGACCGAGAGACTGTCTTGTCTGGTGGATTGAGAAGAATGGCGACGTTGACTGACAGGGGTCGTGGAACACCGATTGAGATGATCTCCTGTCTTTTGTCCCTCCCAGCCCAGTAGTTGGACAAAGTAATTTCCTTCTATTGTTCTGCACCTGATGATCCTCATTGTACCTGTCTGTCTGTCTGTCTATCTGTCTGTGTAGAGATATTTGTGGTTCTTAGACTAATGGTTCTCGTTGAACGGGTCTCTCGATTTGTCTTGTATGGATTTTCATAGTTCCACAGCTGATGGTTCTTATTGAATTAGTTCGATTTCCTACCAGTCTGTGTTGTGTGTGTAGGGTTGTTCTGCATTTATTGTTTTGATGGATCTGTGTGCCTGCCTGGGTTATCTGTTTAGGAATGTTTGTGGTTCCACAGCTTAGAGTTGTGTTGAATCTGTATGCATGCTTGTGTTGTCTGTGTAGGGTTATTCGTGATTCTGCAATTAAGGGTTTTGTTGAATCTGTGTACCTGCCTGTCAATGTAGAGATGTCATGGTTCAACAGCAGATGATTTTTGCTGAATCTGTATGCCTGTCTGTGTAGGGACATTCGTGATTCTGCAGCTAATGGTTTAGTGGAATTTGTATGCCTGCCTGCGTTGCCTGTGCAGGGATGTTCGTGGTTCTGCAACTAATGGTCCTCATTGAACTGCTGGGCTTGGAACACCTCACCAGTACTTTCGGTGTGGTCAACATGTACCAGGGCATTGGCACCTTCGTGGGGCCGCCTTTAGCAGGTTGGTCTTCATTGGTTCATACAGTTTGTGTCTCTGTCCATCAGTCTCTCCCTCTTTCTGCCGACCTGTCTGTCAGCCTCTCTTTCTATATCTGTCTGTTCATTGTACCAGAACATTGGCACTTGTGTGGACCGTTTTTTGTAGGTCGGTCTTCGGTAGTTCATACAGCCTGTCCCTCTATCTATCAGTCTCTGTACCTTTCTATCTGTCTGTCAATCTGTCTGTCTATATCTGTCTATTAATCCTCCTGCTTTTCTGTCTGTCAAGTTTTTTCCCCCAACCTTATCTAATATGTTTGTATACATGTTCATTATAGTGTCTTTGTGTAACCACAGAAAACGACAAAGCACAAAAACTAAAGAGTGTTACACAAGATTGATAAGAAACTAAAGAATGGAAGGAAAGAAATATACACAAAAAAGTTTGTAGGTGAAAGAGAGAGAGGAGAGAGAGAGAGAGAGAGAGAGAGAGAGAGAGAGAGAGAGATTAGAAAGAAGAGAGAGAGAGAGAGAGAGAGAGAGAGAGAGAGAGAGAGAATGGTTAGAAGAAGTACAGCCAGAAGAAAAGAAAGACAGGACAGACGGACAGCAAAAAGATGGCGTCGATCAATGAAGCTGATGATGCAGTGGAAAATAAAACGAAACACCGACGTGGTGAAGAATGCGAGGAAAGAGGAAGCAAACGGATCCAGAAAGATGATGAAAGGAAGGAAAGGTGAAGGAAAGAAAGCATCAACATTTATATGCCCTTCCAGCTGCACACGCGCACTGATTTGACTGGAAGTCCGCAGGTCATCAGTGATGCTTTGCTGCTGTTGATGCTGCTGTACTGGGCCTCATTCGGTGGCCAGAGAAGGCATCATTCGGCTAGTGATCACGAACTGATGGGCCAACAGTGGTTAGTCTACATCCTGGGAACGAGAGTTGTCATGACACAGGTTTAAACCCAGAGGTTTTTGTGGGTTTTTTTTTTTAACCCCATCCCTTGACCTTTACTAGGGGTCTAGGAATTAGTGTGCCAGAATACACACACACTCACACATTGAAATCACACACACACACACACGTACACACACTCAAATCACACACACACACACAATCACTCACACACCACACACACACACATACACACACACACACGCACGTACACAATCTCTCTTTCTCTCTCACACACACACACACACACACACCACTGTTGTAACCAGACCACGCCCATCTCGTGCTGCACATTGACAAGGGTGAATTGTGTTCCACTCCACCCTGGACAGGTCTGGTGGCCGATTGCACAGGGGAGCTGAACAACGCGTTCTACACGGTCGGGGTGGCCTTTGCCCTGGCCGGTCTCATCAGCTTGCCTCTGCATCGCACTGCCATCACTGAATGCCGGAAAGCCAGAAGATCTCCAGGCTTCCTCGATCTGTCATCAGACTACAACCTGGTCCAGGGCAGAGTAAAGGAATAGAAGACGGACAGTGGAGGAACGGTGGGGAGTAGGGAGGGGGAGGTGCGACGAGAAGGGAAGTTGAAGGCGGTGAGGGAAGGGGGCGCGGAGAGAAAGATTAAGAAAGAGAGAGAGAGAGATATCAGCAAGTTAATACTCCCAAAGCTGCTGTCATTAAACACAAAACATGTTCCAAGGTACGGAATATCAGAGAGAATGAGACACAGAGAGGGAGAGAGAAACAGAGTGAGTGACGGACAGAGACAGAGAAAGGAATTACTCTTAGTGGCATTTGAAAAGTAAAGATGAGTGTGATCAGTCTGCGATCTGCTAAACAGACTGGAACTTGTAAAACAGGCATCCAACTGGATGAACAAGCTTGTGGAGCTGGCCCACCACGTATGGGGGCATAACAGCCTGCTCCTGCGAGAGCTCAGGTCTCAGCAACGGTCAGACACATGAGTCAGTTCACGCAGGAAAACAAAATCATTTTTCTTGCCAGAACAAGTAATCAGTTTGTTCAAATAGAACATGCAAAGCACAAAATATGGACGTTAATATCACGACTATCAGCTTTCACCACAAACAAGCAAACAAAAAGACATTAGCATGTTCTCGATGAATGACAGTTTTAATTTTTGGTAACATTTTATCAAGGTGATATATTGCTTATTTCCATAAAATTTACATAATGTTATGAGAGTAAAACATGTACACAGTCATCACAACTGATTAACCCAGTTATCCATTTTGTTGCATAGTTCATTGTTCCAAAGTGTACAGCCTCTGTGAACTCTTGGCAAGAACAAAACCAAAAGAGTATTATCTGTAAACAAAACCCCAAATAAGAAGGCATGTATAAAATCACAACAGATATGTATGAACACCTCACGCACCTTCGATCTATAAGCCATGAATATCCTTGATAAAAATAAAACACTATATATATTTATCTTAAGTACCATTTCATTCTTCAGTGATATTTTTCATTCAAATAATTTTTTCATAAAACAATTATTTCAGTCCATTATAAAAATAAGCCTCTTTATCAAAAAGAAAAAAAAATGTAAAGAAAACCTTCACCATACAACAGTAAATTTTATCAATTTTTGATACACTGATAATTTTGTAATGACAATGACTCATTGTCTACCTTTTTTTTTTCTTTTTTTTTTTGAGGGAGGGGGTGTATGTTTTTGTTTTGTTCCTTATAACTTCAACTTGTTCCTTATAACTTCAACATAGGCCGTGTTTTTGCATTACAGATGGAAATTCTGATGTAAAACTAGAAGACTCTCCAACTTCAGGAAGACGAAAGTTTGATCCTTATTCAAACCAGACCCTGACCCTAACCTAATCTAACTTTAACCCTCATCTGAACCCTTACCTTACCCTAACAGTATAAAACCTTGCAGAAACCTCCTTTAAAAACGTATGTTTGCAGTGTGATAGCATTGGAGTTGTGTTCCCTTTTTCCCCACAATAAAGGAAAGACCACTCACGCCTCAACATAAGTGTCTCAAATCAAGGAATCACTGCTGTCCATCCACCAGGACAAGCACCACGTGCACTTAAGGGCAGGTTCAAGGAAGAACTCAAAATGACAGAGGTCAGCTGAGTCATCGCCAAAGTGACTGAGCAAGCAGATTGGGTCAACTCGCTCGTCACAGTAGAAAAACTAAACAGGAAGCTGAGAATGTATACTTAAACCCAAATCTGAACGCTGTCATGAAATGCCCACACTACTCTGTGCCAACATTTGAGGAAAACCAGCTTAAAATGTCTGGCGCCAGAGACTTTGGCTAATAAGATGCCCTGTTGAGATACCGACAGCTGAAACTTGATGAAATGTCACCTCCTCTAACAACGTTTGACAACCGTTTATATGGAATGCACTGTGCATATCTCTTTACAATTTTGGCATGGTCATTATTGAGCTAAACACAAAAATGAAATGGTTTGGATGAAAAAGGGCATTTCCGTGTGTATAAGTAGTTTTGACATCCTTGGAAATGAAAAGAGCCTCCACAGTGGACTGCTTGCTGAGGCTGCTGGGTCGTGATCCCCTGGAAGATGAGAGAGGGCATTCTGATCAGGACTCACGACATATGCTCCACCCTTTTCACAAAGTGTAGGGAACAAGCCTTGCTATTAGTTAGTGGCCGCGCAACATCACAAAGATCGTCGAAAACAGCCTGATTTGCAGAGGCAAGACAGCCATCACAAGCAGACGAACCCCTGTTAACAATTCTACTTCCTTACTGTCTATTCCTGGAAGCTGCAGATCTGTGCAAGTACAATGGACAGGAGTGCATGGTATTAACCGTCGATGACTGGACTACTTCAGGTATCTGGTAATCTCCCCATCTCCCAAGAGCCACTCCAGCATTGTGATACGGAAATCAAAGAAGATCTTAAATAAAACAAAATATTGAACGCATATTCAAACCAACACAGTTATTTCATTCAGTACAGTCCCACTTGTGCATGGGTGCACATTACACATCTGTCTTTAGCTGTACACATATCAACATTACGACCGATATTTTCTTCTGCAGTGTCTCATCAAGAAAGAGAACATGCTTCTCTGCCACAAAATATACACCTCACATAATGTCATCGCCACTGTATTTTTGCTGAAGGATTATAGCCTAGTACTCAGATATTTTAAGTAATACAGGCTGAGGTCATTTTATGCTGTAATATTTTGGTATGTCCAGTTTGAACAGAAAGTATGAGTGTGTTAAATGTCTAAATGTCCACCGTAGGGTGCTTTTGACTAACAGATATTTAAGAAGACAATCAGTCCTAAAGAATCCACACGACAATAGATAACAGTCTACGATTGCAGACATAACAGTCCAGAATGGAAAACGAAATCAATAGCAACTGAAAACCTCAAAAAATCAAATAAACAGTAAAGTGACAATAATTGAGCAATTCATGCAAAAACAAAGTCTACAATCACTGAGACATCCAGGATGAAACAGCTAGTGCTCAGCATATTCATGAAATCAAGACAGACAGATTCCCAAGTCTCTAGTCATTGACCAGTCCTGCAGACTACCTCTGTATGTTGGATAAAAAAATATCTGCAATGATGTAGAAATCTACAACAGATCGTGAAGTCTTCGCTGAAACCGGGTAACTTGTCTGAAGTGATTAAGAAATCTAAAACAGAACCCAAAATATTCTGAGTTATATCGTATCATGTCATTACACATACATACTGATTCTCTTCTGCTTCTTGAATTAAGGCAGGTTGCTTGATAGTGATTTTGAAAACAATCAAATGATCAGAGGAGGGCTTCAGTAATCAAGAGGGGTGCTGAACAAACACATTTTGAGGCTTATTTGTCTCTTATTATCTTTTGAATGATCAGTAAAAATCTTGCAGCTAAGTGAACTTTGTGTATGAAGTTACACTATCTCAACCTGCCCTGCTGGAACGTGAAAATAACACATTTCAAAGACGATACTGGAAATACATCATTTCTGGACACACTGGCCATTAAAAGTTTACAACCTCATTGTCAACTGCTAAATGGACAGCAGATTTTAAAAAATCAATAATTCAATGAACATGATACAATCAAGTAAAAAAAAATCCTTCTTATCTGTAATATGGTAATGAACAGATCATTGTGCAGATCTACTCCTATGAGATATGTTTGTATGGAGATTACAAACCTCACCTCCTGATACCAAGTTACTTAAAGATTCAATGTTTTCCACAAAACAACCAGTTTCATAATTTGACCATTAAACAATAAACTTCTTATGTTCATGGCTTTTGATAACTATATTACATCATCAATCAGCTTCGAGATTCAAAACAGATCTTGAGTAAAGGAATCATTCTTAAACTTATTTTTCAATAAATAAAATCTGAATCATTCTTAAACTTATCTTTCAATAAATAAAATCTGAATCATTCTTAAACTTATCTTTCAATAAATAAAATCTATCACAACTTCAGAAATATCCAATCCGCATAATCTTTGGCACAAAAATATCAATTTGCAGACTGAATAGAATTTCAAACTATATCAACATGGAGATTCATCATCATCAATCATGCAGGTAGGACACTCCTATTAAACAAGAACAAGGTGCTTTGATACACCTGGCCTGTACTTTTGACATTCACTATTCCAGTCCTGCTTTGGGGGACATTCACAGCCTCCAGCAGTATTCTGTTCTTTTTTTTTTTTCCATAAGAGACTAAACGTTACTTTAAAAAAAACAAAAAAAACTAATCATTAGAACACTGAAGATAACACTATATTTCCCCTATCATACAACTGTGTGACTTACACAACATACTATGAATTGAAACAGGAAAAAAAAATATATATGTATATGTATCTGTGTGTGTGTCCCGTGTATTTTCCTTTGAAAATGTATCTTTGATAATGACAGTTACTCTTTTCTTCATTTGATATGTAGTTACTTCAAACAGTAGGAGTCCTGAAGAAACCTTTTACAGGCAAAAGCTACGCGTATCAAATTTGAACTCTGTCAGTGGTTTGATGATTTATTTTTCATCACTATATATAAACATAAATATATGTTTTTATATATATATATAGAGAGAGAGAGATTCAAATGTTTCAAATCCTTAAAAAAAAAATCATTTTACATTGTCAGCAGTTTGAGATTCTCTCTGTCTGTCTGTCTGTCTCTCTCCCTCTCTCTCTCTCTCTCTCTCTCTCTCTCTCTCTCTCTCAACACGTTATTACAACAACAAAAAACAACAATTACTGGCAATATCACCTATACTCCTCCAAGGTTATTCTGCCTCTCAGAGTTTGGCTACCACAGGAACACAACATGCCACAGTCTTCAATTAGAAGACAAGTGGACAAGAATGAATGGTAGAATATCAAATAACCAAATTCCTTGTAATGAAAAGCAACCCTCAACCTCCACTTCAAAGATCCAGATACAAGTGCTAGACAGTCATTTTCAGCAGCGAAACATGTCATAGCAGTGTTCATACACACGGCTGTAATACTGAGCTGGAATCGGGAGATGGCATTCCAACCAGGAGATGGAGCCAATCTGTCCCCAACAATAAAGAGCAAGAAGTGGAAACTGACATTTCATTATAACACCTTCTCACCACAGAATGAACATTTTTTTTAACGATGTAAGTGACCACAAAAAAACAACAACCCTGAAAAACATCTGATTCACCTAATTTTCTGGTCGTTCGACACATGGCTCTTCCTTGTCCATGGCAGCAACGATGCAAAACTTTCTTGTCATCCAGTTCCTACGTAAGAAGGACTTGAAGCCAGCAAAGCGTTATTATTACCAGCTGTTGGTTTATCAGTAAAGGAGCCAATCTTCTTTACCATTTGAAAGTACAATACAGGAAATTTGTCTGTACTCTTTACTGTCCGCAAGAAAATTCTTTGTTGCGCTGTCAAATACCTGAGAAAAACTGAAACTCGCTGGATTCTTTTTTTTTTTCTTTCTTTTTTTTTTCTTTCCTGCCTTCTCTTGCACCCATCATGCCACGTCCATAACAGTCACACACAACCATACCTGGGATCAAGTTTCCTTACAAGCTAGCGTCCAAAGAGAGCTTTCAGTCTAAGGTCACCATGGGGCAACCCACCAAAGGAGACGCTGAAACTGCTGCCAGGTCCTTCCATCAGTGTTCAGGGGTACCTTTTCTCATCCCATGTACATCTACAACGCCATCTTTCCAGCCTCACCCTCCACTGACCTCATACCAGGAGTTCAGAGTAGCTGCCCTTCCTTTGTCACAGGCAAAAAGTATTGCAAGTCTGCAAAATTAACTGTAGGGATATGGAACAGTTCAAACGGGAAAAGAAAAGGCAAAAAGTTTCGATTTAATACGATGAATATTTCACTTCCCCTGCTGAACTTCCGTAATATGGTTCTGTTCTGTTATAAAGACATGATGTGATGTTCAAGCTCTTGATTCAAATCAAACTGATATAAGCTGATCTTGATTACATGCACTTGCTGTGATATTCACTTACAATGCATATGTTTTCCAGTGAATATAAGCAACTGATTACTGTAAATGACACAATACAAAGTATTCATTTTCCTGTGTAAGAGGTTTCGCTATTCTGCAACTGTAGCTGCCAAGAAAACGATGCCCAAATTCACAACACGCGTATCCACATTTGCACCCCTACACAACAATCGGGTGACTGTACAGATTCACACTGCTAACACCAGTGAATCAAAACAATAACAATGAACAACCAACTGATAAACTGACCCCCTTAAACTTTCAATAAAACAGAGAAAATAGTAACCGAGTAAAGAAAACAGAAAAAAAAAACGAAAACAGATTTCTGCTAGCCAGATGTCTCTGGACTGGCAAGAGGTTTGTCCCCAGTCACATAATGCAACTCAAAAACTCAAAAACAGCTGCTGTCCTTTACTTCACCTCCAACTAATTTGGAACACACATTTTTTTCTTTTTAAGGCAAACTGTAAAACCAAACTCTTGGTAATAATTCATAATGCAAAAAAATTACACAAGAAAAAAAAATCTGCAATACATTTAATGCTGATATGACTTCATACAATATTATTTACATTTTCAAACACTGCCATGCCCCATTTGATTATAGCTCATTCAATCCCATTGAGCCAGTAAAGCTCTTGAGTTTATTCACATGCAACTTATATCGGCACTGACCCGGTAAATCCTATTTGTAAATGAATGTCTTTCCTTTTTATAAATAGAAGGCTGGAGGACTAATTATGGCCACAGCTTACTGAAATACTTTAAAGTATCTTTTGTTTTCTTCTTCAAACAAACATGTTCCCAATCCTAAAGGAACTGCTTCAGAAAGTGGCAGTCATATGCATCTTCCCACTACTACCGTAGCCATGGAAACAGTTCCAGTATGGTTAACCAACACCACAATAAATAAAAGCATACTGGAGTTTCAAGAAAACCAAGCCGTTCACATGTG
Organism: Conus ventricosus; assembly: GCA_018398815.1. Classification (NCBI taxonomy): domain Eukaryota; kingdom Metazoa; phylum Mollusca; class Gastropoda; order Neogastropoda; family Conidae; genus Conus; species Conus ventricosus. Next base: position 45,525,949 of record CM031619.1, read on the forward strand.
ACCCTTTCAAGGCTGTTACACAGGCAAGTCAAGTCCTATACGACAAAAAAGAGCAAAGTAAGCATAAGCGAAAGAACATTGAAGAAATACAAGAAGATATAACATTAAATGGATAATTACACATGCATATATGTGTGTGTTTAGTTACACATGTGGGGGAGGGTGCGTATTTGTGTGTGCGTACGCATGTATGTTTGTGTGTAAAGTGTGTGTGTGTGCATGCGCACGCACGCTGTGTGTGTGTGTGTGTGCACATCTGCCTTTTGAAGCCTTGAACTAGATTTCCAGAAGGCAAATAGCCCATTTTCTACAATGATCACTGAAGGAGATGTGGTTGAGCGTTTCACTCTGGCCCAAGATATATGACAGGACTGCACTCAGTAACTCCTCTCCTAATATCAGCTGACCACATATGCCAGGGAATGCAGAAAAATCCAACGATCATACCCCCTTTTTCTCCACATGCATTTTCACAACTACTGTCTCAGCATATCCAACCCTCGCTGACAAAGACTCCATAACTGACCAGTTCTACCACACCCAAGCCCATCAGTAATGGTTTCAGAGAGTGTTGACCATTGGCAGATATTGAAACATAAAAGCAAAAATGGAATCACTGAGCCACCAAATGAAAGAACAAACAAATCACAAAAAAGACTATTATTGTAACTATTCTTCTCCCCCTTCTTCTCTCTCTATCATGATATTGTCACTATTCTTCTCCTTCTCTATTATCATTACTTTGGTCACTATTAATGTCATTGTTCTATTAGTAGTAGTATTATGATTACTATGACCATCATCATTTATATGTCATTATGATTATGATCGTTATCATTATGACCATACGATTACGATTTCATCATTACTTTCACATCCTTTTTTTTCCCTTTGCTAATTACTATTATCATTTTAATCTGTACCCTCTCCCTCCCAACCTCTCCCCTGTTCTCTTTCCATTCCATACTTTTAGTCTTTCATTCACACCCCATTTTGCAACAAGACAGAAGAGATGAGTCACACTGTTTGTTCGTCTTTTGTTTTCATTGTTTTGAAATGTTGCTTGTCCTGCCTGAAGGAGACCAAAAGGTCAAAACGCATTGTGTCTGTTTAGTAAATTAATTGTTCCTTCGTTTGGCAGCTCAGTGGTTTAATTTTTGCTTTTATACCCACCAATAAACATTACACAACAGACCTACTCCACCATGTCCAACACCACCAAAACACTGCACAACTGAGCTGTCCAACACCATCAACAAATACATGATCTGGCCAGCTGTATCCAACACCACCAGCAAAAACTGCACAACTGGTCAATCTTACCCTATCCAACACCACCAAAAACGCAGCATAACCGAGCTGTCCAACACCATCAACAAATACTGTATAACTGATCATCTGGCCAACTGTATCCAACTCCACCAACAAATACTGCACAACTGGCCTGTCTAACCAACACCACCAACAAATACTGCATAACTGACCAGTCTAACCATATCCAACATTACCAGCAAAGACTGCACAACTGACCTCTTCCACCATGCCCAACACCACCAACAAAAACCTGCATAACTGACCTGACCAACCATACACAGCTCCAACAACAAAGACTGCACAACTGACCTGACCAACCATACACAGCTCCAACAACAAAGACTGCACAACTGACCTGACCAACCATACACAGCTCCAACAACAAAGACTGCACAGCTGACCTGACCAACCATACACAGCTCCAACAACAAAGACTGCACAACTGACCTGACCAACCATACACAGCTCCAACAACAAAGACTGCACAACTGACCTGACCAACCATATACAGTTCCAACAACAAAGACTGCACAACTGACCTGACCAACCATATACAGCTCCAACAACAAAGACTGCACAACTGACCTGACCAACCATATACAGTTCCAACAACAAAGACTGCACAACTGACCTGACCAACCATATACAGTTCCAACAACAAAGACTGCACAACTGACCTGACCAACCATACACAGTTCCAACAACAAAGACTGCACAACTGACCTGACCAACCATACACAGCTCCAACAACAAAGACTGCACAACTGACCTAACCAACCATACACAGCTCCAACAACAAAGACTGCACAACTGACCTGACCAACCATATACAGCTCCAACAACAAAGACTGCACAACTGACCTATCCAACATATCCATCACCACACACTAGTACAAAAATAAACCCCGACGAGCTGTATCAAACGCCAAAACATTCAAGCCTGCAGGAAAATGTCCATTGGTGGCATGCAATACAACATACAGACTTGCATGGTGCGTGAGAGTTGAGAAAAGAAAAAAAAAAGACCGCCTGTACAAAAAAAAAAAAAGAAAACCAAAAAAAAGGAAAAAAAGAAAAGACAAAAAACAAATGACAAAAAAAAAAGGCGGGGGGAGTGGAGGGGGAAAAAAAAAGAAAGAAAAAAAGCAGTGGTACACAGGTGAAGAAGAGTCCCTGAGGTTGAGGAGCTCTTCTTCCAGGCTATAATGTCTCCCCTGTACTGGGTCATCTCCCCTGCTTCCAACGTTTGGAGTCACGCCCTCAAGCTGTTTGAATGACGGAGAGTGGGGATGGAAGTTGTCAGAACACCAAATACTGCGCTCTGCAAAATGCCTGGGTTAAAGTGGCGTATGTGGCCTTCAGTCTGAATTCTCGGTCACCTTTCTTTCAGGGTCATGCAGTAACGGACCCAACGCACAGAAATGTTTACTATAGATATTCAATTCAGAAGAGATTAGTAAAAACAAAAATTGTTGATGTTCATTTATCAGTTTGTCCACATATAAACAACGACCCTGAAATATAAACCGACATTTTCAAATGCCGTTCTTGTACTTGTGCCAGTTTCTGAAATTGATGCTATCATGAATGGTAAAAAAAAAAAAAGAACTGCTATTGGTAGATGAAGAGGGTTGTTTTAAGAGATGCCTTGAAAGAAGACAGAGAGTTTTGAACTACGCAAAGATATTGGGAGTTTATTCCAAGAAACCCGACCCTGAAAAGAAAAAGAGCATAGAAGGAAAATTATTACTTTGCATCCAAAGCATGGACACATTAGAATCGGTGCCAAGATGTCCGACTATGTAATCGCGGTCTTATACAAAGAGATATGTGCAGCCCAATCATCATCATCGTTATTAATTAACAAATAAGCGCCGGATATATTTGACAATAATCATTACGGCGAAACTTTATCACCAGACGCCATCAAGCCGTTCATTCTCCTGTTGGCTGACGTTGTAGTCCTCCTGTCTGAAACTGCAATTATGTTTACAGAAGCAGCTTAGAATTCTGCATGATACAAATAAACATCGGACCAACTGTGAACATGGATAAAGAAAAAGGTACGCCCAAAGGCGCGACCAACTGTTACCATGGATAAAGAACAAGATATCCCGAAGGTGCCACAGTTAAAGTGTCTTCTACCTGTCTTTGGTGGTTCTTGGTTCTGCTGCGGCCTTTGGTCTCCTGCCTGGTTGCTTTCGTTCCCACTTTCCTTGTGTCCAGGCCTTGGGTCTCTGGTCAGTGTCTGGTCCAGATCACTTTCCTTGTGTCCAGGCCTTGGGTCTCTGGTCAGTGTCTGGTCCAGATCACTTTCCTTGTGTCCAGGCCTTGGGTCTCTGGTCAGTGTCTGGTCCAGATCTCTTTTTCAGGCTGTTAGCTGTCCAGGTGCAGCTTGTTCCTGCCCGTCTGGTTCTCTGCTCTTCCGTTTGCTTCTCGACAGCAGACCTGGACAATGGAGGCATCCATCTGTAATGACTTCTCTACTTCGTGCCTTGTGACGGAGCCTGGGCCTGCCACCACCTCTGGCTCGAAGTCCAAGAAGGTTTTGCGGATAGTGTGGAGGTCTTTTACTTTGACCGTTGCCCCCAGTATGACCACACACCATCAGACAAGCCCAAGTTTCCTCTGGGCATGGATTATCACAGCAAGTTGGAGCCTTTGCGTCAAGATCACAGGGATACCCGAAGCAAGGTGCGCTGCTTACACTACGAAGGACGTAGGAGACTTCTCTGCCCTGGTGCCCCCAGGAGACGCCAGAGACCGAGTCACAACCGTTATGCTCGCAGCTTGGCAGAAGAGGATGACTCCACCTCAGAGCAGAACCCCTGGCTGCCTTGTTTGGACAGCAGCTCTTCAGACTCCGGTGAGTGCAGCCACCCGTCCAACATTGCCCGTCACCACCAGGACTCCAGCAGCTCTGATGCAGTGCGTCTTTTGGAGGGCTTCCATGAGCTCGCTCAGCGCTGAGAGCAGTCCTTCCATAGCTGCAGGTCTGCTAGAGGAGGAGGTCGTCAGCTGCGACGACAGCACCAGCCTTGCCTCGGTTGTGGGGGAAGACGTTCACGACCGCAACGTTGTCATCGCATCAACACCCACTTCAGTATCGTCTCGTAGTTCTTGGCTAGAAGAGGAACCATAGGAAGAAGAGGGCTTGGTCTTCATCGATGAACTTGGTCAGTGTTTATCATAATTGATGAACCTGGTCAGCATTTCTCATAATTGATGAACTTGGTCAGTGTTGACTATGGTAGTGACAATGAGGAGGAGTTGATGTGTCTTTCTTGAACTTTTGATGCAGATTCTTTGCATAGTACTGTAAATGGAGCCAATGAGGAAGAATAGATGTCTTCCTAGAACTTTTTAGTAAATATTTGATATTCATTTTGTAAATAGACAGAGATGTATGCATGCAATGTACGCATACCTGTCAAGCTATTCTAGGCTCTTGTCATAAGATTTTTATCGTCTGACCATAAGTTTTAACTAAAAACCATAAGAAACCCATGAATATAGAAAATTGTAACATTAAGAAAAACAAACCATGCCAAACATGCATACACTGTAACACACACACACATACAAACACACTGTGACATATGCATATTCCTTCCCCTCCTCGGAACTTGTGATTAACTTTTGAAACTCCTTTTCTGTCTCCCACTCAGTTTGGTAGCGACCGAAGTAGAGCTTCGGTTTTTTAGCCGGAGGTTTTGAAGCCATGCTGTCGAACGTTATAGCTCGAGTACAACTTTGACACACGTAAGTGAAGGAAGTGTTGGTAGAATGCTTTGCGCATGCGTCTAGACTATAACTTCCACTGATTGCACAATGCAGTTACCGCGCGATTAAACAAAAGTTCCAGACGAACCATCGCAACAGATTTTTTTTTGGTGGAAAATACGTAAGGTTTTTGCCGTACGCCGTAAGACTTGAAAAATGTCGAAAATCCGTAAGAATTACGGGAAAAACGTAAGACTTGACAGGTATGTGTACGGCATGAATTATATCAATACAAAAGTGAATCAAACAATTAATGAGAATTACATACATTTATATCATTACGAAAATGAATCAAAACAATGGGAATTACTTATTTTGTGAAAAGGTCATTATGAAAGATAGCAACAAGTTTTTTTTTTCTTTCATAATTTTCAAAGAAAATGTGGACTCAGTTTATTTGTGATGCATTGATGAATTTTATTGATCTTTCCAGAAAGAAAATATGTATTTTGTCAGTGTTCTGCACTTTTAACTGTCAATCTTTTTTTCTTTTTTAATCTGTTTTTGACCTTAATTTTGTTTTTCATTAATCCATGTGTCAACACATTTTGAACATGGGGATGCAAAGTTGAGAAAAATGAGGTCCTGTCTTATTTTCACGTTTCTTTATTCACTTATTTCTTTCTTTGTTTTTTTTTTCTTTATATGTTCATTATTAGACAGGTTTGTCAGTCATCCCATGCGAAGTTGTGATTACATTGATATAAACATTATGCAGTGATGTTGTAAACACCGCAAAGGATGGGCAGTTATTGCGCATTCTTCAGTGTTAGTTGCCATTAGAGCTGGTTTGTTTTTTTCTTCTTTTGTATTTGCTTTTGTAGGTAAAGTTATTCATTAATTCATTGTGTTGACACATTTTGAATATTGGGAGGGCAAAATTGAATGAGAATGAAGGTAATGTTGTTTATAACCCAGCCGACCGCAATGGGTCCTGTCAGGGCTGAATGAGAAGGAGATCTTTTGTATTTTTGTTCAATGTTATTTTGTTTCATTTTCTATATTTCATTTCATTTTCTTTTTTCTATTCATTATTCATTTATTATTGAAAACGTTGTAAGTCATCCATTAGAAGTTGCGATATACTCGAACAGTTTCAGATGATGGAGAATGAAATGTGGGATTTATTAGAGTGACGATGGAAAGATAATGAACATTGAGTGAGAAGGACCGAAGTTTGAAATGAAAAAGTAGAACCCAGGTGTGAAATGGAAAAGTACTTCATTGAATTTTTGTTGTTGAGAAGAGTAAAAAAAACTTTTGTTTTGTTTTGTTGTCCATGGACTATTGAGAAGAGAATGAACTTGTTCATAGAATATGCACTTTAAAATGGTTTTCATAAACGAATGGAAATTTGTGTAATGATTATATTTCAAAAGAAAAGAGGATTTATTCACAGAATCTGTTCTTTAGAATGTTTGTTGTAGATGAAGAAAAGTGTATGTTGTTTTTAAAATATCAAAAAAAAAGTGAAAAAACTCCACACTCAAAAAAAAGGCAAAAATCAGAGTGAAAAAAAGTCCACACTCAAAAAAAAAGAAGAAAAAAGACTGCACAACTGACCTGCTCAGCTATATCCAACTCCAGCAACAAAGATTGCACAACTGAACGGTCCTACCATATCCAACACCACCATCAAAGACTACACAAGCTGTCCTGTTCCACCATATTCAAGCCTACCAACAAAGACTGAACAACTGACCTGCTCCACTATATCCAACTCCAGCAACAAAGATTGCATAACTGAACTGTCCCACCACATCTAACTGCCAAAAAAATGACTGTAAAAAAAACTGATAACTGTGATGAAACGGTGTGTCAACCAATGGCCAGATCATACACATATTTCCTTCAAAAACACGTGTATTATTTGTCAGGGGATGGGGAGAGGAACACCCTAAAAAAAATCACGTACAAAAAAATCATGGAATTTGGTTTTTAAACAGTGAAAAGAAATCAAATACCCTGATTAGTTATGTCATTCTGGTCTCCTAAAATTATCTGGCATCCTTATCGGGTCCATTGCCATATAGACAGTAAATTTTTTCAACATTAATAACACCTGAAATTAGCAACAAATATTGAAGAATATTGAATACTGACAACAAAGTATGCTGATATGTACTAACAAGTCCCCCTTTTAGTCCAAAAGCCTGAATCCTTTGTTTGGACTGTGTTACCATCACATAAGATTCTCATACTGGTTTTAGATCCTTTATAGGTCCCATACACAAAAGTGAACACAGATCCAGGTCAATGACAGTAACAATCAGTAAACTGTGTTCATCACTTTGAACACCACAGCTCTGCTTAACCACTGGTGTACATTGATATAAATATAGTCAGTTCATAAGGCACACACACACGCGCGTAGGTAGTGCACAACAAATATGGCGCACGTGCGCAACACGTTCCACCTTCACCCTCCCAACTCGCAAACCATCCACATCATCACTGCACAGATTCCTTGCACGATGTCGCCGTGACGCAAACCCGGTCATCAGGAGAAAGACTCCGACGATTCCAAGGTTATGACGTCTGAGAATTCTCTCCCTTGAGCAGACCTCGAAGCAGGCCTAGCGGACGTGGGAGGATCGGCAGTCCCATTCACTGCTGCTCTGCTGTGTTCATCAGGGGACTTCACCCCTGCCGTCTGTTCTGCTGTGTTGGGTGTGCCACCACTCGCTTCCCTGGCCTCCTCCCCCATCCTGTGGTTGACCTCCACCTGCACGCTGATCTGATGACCCACTGGCCGTTTCTGCACCTTCTCTGTGAAGGGTATCCCATGCTCCTTCAGCAGCCGGTGCAGGTACTCGATCTCTCCTTCCAAGGAGGTGCAGTAGGTGCGGAACTTGTTCAGCTCTTGCTCGCAGGCTTCCTTCAGGTGTTGCTCTCTCTCCACCCTTTTTTCTGCCTGGCGCTTCACTGACAACACTATACCTGGAACATGGGAATGGGTCAAGACATACTTCCGGAAGCAAGGGTTTAGAGCGATTCATCCTCCCTTGCCACCACCCCTCCCCTTCTCCTCCCCTCCACCTATCAAAAAAAATTATAGTTAAAGAAAACAACACTAATTGTTAACTTAGCAGATTCGAGTTAAACAAAAATAGTGATTGCTAATCTAGCAGATTTGAGGGTTTTTTTTAAAACTGCTTGGAAGTTCATCTCTTTTTCTAACCTGGTTGTCAACTGCTCCCTCTCCCAGTCTCTCGCATCTCTTTTATCCCAACAAAACCAGCCCACCTCTACGAATATCCTGGGTCATCAGTATTTGTCGCCACTGTAGGGTTTGTGTGGAGATCTATTCATCTCTTCCTCCTTCCGCCACCCAGGACAGTGAGACCATTCGAAAAACTCACTCCCCCAACTCCTTGGCTCCTCCCAAGATGCACCAATTCATCCCTGCCTTTACTTTAAAAGCCTGAACAAGAAAATTTTTAACAGTTCAAGAAATATCATAATATTTATTGTGTCTCTGGGACATGGGTGACCCAGGAAGCACATTAAACGTAAATAAGCGTCATGCGCCTAGATTCTCATGAGTTTGGTGAGAAAGCACTTTTTTTTTTCAACTGCTCAAAGTGAGAGTTCACTGAATATGGCTAGCATGTCTCAGGACTAGCTTGCACGCTAGACACAGACGGCAGCACATTGGATTGGATTTGTCATAAATGAACTTCTTAAGTTAATTTTTGGAAAAAGTTACAAAACTTTTTCTGCATTCCATATCGTCAACCAATTTTGTTAGTCAACTGTTTGATGATGCCATTCTCACACACCTGACATCAAAGTGATTAATTAATAAAATCCAGATCTAGATTCGGCAACCAGGTTTATGAGGAAAAACCAACCTAATTAGTCTCCACGTAGTACTGCCTCTTAATCATTTTTTACTTAGTGTCACCATATCACCTTTGAAGCAATGTATCTTGCAATTTCTCACAGTTAAGACTCAGCTCTGATCTCCATGCATCCTAAAAAGAACATGCCAAAAGATATCTTCAATCTCTTCTACCCATAAACCCATCTGAGTTTTTACTTCATAAAAAGAAGCATACATGCTATGGTTCTTTCAAAAACAAAGCATGTGCTAAAAAAAGCAAAGCTAACAATTAATCAACCAAGGAAATAATCAAGACAACAACAAAAAATAGAAAAAAAGAGTGAGAGAAGGATGCAGGATACCATTCAGAATCCTGGTGACACGCCAGAGTCGCAAAATGACCAGAAGCCCCACACCACTGGCAGCATCCTCCCTGCTCCGAAACACAATGTCCAGAACGAAGGAAACGATGACAATGACCGCGTCAAACATCTGCACACACAACATGAACTGATCAGTAGTGGGAAAACCAGGGGGAAGCACAGGAGGAGGGATAGAGCAGTGGGAGTGATGCACATGGTTGCGTATGTGTCAGGATCTGCAGCGACTAGTGTCTGCTTGAATGTGTAAGTGTGAGACTGCATGTTTCAATGGGTATGCGTCTGCATGAGTGACGGTGCAACTGCAGTGCACACATTTGCTTATGCAGGCTTCATCATCTGACAGCGCCCTACTCCACCGACGCAGAGTTCTTCCGAATGACCCATCCCCGTTTCGAATCAGTAAGGTGAAAAGTCAAGTGTCAAGGCCCTGTTCTTTTCTGTTTTGTGCACTGCTGTGAGTTCAGCTCGTGAGCAATGCCCGCTTAGTTTGCTAGATTGTATGTTCTGCTACATCACCCACTCCCCCCCACCCCATCCCCTTCCACCTCTCACTTTTACTGAACTTTCGGAACATGAGATGCCCCTGAGCGCCCTCTTCCACTCCACCCCACTTTTGAAACATTTTCAAAATCCATGAAACCATAAAATTTTGACCGCTAGGGCCAATGACCTGCACATCTAAATTTCCAGAATAAGCCATGCGTGTAGGTGAGGTACATATGCCTGGTATGCGTGCACCTGTGAGAATGCTCCCATGATGCGTTTATGTTTGCATGTACATGAATGCGTTTGATGCACCTGGGAATTTATGTTCATGACTGGCGAGAGAAAATGTGTATGTGGGTGTCGGTAATAGATATGTCATAGTATGAATGTGATGTGGAAGTATCTTAGAGTGCGCGTGTACGCAAAAGCATGAGTGCAAAATGCACATGCATGTCCCCTCACACACAAACATGTGCAGAGACCAGTGTTCTCTTAATACTTTCAACTTAACCTTTTCACTACAATTCTGCCCTGAACCACGGGTCCACCATAACCAGGTAATAACTCTTCCACCATCAAGGTTGAGCTTCTACTGAATTCCCCCAAGTTCACCTGGGAAGCCTCGAGCTGTACAACACCATCTGATGATTGCAGAAGTGGCCACCCATTTTCACAGGGCTTGGATATGGTTCTAGAAAGTTGATAGCTAAAAGCCTCAAGCTGTACAACACTGTCTGATGGTTGCAGAAGTGGCCACCCATTTTCACAGGGCTTGGATATGGTTCTAGAAAGTTGATAGCTAAAAGCCTCAAGCTGTACAACACTGTCTGATGGTTGTAGAAGTGGCCACCCATTTTCACAGGGCTTGGATATGGTTCTAGAAAGTTGATAGCTATCATTTCTTAGTTCATGTTGTCTGTGACGGCAAATGACTAATGGGTGACTGTCCATTCAGTTCGCCTTTGGTCAGTGCAATGCCTTTAGCACCTATGACTTGCTGACAAGGGCTCAGAAGGCTGTGTTGACTGTACAGTTCAAATGAGCTTGCTTGAAATTTTACTGGCAATGTACAAGACGACCATGAACTTGGCTCTGAGGTTACAAATTCGACTCATGATTTTCTCTGCTGAGGCAAAAGATAACAACGGTCTGTTATAAACTTCAGCACCATGCACATATAGATATAAGTACAGCAAACAACGTCCATCACTACCTTTTCACACAAAATTTCATGTGGATTAGATTTGTTAACTAATCTTTTCACAGAACATTTTAAGTTTGTTTGACACCCTAAAACAAAACATACATAGTTGCTGCAATGCACTGGGTAGCTAAAGTGCAGAAACAGACATGCTGATGAAAAGAAAAAGAGAAACAAAAACTGACCGGGAGTCCTTGGTCTAACCCTGCAGCTGCAGTTCCTCACCTCCAGCTTGTGTTTGAAGAACTCCAAACGCATGACAAAGATGCGGAGAGCGATCTCCACCAGGAAGAGGGAGAGGATGGCGATGCTGCAGTAGTGCAGCACCAGGGGCACACTCTCCTGGTGGGTCTCCTTCAGCTTCACCACCTCCAGGTCAAAGAGCAGCTCAGCCAGGACCAGCAGCACGTCGAAGATCACCAGCACCACCACACCCAGCTGCAACAACGTGGGCAGTACGTTAAGGCGATGTTTTGTCCCCAAAATAAAGAATTTTTTGCTTATAATATCTCTTCATAGTTTTGTTGTAAAA
>CM031619.1:45542473-45549973 GCA_018398815.1 Conus ventricosus
GGCCCGGTACGTTGTTATAAAAGTAGAGCGTTGTGTGAGAATGGATCAGTGTTCCCTGATGTGAGCGACTGGCGTAAGAGGCAGAGAGAGCGCTCAGTGCGCTGAGTGCTGTGCGAGAGAGATTGCTCCCAGGGCTGAGTTCCTGGTTTGAGCTTATCATGGAAGGCAAATAAAAGGAGAAAACTCTGCTTCGTCCACTGTGTCTTCTTGCCCGGCTGCTGTCCCTTGGTTCCTGCACATATCACCATCTGCCTGTCTTCACCTGCACACCCCTTACCCCTCCACACCATCACAACTGGCGCTGCGAGCAGGATTGAAGACAAGGGACCAAGAAGACACAGCCCAAGAAGACGGACACCATGGCCAGCCAACTACCTCTGCACCCCCTGCATCAGCTCCCCAAATTTACGGGTAACAAGAGCAGCAGGGGAGTGGACAACTTCATCCGGGGAGGCCAGGCTTGCCTACACCTGCAGCCCCTGGATGACAGGACAGCCCCCCTCTGGCTGATTGCCGCCCTAGATGGGCCGAGCTCGCCAGGAGGTGATCAGGCTGCCAGCAACAGAGGTAGACTCCCCAGCCAAGATTTTGACCATCTTGGAGGAGAACTGGGGGAGAGCAGCGTGATGTGGTCACCCTGGCCACAGCATTCTTCAACAGGCAGCAAGGCCAGGACGAGACCATCTGGGAGTATGGCTCCAATCTCCAGTACCTATGGAGGAAGGTGAACCAGGCTGGGGATGGAATGTTGCCAGCATCCATACTACGGGACGTCTTCACCCGTGGCCTCGACAAGCAGCACTCCGCAAGGATGTCCGATATTTCGTCCGGAACCATCCTACCACCACCTTTGAAGAGGCAAGGAAGGAAGCCCAAAGGTGGATGCAGGACTGCGGTGCCGACGGTGCTGGCATTGCTACTATCGCCTTGCTTCAAACTCAGCTAGAGGCACTCAGGGCCACAGTCGCTAGCTTGAGGCAGGAAATGCAGCAGCCACCACTTGCACGGCCACCACTGCAGGTCCGCAGCTGTGTGATGGACACACAGCGCTCGGGACGACGGCCCAGACGAAAGCGACGGAAGATGGCAGCGATGATGAAATCTGAGGACAAACCCCAGTCCTCTGCCACTGTCAGCAGCCAGAATGCTGACAAGCAAACATGGTTCAGCAGCACCCAGGCGACGGGCAGAGTCCATTTTGCCTCAGCTGTCACCAGGAGAGATACATCGACTCCAGCAGGAGGACCCATCCATTGGGCCAATTCTGTCCTCCTGGCCAAAGAAGCCTGCAGCTGGCAAGAACCGGGAGCTACAGGCCCTCATTCAGCAGCACAGCCGACTCACTGCCGACAGGGGATGCTGTATCGGCGAATGGTGGACCCTAAACTTGGGGCGTTGTGAGCAGCTTCTCCTTCCTGGATTGCTCCGCCCCAAGGTTCTGTCAGCACTCCACAAACCGCCAGGGTCACCGGGGCTACCAGAATGCTGCGGAGATGTTAGCCCCCAGGTCTACTGGCCCGGTATGTACCGGGACCTGGAGCAGCACCTGGCTGATTGCCGACCCTGCAGAAAGGTCAGCCAAACTGCCAGTGCCTCCACGTCATCAATCTGTTCGCCAGAACCCAGGCCACCACAGGCTGCTGTGGACTCCAGACAACGGGTCTGGGCCTGTCAGGCAACTTCCCTGCCTGACAGCCGAAGTGACGCACTGCCTGAACCACCTGACTGGAGGAGACCCAAGCTGGAACCATCACCAGACTCCAGGACAGACTGGGTTGTGTTCCCACAACCCAAGCCCAGAACTGCTAGCCACCCCGTGCCAACTCCAGTTCCGCCCCTGCTACGTAGTGTTAATCCACCCACGCCAGCCCTACGGCGAAATGCTGTCTGGCGGTGAAACCTGTGAAAAGGTATGCTAGTGACTGCCTGAATGACCAGGAACACTTTCACAAATAACTGGCCTGGTCAGATGTCGCAAGGGACAGTAAATATATTCCAAGGCTGATTGATAGTTAAATACCTGTTTGGGAAGAGGTGTTGCAGACTTTTAAACAATTATGTTGTCTAATTTTATGCACAAGCTAGTATATATGTTGATTGTTCTTCAGGTTGGATAATAATGTATGCCACGGTTTTTCAGAAGCCAGCAGTACTGGCTAAGGATTTTATAGCAAATTCTGTTTTTGCCATTTTGTATCCGACTTTATGGAATCTTGCTCAAATAACAAGCCCATTGTTGTCGTTTGGTACCCAATGCCCTGGGAATTTAACAAATCCATTCAAAGTATATTTTGTACCCGACTTTCTTGGAATGTTGTTTTAAATAACAAATCCTCTCTAAGTCATTTTGGTACTTGACATTTTGGAATTTTGTTCAAATAACAAGTCCATTGTTGTCACTACGGTGCCTACCCAATGTTTTGGATTTTAAAAAACAACAACAAATCCTTCCTAGTCATTTTGGTACCTGACCATTCGGAGTTTTGTTTTAAATAACAAATCCATTCAAGCCGTTTTATGGTTCCCAAAATTCGGGTTTTGTCCAGAAAACAAATCCTTTCTAGTCATTTTTGTATTTGATATTTTGGAATTTTGTTTAAATTATATGCCCATTCTAGTCAATGCGAATCTGCCGACCTTCAGAAGCTTTCTTTTAAAAAAAAAAGCAAGCCTTTGTTAGTTGGAATGATATGAATACAAAGAATGAGAGAGAGAGAAGATGTTTTGATGCTTTGTTTTGATTACACTGATATAAGGGTTTTATTTAGGACTAGAAATGCCTCTCCAGACTCGAGGTCTAAAGCTCCAGTTTTCCCCATTGATTTGTGTTGTACTTGATGACTCTGTCATTTTATGTCAGCGAGGACGCTGGTTGTAACAGAGTAGGGGGGGATGTAGCCGGGTGCTAACAGTGTATATATTTCTTTTGGTTACCTTTCGTGGATGAAAATGTTTTGTTCGAGAGTTATCTTCCCTTACCTCCCTTGGTCGAATCTCTTTTTTTTTATTGTGTAAATTCTTTAAATCATGAATACCTCAGAACCTACATAGTTGTATGTACGTCGCTAAAGTCACAAAAATTAATGTATTTTATTCATTACAACTGTACTGGGCTGAGAAGCCCATATTTTCTCTAAACTGGGATTTTGCACGAGCAATCTTGGCGCCATTTTCAATTGTCTGTCGACATGAACATTGAATAATTCTTGATTTTACAAAAAGTAAGAGGAAAACCGAAGAATCTGAAGATGCATGTTAAAAGTAATGTCCATGAGCTCTCATTTCGTATATCGCATGCTTAGGATCTTTTCCGCACAGGCTTGCGACTATACGAAATGACTGATGACGCCGAACAAGTCGCCCTTCTTCGTTCATTGTCGGAGTTTTGATCCAAATTATCATTCTACGAAATTCGGACTTCCCGATTGAAATCTTGCTTATGACTCCATTTCTGTTATGAATACAACTGAAAATGTGTAGAATTTATTATTTAACAGGGCCGTTTCAACAGAGTATTTTTCAGTTGAAAATTGTGTCAAAAGTAGGCACCGACGGCCCGGCAAAGTGAAAAGTCAGCTGTGTTTTCTAGTAAATTTTAATAACAGAATTTTCCACTTAGACACTGTCTCGTAAAATGAAGTTTATATGTATGAAAAGAGCGAAATGCCAGCTGTTCATTCATTGTAAAATTATTTCACGCTCTTCAGTATCTTTTATTGAAATAGAGGAAAATATGACGTAAACGCGTTAAAAGTGGCTTCACTCTGGGACATTAATCAGCAATGATTTAGTACAGGAACAAAATTGTCAAATGTGACTTACTGCATTTTATTCCTTGTGTTCTGAGGTTTTCATCGATAGTAATTATGTGTTAATAGTTTGAACGGACAGCGAGCCAGACAACACTGAAGCTGCCATAGAAAACACAAAATTCTGTTGGTTCCGGCCTCGCGAGGCCCGTTTCGTCTCTGGCACCGTGTTGCTGGCTCTGCGGCCCGGTACGTTGTTATAAAAGTAGAGCGTTGTGTGAGAATGGATTCAGTGTTCCCTGATGTGAGCGACTGGCGTAAGAGGCAGAGAGAGTGCTCAGTGCGCCGAGTGCTGTGCGAGAGAGATTGCTCCCAGGGCTGCGTTCCTGGTTTGAGCTTATCATGGAAGGCAAATAAAAGGAGAAAACTCTGCTTCGTCCACTGTGTCTTCTTGACCGGCTGCTGTCCCTTGGTTCCTGCACATATCACCATCTGCCTGTCTTCACCTGCACACCCCTTACCCCTCCACACCATCACATTATAGACCATTTAATATACACTGATGTAAAGACTGTCAATTCTGATGAAGCTCCTCAAAGGCAAAAGCTTTTTTAAAAAAATGTTATTATGCCTGTGGGCAAATAAGTTCATTCTATTTTGATATATCATGCATATTTTGCATAATGTATGTTATTATCAATAGTCACACACACACACACACACACACACACACACACACACACCACACACACAGGCAAGCTTGGACGCATGCAGCCGGCCCGGCAGGCAGGCAGGCATGCACGCACACAAGCAGTGGCACCCACACATGCATGCATGCATGTACACACACACACACACACACACACACACACACACACACACACACACACACACATGCACGCCCAGTGCTCAGATATGGCTTAATTATACTTCTTTCCACCAAATACAAGACATTGTAAATGAATCAAGGTGAAGAGTAGTGGATTGCTGTACAGCTGCAGACATGAACAAGCACATGAGACACTGTTTCTCTTCTTCTTCTGCTGGTTAGGCAGCCCGCTGCATATATCTGTGAAGATTCTGCTGCACTTGGGGGTAGCCAATTGTTGTTCCAGTGAAAAAGAAAAAAAAAAAAAAAAGGGAAAAAGACACCAGAAGGTGTGTTGCGAGGCGGAACTGAAGGGAGCGAAAATTAATGCTTATTGCTCCGTAAATAGACAACATAAACACAGTCTTTGCATGCTACAGAATCAGGATCACCACTAACTGGGAACGAGGCTTTGCCTGGCTCTGTGGCATCAGATGAGGCACAATAGGGAGTGTGGCTTGGGGTGGGTGGCAGGTAGGGTTGCGGGTGCAGGTAAGGAAGGGTAGATCTGACAGTCTTAAAGTATTCGACTGAGGACTCGCTTTGAAGGCGGTAGTAAAGATGTTGTGATCACTCCTCTGGGAGACAGTTCCACAGGGGTATTGTGCATAGGAAGATGGACTCTTTGCACTAAACTGCACTGGGTCCTTTTGCCTTTTTTTTTTTTTTTTCAACATTCCTTCTTGGGTAGAATATGTGTATCATCAACAAGTTGATATTGGCCGATCTAAAGAATCTGGGATATTATTATTATAAATTTAACAACAGTTAAACTGCTGGTCTACTATCTCTGAATCTTGCATGTGGAGTAACTGTTTGATTTCTACAATGTTAGCGCATGGCATCAGAATTACATTTTATCTGTTTTTGTTTTTTTAATAACATCCTTAATAAATTAATGTTTTGTTGGGAGTAGTCGTAGCCCACAGGTCAGCTTAGACTTAATGACAATTTAGTAGTAACAATTGCATAAACTGCTACATGAACTATGATTCAATTTCTTCTGCTCACACCACCATGATTATCATATTGGTTTTATACGGCATAATTATAATGCACAGACAAAATGTCTGATATTTTCTTCATAAATCTGAGGCACCATCAAACATTCACAGCCACTCAACACTGGTTATTTCTGATGAAACAGATGACTAAGCCAGTTTGACCAAATCATCATCATGTCTAACCAATGATGTCCAATTTCCAGATTCTCAACATTAATTTTCTGTGGAGGGATGCAAAAGTTTTCAAAATCACATGGAAGTAAATAGCAACCTTCAAATAATCTGTCTAATGACAAACCAAATCCTGGATATAACCCCCTCCCCGTCCCCCCCCCCCACTCCCCCCACCTGTCCGTCTCCCTCACCTTAGTCCTTCCCCACCCACTACAGAGTAAAATCTACCTACACCCCCCTCCACCCCCACCCCCTTGAGGCCTGAAAAATAGTGGGTGGCCCCAGACCCTCTTTTTCCTATCCCAACCCACTGTAAACTGATGATCCATGCAGCATTTCAACTTATGTTAAATCCGGAAACCCCTTTGTTGTGTTAGAATCTTCAGCTGGTTGAAGGCAGACATTTAATTAAATAAGAAGAGTAAACAAGTGGGGTAACATTTGCTCCCATAAAGAAAACGTAACACAGAGAAGCTCCTCAAAGGCAAAAGTTTTTTTTTTTAATGTTATTATGCGGAGGCAGAGCTAAACTAATTGATATTCCAATGGAGAGGCAGAGCTGGAGTGGCGGTCAATGTTATACCATACCTGCATCAAATATTGACAGCCACTTACATTCATTTAATCCTAGTTCTGTACGGCTGTGGCCGGGTGCCATCAAGATTGCCACAAATGCAGTCTCATTTAAAAAGCAAATTGATACGACAGTTTTGAGATCTGCATATCGATGATTTTCTGTTTTAACTTCCCCAAGTATTCTATGGTTACCTGGGCCTGAATCTGGCCATTGCTTTTAACTTCTTGAATATGGAGTGCGACCCCTTGCTGCCAAATTTGCTCCAGGGGCCAACAGACAGTCGCACTATTTTATGTTATTTTATTTTACTTTTTAACATGCTACTCATTTTTGAGTGAACCAGTATTTTAGGAAGAAGAAGAAGAAGACAGGGCAACTTTTATTCAAGACTGGCACAGCCTTTTAAACTTGAATAAAGTCAGACAAATACATACATAGACAAACAATCTAATAGTAGGGGAAAAAACAAACACAGGCCAACAACTCAACTGTCTTCATAGTAATTACTTGGCAAAGATTTGGACTCAAGGAGGGGGGGGGGGGAATTTGAAGATGGAGAAACTGGGAATACAAAATTAAGAAAATATATCACAGATATGAAAACTCTTCACTAGCTGCATAAGGAAACCATCGCAATCCCTTTTGAAGGCTGATATATTTGTATTGCCTGCTCCGAGGCCTTTTGTCCACTGGATCAGAATTCATCAGGGAGACACAGCTGGTTGTATCTGTGCTCCTGGCATCAAATAGAGACACACCACAGTCCATAATACTGTGGTGTTCTCACCACCAAGGGTGCAAAAAAGAATCCAATAGCACCCCCAAAGCAGCCAGTGAAGGGTAGTAAATGAAACCAAATGAAAGTTATCAAGAGCATACTAGTCCCACCTCCACCACGACAGCGCCGTACCCACAACCAGCAGTTCTGCCTTATCAACACCAGAACTCAGTACAGAGGTGGCTCATTTCTACCCAGGACTGTTAGGGACTGGAACCATCTTCCCAGTGAGACAGTAGAGGCAACAACAGTCGACGCTTTTGTGTCGCAAACCTCTGCGTAACAGTGACGGCGTAATGATAACATGTGGCCCTTACGGTAACGGACCGGCTATGGTTTAAGGACAATGA
>CM031619.1:45554973-45561711 GCA_018398815.1 Conus ventricosus
GAGAGTAAACTTGGAGCAGGCCCCAAAAGGGTTCTAGGTCACACAGAAACGGGTTTTTTACTGGCATGACCATCACGACTGCACTGAGAGTGAGTCGGAATTGTATTCTGCCCCCTCAGACAGCAGCAGAGAAAACAGTCCTGTTAGGTACTCCCATTCTGGACGAGAGGGGACCCGGGCGGAAATTACCAAAAATTTTACAGTATGAGGGGATAATAAACTGGCTGTCATTCAAGTACAGGTTTGACAGCTATAAAACAGCCCTTCAACTGGTCAGAAATGGAGAGTCGGGATTACCTGGGATGTGTGTCTGGAAGGAAAAGCCCAAGACTTCTTCACCATTGCCACCAAGATGAGCAGTCAGTGCTCATTCACCAGATGATGATGAAGTTGGAAGCACGCTTCGGGGCCAGAGAGCTGACGGAAACGGCCAAAGCTCAAGTTCCAGCAAGCCAGCCAAAAACCCAGGGGAGTCCTATGAGGACTGGCAGCCCGGGGGGTCCCCCGTGCTTGCTGTTTCAGCCTTCAGAGACCTGCCAGAAGTTATATACAGGGCGAGGCGATCAGCAATTTTGCACTGGTAGTCAGGATAAGGAGGCAGGTAAATATGCCTATCTGGAGAGACCCAGAAGCATGGAAGAAGCGTCCTTAAGGTCAAGTGGTACCAGCACGTCTCCCTGGTCATGGATGAGGCACCAAAGGGAAAGTTCAGGAGGAGCCACAGGTCAGTTCTGGTTTTTCCAAGCAGAATCTGGACAGTTTTAAGCTGATTGTGGAGAAACTGACCACTCATCTGCAGCTTATAGCCAGAGAAAGTGGAAAGCAACCTGACAATCCGGATTCCAACATCAAGTGCTTTTACTGAAAACAGGTTGGGCACCGGAAAAAAGATTGCAGGCGGTACCAGAAGGGCTTCAGAACCAGTCTAGCAAAGGAGAGGGAAGGAAGGAAAACGACACCATCTCTTCAGTCAAGTCGCCAGTTTTTTCACGCTCTGCCCAATGCGGTAAAGACCATCTCCAATGGCGAATTTCCAAGGTGCAACCTTCGGTACAGTCCAAGGCAGTGGGAGCTAGGGCCCATACACCACCAAAATATGCCTAGTGCTTCACCACTAAAAGGACCCAACCAGCCCCAGGCAGTCAGCACCCCTTGCAAGATTTGAAGGAATCGACCTCAAGCAGGCCCTGAGGTTATTCGAATTGCAAGGGTCGGGTGGTTCTAAGATGAAAGTGACCATGAGGGAGAACAGGTCGGATGCCAGAGTAAGGACTCGGGTACAGCTGGCAAATCAAGTTGCTCGGGAGGACCACCTGGAAACGGTCAGCCAAGGTTAGGCAGGACAGTAGCGGTATTGGGGCAGTCTAGCCAGCATCAGGAGGATCCAACACAGGCGTTATAGAAAGGGACAGGGAATCCTCTGACAAAAGGGGCCCACAACAGGGAAAAGACATACGGACTCGAAACCCCACTGCTGAGATCCAGGATGCCAGAACTTTCCCCAAGCACATGTCTGTACATCGCCACAGATCAAGGAAGGCAAAGGAGGCCGGTTCCACATGCCAGAACCCAAAAGAGGGGCAAGAAGTGTTTGATTCCTGGATGTGGAGAGGCTAACCGGTATCCCAAAGTCATGCCTTCATTCACCATCTGCCTGGCATATTTGATGAAAGGGTTGCCATCTTCATCAAAGGTTGTTTTGCAGGGTCGGACACAGGCACTTAGACAGGCAATGGCATGGCTACTGGGGCCCTGTGGAAACTGGGAAAGGCTGGTAGACTTCATCGCAGGCGGCACTGCCCCAGCTTGGGCAAATACAGTCTTCACCAACTGCCAGAAGGAGGCCATGAAGGCTTTTAGCCGGCATGTGGGAGAGCCAGTTCCAGAAAACACTTCATCTGAAGTCTGTGCCGGCTCTCATTCACTGGAAGGCACTGTTGGTGTTGACGGCTAGTATGAGCCCGAGAGGCAGAGTGCTGGCGGAGTGGTACCCGCACCAGTGGACATGGAATCCCCTGAGCCTTCTGCTTGCTGTTAGGTGCCTGAGAGAGAGACTGTGATGGTATGCTGAGGGTGTGCAGGGCATTGTGGCAGGCCATGGATTGGTTTGTCGTGTCACTGGGAGGCTGGAGGTGACTGCTCCAGTTCCCTGAATGCAGTGTCTTCTGTCCGCCCCCGGGTGACGTGCGCATCCAGGATGGGCAGAGGGAAGCGATGGCCACTTTTTGCCATATATCGGGGGGGCTGGTTCAGGGTAGCCCTTTCCCGATGTGCCCGGCTGAGGGGGGCAACCGTCCTGGTTCATTTAAAGGGCATGCTGCTTCTGGTGGTGCAGATAGACCCACAGGGAATAAAAAAATGTGGAGAACACTATCTAGCGCTGGAGGCCTGGGAGCCTGCCCAAGCAGTGATGCCTTAGGCATCTGCTGACCCTCCCAAATGGCCCGAAATAGCCCTTTCCGGACGTGGTCGCAGAGGCTATGGATCAGTTTCCATGGGCCTGTTGGCACACGTGCTTTTCGCTTTTCGGCTGCTAAAACAGGGAAACACTCTCAGAGGACTGCAAATCGACACTAAACAGACATGGGCTCAAGCGAGGTGAAGAGCTCCCTTCCTCACTGCAACCCCTGAACAAAAAGCTTTCATCATAAAGTCGGGGGGGAGTGTAGTGATTTCACGGTTTCTGCGCAGTAGGCGAGCTCAGCGGAAGTGCACCTCGCGTGAAGTGTTCACTGACACTCGTGTAAACAAGCCGAAAGAACTCCGGCAGTACGACACGAGAGCCGGAAGAGTGCGGTCCTGCTAACTTGTTGTTAGTTTGGGAGTTCGACACTCAGGCTTGAAGGGAGCGGACCAGCTAGCCTAACTTATTTGTTAGTGAAGGAGCTTCGTCGTGCTGACCGTTCACTAGTGACAGACCAGTGCTTGGGCCCCAATTACCAGGAGACAGTTTTGCCCTAGCACTGCGACAGTACAGCGTAGACGGGACACAACGGCTAGGACGGTTCTGACGCACCACTGCTGGGCCGGAGGTGGCACTGACAGAAAGACTGTACCAGCTGCTTGACCCTCTGAGGAAAGCTGCAAGCTCGGCTTGGAAGCTTGGACAGAGTGCGTCGCAGGGCTGTGTTTTGACCGACCTTACTTGACAGTTCATGCTAGGAAGGGCTTTGGAAAGAATCCTGACGAAGCCCCAAGCCAGAGTCTGGACTGACCAGGTAAGGTAGAGTGCGTGTGTGCGAGTGCAGAAGTGCTAGGTATTTTAAACGAACTTCTCTTGAGTGTAGGGGAAAAACACTTCAGGGCCATCGCCCTGGGGACATACAAACCCTGTGGAAACATTTGACCTCAGTGGGTGATAAATAGACCTGGGGCTACTATGTTGAGGGACCTTTAGACTGGGGAGGAGGGGAGGAGATGTGTGGCAAAACAGATAGACCTGAGGGACAAATGGATCTAGAAACATTTGGATAGGGGTCTGCCGGCGGGGCTTGAGCCCGGAGGCGCTTCGGTAGCCGGAAGGCCTGGTCCTGATGCCTGAAACAGCTGATGGTTTCACCCACCCCCATGAGCCCGCCATTCCCATTCACCCCCAACACCCCATTTACCCGCCCCTCCCACCCCCCACTTTTTTTTTTTCATCCATCCTGCTGCGCTTCTCCTCACTATGGTGTCAGATGGTCAATGTGGGTGACCGTGGGGAAACCCCAAAAGGAAGAAGAACAGACCCGGGAAACATCCCTGGTGGGCCTGGAGGGAAAACAGACCTCAGTGGGGACAGCGGCATGAATCCACCATGACAGATCGCAGTAATGAGCACTTCACCCGCATCTGACGGTTATTGGCAAGCATCCCGGCAAGTTTTTCCACCACTTTCTAAAGCTAACCAGATGTTAGTATTATAAAAAGAAATTTTACTTATTTAGATAAAAGATACTTTTTTGAAATTATATAAAGCTTTTGTCAGGCCACATTTGGAGTATGCTAACGTGATTTGGAGCCCTTTTTTAAAGCGTCAATCTTTTAATTGTTAGAAAACGTTCAAAGACGAGCTACCAAATTGCTGAAGCATTGCAAAAACTTATCATATAAATTAAAGATTGAAATATTTGAATCTGCACTCGCTGAGGGGAAGAAGGATCAGAGGTGACCTAATTCAAGTTTATAAGATCTTTAATGCTATGATGATATTGACATTGAGACTTTCTTTTCTGTTGCACAAACTGCGAGTACTAGAAAGTCTGAAGGAAAGATTTTTTTTATAAAGCACTGTAACACTAATCAACGTAAATTTTCATTTTCATATAGAGTTGCTAACCACGGGAATGAATTACGTGCTACCATTAAATTTGCACAGATATTAATACTTTCAAGAATTTTCTAGATAATGATTCAAAATTTAGAGAACTGTTTCATGATTATGATGGATTGCAATGAAGATATAAATTAATTGTAGCATGCCATCTGACCAAAAAAAGTGAAGAAATTTAGAGGGGAAACATGACAGACCGCGAGGTCTAGGCTAATGAAGCCAGTCCCTATACTACTACTACTACTACTACCACACAGCCTGATGTGGCCTTTGCGGTCGGCTGGGCTATAAGCAACATTATCTTATCCTACTACTACCACTACTACTACTATAATATGCACAAAAAGAAACCCATATTTTTATTTCAGTCATTTCATGCGTCATTTAGCATTCAAAATATTACAACCACAGAAGAAATGAGACATCAATCTACTGTTATGTCTATTCATTATGTCTGACTATTCACACTGGACAGAGTTCCCTGCTATATGGGCATGTTTCTGTCAAAATGTTCCTTAAACATTTTCAGCGAAAAAAATATGCGTTTCTTTTTGTGCACAGTATACTTTCTGTCTGCGCTGATTCCACGGCTTCTTTCTTGGAGGATGGTCGTAGAGAGCCCACTCGATCCCATCAGATATCCTTACCTCTTCAGAGCTTTCTTTAAGTGTTGTCAGCAGGTCGTCATAGCGACTCACATCTGCAGCTTGACAGTTTTATAGACTTTATCGGTGTGACATGTCGTGCCGTGTACGAGATACCGAGCACAGTCTTTTATAAGGATGTCACCTCTCCTGCCTGGATCTTTCTTTGCGGCTCTCCATGCTTTACATACAGGCGAGAAAATGGTTAACACATCTGCGTGCAAACACTTCAGCCAGGATCTGAGAGCGATGGTCTTTGGTGTTCCCAAGTAAGGTGCATCCATAATATTTCCCATTGCCCATTGCCTGGCACCAACAGGTAAGCACGTGCCAGTCCCCGGCGCTGGAAGCCTGCACATTTACACTGTCTTTTAATACTGTGTTCATTCCTGCCTCTTTCAGTGTTCATGGCCATGAAACTTTCTGTCCTTTTTAAACCTCCCCTTCTTCCCCAAAGACCAACCACAGGCCATGAAAATTAGTCCTATGATCCTAAGTGGACAAACACAACGACACAGACACCACCATAATCTTTACATGAAACGGTATCCGAGAAAAGAATTCGATTTAGTACCTTATTAGAACGGTAAAAACACAATTCCACTTTGTAACCCTATCAATAACATTTGACAAGAAAGGGTTTCTTTTTATTACCCTCGTCATAAACATTTCCTTTATATCCCCTTCCTTTATATTACCTTCATCAGTTAAATTTGCAAATCAGTGAATGAGTTCATGAACCTGATCGACAAACTGCCCCAGCTAGAAGATCTATTTTATGGCTATGACGAGTAGAAACCCCATTAGGTACGACCAATCTAGATAAAATAACCAGAACCAAACCAGGAGGGGACAAATATTAGACCTTGCGGTCTAGGCGTAATCAAAACGCCGTCCCTATTACTACTACTACTACTACTTGAAACATCAATCAAAATTTCAGATAAACTTGCAATTGTGGTTAATGACAATTTATAGACACAAGCATGCACTTCTTCTTCTTCTTCTTCCTAAAATACTGGTTCACTCAAAAACGAGTAGGTCACCAGCGCGCATGTTAAAAAGTAAAATAAAATAACATAAAATAGTGCGACATCAGACTGTTGGGCCCCTGGAGCAAATTTGGCAACAAGGGGTCGCACTCGATATTCAAGAAGTTAAAAGCAATGGCCAAATTCAGGCCCAGTTAACAGTAAAATATCTGGGAAGTAAAAAATAGAAAAACATCAATATGCAGATCTCCAAAACGTTGTATCAATTTGTTTTTTAAAGAGATTGCATTTGTGGCAATCTTGATGGCATCCGGCAGTGAGTTCCACAGCCGTACAGTACTGGGATAAAAAGAATGTAAGTGGCTGTCAATATTTGATGCAGGTATGGTATAACACTGACCGCCACTCCTGGTGCTACTTTATTCAATACTAGTTGTTCCATTGGAATATCAATTACTTTAGCTCTGCCTTTGAAAAAGGTGTTAAGTTTAATAAAAGCTCTTCTCTCTTCTAGGGTTTCCATTCTAATTTCCTCATGTTCTTCCTAGTATTCCCCTTTTCTCTGATGTGGTTCCCTGTTACGAACCGTGCTGCTCTCTTCTGAATCTTTTCAAGGTTATCAATGTCCTTTAGATGGTAAGGATCCCAAACTGAGCAATCATATTCCAGTACTGGTCTAACCAGTGTTTTGTAGCAGTCGTCTTTAACCTTTTGGGGCAGTCATGATTCCGTTAAAAAAGCTAAGATTTATTTGCTTTTTTTACTACTAAATTGTAATGTTTTTTTTCCA